>OX328125.1:102073175-102455675 GCA_946811695.1 Gonocerus acuteangulatus | reverse complement strand
TAAAATACCTGTGGACATCTTGGACTTTTTAGCAGGGTTCCTCCCTCCCTCCTTAGGGAGGAACCCCGCTTATAGGGTTGACCTCATGAAGCAATCCGAGAGCCTCGATTTTAGAGAACGAAAATAACGGTGGTTTAAATTTGTATATATATACATATTTGTCTGTTCGCGGTCTAGCACAGCGAATAATGGTCCGATTATAATGAAATTTGGTGCAAAAATCGTTCGTCTAATTTGAAAGGTCAAGTTCGTTAACCAGCAGAATACGCCCACCGGAACATGGTTATTGGAGTGAAAAAAATCGTTGCGCTTACTTCATATGCTTGCAAGTACTCGTTTTATATGTTTATTGGCCTAGGAAAACGAATGAAACCATTTTTAAGGCGATAGCTTTAACCGTTTTCGAGGAAAGTGGCAAAATAGTTGTTGAATCAAGTTTTTGTTCTGGGTTATATTTTATTAAGAGACATGAAAAATTTTGGGTACTTCATATGTTTTCCTTAATACCTCAAAATCGGTTGAGAATCTTGGCAAACAAAAGGTTGCCATTCGAAAGCGTACTAAATTCTCCACAAAAAAGGTTCTGAAGACATTTTCGATTAGGCGATTTTAATTGCACTTATTTTGTGGAATTATTACTATAGTAGAACACAAGAAAATGTGAAAAATTTTGTTATTTTTCAATGTATTGAAACGTAAGAAATGTGTATCTCTAGAAGTGGATTCTGGGGTCTGGCGGACCCGATCAGTTAAAGCCATAAACCCCTTTCAAGAAAGGTCGAACCAAAATATTATCTGTTTCTATTCTAAGCTTTTCAAATGACATGTAGAGATATGAACGGAACCGCACTAAGATGATGCAGTTCCTGTGAGTCGGATTTTTTTCATTATTCTAAATCGTGAATACGACATAAAATGTGGGATCTTGTGAAATATTTGCTAACACTAACCTACAACCAAAAATATCACTCACTTGCAATGAGGTTTTTCCTCTAACGCAGAACGCACCTTTACAAAACGATGCCCAGAATAATTACCGGAGAATAAAGAAATCCAAATTTCTTTCAAATTTCAGTTTTTCATAACAATAAACATTTCAATTTTGTGCCCCTACCCTTGTCAGGTCCAATTTTTAATGTAATATCCACCAAAAAAAAAAAAAAAAAAAAAAAGAGAAAATCTAGAATTTTCGATTTGTTTACTTCAAAATAGGAATTGATTTGAAAAGTTTATATATGTTTAAGATACATCCAAACTAAGGCATAAAATATTGGGTTTCGTTTGCTGTGAAAAAGTTCTAAAGAGAAACAAATATAATTCTTAATTTATCAAAGTTACAAATAATTTAAGTTTTTTACAAATAAAAAAATAAATAAATAAATGTAAGAATGGTAAGAAAGATCATTAAAAGTGTAATATTCCAAGAAAGGAGAAGTTGGAGTTTGAAGAAGTTAGATTGTGTAAAAGGTTCCATTATGAAGTTGTAAGATACTTATAAAGAAGTCGGGTCCGACCTCAGTGAGATGTCAATAGTTGTTGAAGAAAATTAGCTAGCTTCAGAAACACAACTTCTCATCCGGAAAAGGCAATAAATTCATAAAAGTCAATAACTTGAGGAAACAGAGCTCCTTTAATGGTCTTCTGAACTTAATAAAGTATTTACGCTCTTAATTAATTATTATTCGGTCTATTTTTATATTAGAAATGGCGAAAGGTCAAGTATATATTAAACTTGAAATGGGAGGTGGGGTGTTCTCAGAACAGAGTTGGGCAAACGTTAGCGCGCGCTAAAAGCTGTGTGTGTGAAGCTGGCGTCTCATTTCGTGGAAACTCAAAATTTTTTGAGAGTTCTGGCTTTATTTTGAATAGTTCTAGAGTTCTTGATAAGTGAAATTAATAGTTCCGGCCTTTAAAGCAAAAAAAATGGCATAACAAATGATTTGCCAAGTTCACACAGCAAATCATTTTGTTTTTCGACAATTTCCGTATCAACAATCGTCAGAATTCAAAAAATCATAGATTTGTAAGAGTTCTGAGGATAGTTCTACATTTTAGAAGAAAAAAAAAACGATTAAAAAAGAAAAACATTTACAGAAATTATCCCGATATACACACGGTTTGAGATCTAAAGCCAATCAATAACTAGTTGTTTTGATTATTCTAAACGAGTTCTAATATAGTTAAAGTCATGTACAATGATTTTCCGACCAGCTCTGATACAAGGATTAATCGGAAGTATTTAAAAAAAATTATTATACTTGTAAAATACGTTCATATTTGTAAAAATAAAAAATTCAACGCCGCTCGAAATATGACAGTTCTGATTATTCCAAAAGAGTTCTGATATAGTTAAAGACATGACTTATGATTTTCCCAAGAGTTCTGGTACAAGAAATGATGAGAAGTACTTTTCAACAATTATTATACTTGAAAACTGCATGTGATAAATTTGAAATTGCAACCACGGCCTATAAAAAGGAGTTCTGATTATTCCAAAAGAGTTCTGATATAGTTAAAGACATGACTTAAGATTTTCTAAAGAGTTCTGGTACAAGAAATGATGAGAAGTATTTTTCAACAATTATTTTACTGGAAAACTGCATGTGGTAAATTTCAAATTGCAACCACGGCCTATAAGAAGGAGTTCTGATTATTCCAAAGGAGTTCTGATATAGTTACAGACATGACTTATGATTTTCCAAAGAGTTCTGGTACAAGAAGTGATGAGAAGTATTTTTCAGCAATTATTATACTTGAAAACTGCATGTGATAAATTTGAAATTGCAACCACGGCCTATAAGAAGGAGTTCTGATTATTCCAAAAGAGTTCTGATATAGTTAAAGACATGACTTATGATTTTCCCAAGAGTTCTGGTACATGAAGTGATGAGAAGTATTTTTCATTAATTATTATACTTGAAAACTGCATGTGAAAAATTTGAAATTGCAACCACGGCCTACAAAAAGGAGTTCTGATTATTCCAAAAGAGTTCTGATATAGTTAAAGACATGATTTATAATTTTCCCAAGAGTTCTGGTACAAGAAATAATGAGAAGTATTTTTCAACAATTATTATACTTGAAAACTGCATGTGATAAATTTGAAATTGCAACCACGGCCTATAAAAAGGAGTTCTGATTGTTCCAAAAGAGTTCTGATATAGTTACAGACATAACTTATGATTTTCCCAAGAGTTCTGGTACATGAAGTGATGAGAAGTATTTTTCAGCAATTATTATACTGGAAAACTGCATGTGATAAATTTGAAATTGCAACCACGGCCTACAAAAAGGAGTTCTGATTATTCCAAAAGAGTTCTGATATAGTTAAAGACATGACTTATGATTTTCCAAAGAGTTCTGGTACAAGAAATGATGAGAAGTATTTTTGAACAATTACTATACTGGAAAACTGCATGTGGTAAATTTAAAATTGCAACCACGGCCTATAAGAAGGAGTTCTGATTATTCCAAAAGAGTTCTGATATAGTTAAAGACATGACTTATGATTTTCCCAAGAGTTCTGGTACAAGAAATGATGAGAAGTATTTTTCAGCAATTATTATACTTGAAAAATGCATGTGATAAATTTGAAATTGCAACCACGGCCTATAAAAAGGAGTTCTGATTATTCCATAAGAGTTCTGATATAGGTAAAGACATTACTTATGATTTTCTAAAGAGTTCTGGTACAAGAAATGATGAGAAGTATTTTTCAACAATTATTTTACTGGAAAACTGCATGTGGTAAATTTCAAATTGCAACCACGGCCTATAAGAAGGAGTTCTGATTATTCCAAAGGAGTTCTGATATAGTTACAGACATGACTTATGATTTTCCAAAGAGTTCTGGTACAAGAAGTGATGAGAAGTATTTTCCAGCAATTATTATACTTGAAAACTGCATGTGATAAATTTGAAATTGCAACCACGGCCTATAAAAAGGAGTTCTTATATAGTTACAGACATGACTTATGATTTTCCCAAGAGTTCTGGTACAAGAAATGATGAGAAGTACTTTTCAACAATTATTATACTTGAAAACTGCATGTGATAAATTTGAAATTGCAACCACGGCCTATAAAAAGGAGTTCTGATTATTCCAAAAGAGTTCTGATATAGTTAAAGACATGACTTATGATTTTCTAAAGAGTTCTGGTACAGGAAATGATGAGAAGTATTTTTCAACAATTATTTTACTGGAAAACTGCATGTGGTAAATTTCAAATTGCAACCACGGCCTATAAGAAGGAGTTCTGATTATTCCAATGGAGTTCTGATATAGTTACAGACATAACTTATGATTTTCCAAAGAGTTCTGGTACAAGAAGTGATGAGAAGTATTTTTCAGCAATTATTATACTTGAAAACTGCATGTGATAAATTTGAAATTGCAACCACGGCCTATAAAAAGGAGTTCTGATTATTCGAAAAAAGATCTGATATAGTTAAAGACATGAATTATAATTTTCCCAAGAGTTCTGGTACAAGAAATGATGAGAAGTACTTTTCAACAATTATTATACTTGAAAACTGCATGTGATAAATTTGAAATTGCAACCACGGCCTATAAAAAGGAGTTCTGATTATTCCATAAGAGTTCTGATATAGGTAAAGACATGACTTATGATTTTCTAAAGAGTTCTGGTACAAGAAATGATGAGAAGTATTTTTCAACAATTATTATACTGGAAAACTGCATGTGGTAAATTTAAAATTGAAACCACGGCCTATAAGAAGGAGTTCTGATTATTCCAAAAGAGTTCTGATATAGTTACAGACATGACTTATGATTTTCCCAAGAGTTCTGGTACAAGAAATAATGAGAAGTATTTTTCAACAATTATTATACTTGAAAACTGCATGTGATAAATTTGAAATTGCAACCACGGCCTATAAAAAGGAATTCTGATTATTCCAAAAGAGTTCTCATATAGTTAAAGACATGACTTATGATTTTCCAAAGAGTTCTGGGACAAGAAATGATGAGAAGTATTTTTCAGCAATTATTATACTTAAACACTGCTGGTGGTAAATTTGAAATTGCAACCACGGTCTATAAAAAGAAGTTCTGATTATTCCAAAAGAGTTCTGATATAGTTAAAGACATGACTTATGATTTTCTAAAGAGTTCTGGTACAAGAAATGATGAGAAGTATTTTTCAACAATTATTTTACTGGAAAACTGCATGTGGTAAATTTAAAATTGCAACCACGGCCTATAAGAAGGAGTTCTGATTATTCCAAAAGAGTTCTGATATAGTTACAGACATGACTTATGATTTTCCCAAGAGTTCTGGTACAAGAAGTGATGAGAAGTATTTTTCAGCAATTATTATACTTAAACACTGCTGGTGGTAAATTTGAAATTGCAACCACGGTCTATAAAAAGGAGTTCTGATTATTCCAAAAGAGTTCTGATATAGTTAAAGACATGACTTATGATTTTCCAAAGAGTTCTTGTACAAGAAATGATGAGAAGTATTTTTCAACAATTATTATACTTGAAAACTGCTGGTGGTAAATTTGAAATTGCAACCACGGCCTATAAAAAGGAGTTCTGATTATTCCAAAAGAGTTCTGATATAGTTAAAGACATGACTTATGATTTTCCAAAGAGTTCTTGTACAAGAAATGATGAGAAGTATTTTTCAACAATTATTATACTTGAAAACTGCTGGTGGTAAATTTGAAATTGCAACCACGGCCTATAAAAAGGAGTTCTGATTATTCCAAAAGAGTTCTGATATAGTTAAAGACATGTCAAATTATTTTTGGTTGTTTTGGTCTGAGTAACGTCCCTGCCCCTCCTCCCCCTAATGAAACGATTTCTTTAATTTTTACCCTGTATTTTTCTTTTTAGATTTTACAACGAATACAGACCTTTGATGCATTGCAACAAAAACCAGGGCTGGTATTGTCAAATTAGTGTTTGACTCCCCCCTCCCCGGTCGTATAAGGCTAACGAATTTGTTCAATCGTTTGCTAAGAGGACGCTGTATATTAAGTTTCGTGGCGGAAAAAAAAAAACTCTGGCTAGTATCATATTAAGGGAGACACAAACACACACACACAGACGACACACACACACACACACACACACACACACACACACATATATATATATATATATATATATATATATATATATATATATATATATATATATAGCGAGAGAGGAAATAGATTTTAACGAGGGTCATTTTCAGTGTCTACCTGGTAGAATCGATAAAAATGTATTGACCTTGTTTAATAAAATCTGTCATGAGTGCTGCTCAATAGCTACTTTTCGTCGGAGGAAAGTTTTTGAAACAAATCGAAGCAAGACACCAGACTGACCTTGTGTGCTAGACAGAGGGGATGGTAGAGGGGGTGGCATTTCCCCACTCCGACTACTGGGAATCACAGACTACCTTCTTTCAGTCAGTTGTGAGATCTATAATCGCAGAGAGATATTTGCTGAGGTTCATTCACACACAGATATTTGCTGTAGCTCTTTGTATATTTTCTCTATATACTGATTTTCTAATTCCTTTTTTTTTTAATTCTTCTACTTTAAAAAAATAATAATACAATTATATTCTTTTTAAAATGTACAACCAGGAAAAGTTAATGGAAATATTAATAGATCCAGAATATAGAAGTTTAGATGCAAATGGAAAATGTTTTCCACCATCACACTCAATTTACTTAAAAATCAGTGAGAAAATGGAGGAGTTAAAATCTCATTTAAGTCCGAAACATATATATACCATACTGAATACAGATAGACGAGGTATATACAGTGCTCTGTTAAAAACATTTAATTTACAGAACAATATCGAAAATACCGTCCAAGATGAATCCGCCGAGTATGAAATGAGTATTTTGGAAAGTTCATCGAGAAATAAACAATTGAGTAATATAAATTTTCGGTTAATTATTTCCGAAAAAAATTGGGACGACATAAAGCCGGTAGTAAAACAATATACCACTCGTCGATACATGAAGTTAAAGCCAGGAGAATGGACTAATGTTTTTGCTTTAAAGATATGGGAACAAACGAAAATACCATGTGCTTTCACATTCAAGAATGCAACAGTATTCCCAAGGCATAATGCTCAATGTTTTGTGCGATTTTACGGCACATGTAAAGAATGCAAAGCAACATTACATGGTAAAATGCTAAAAAAACCGTACGATAAACAGGATGGAATATTTGATTGCTTCTTAACAGGCTTTAATAGTCAAATTATTCATAGAAAGAAAAGACAATTAAAAGGCTCCCTTCGTAAGAAAATTTCTGGCTTTTTAGTAGATACGAAAAAACATGCGTCAGTTTGGCGTAATGAAAAAGCAAAAGAAATAATGGATTTTGGCGATAAAAATCCTCCTATTTTATATTCGTCGTCCGTCCTGCGCAAAGCCAAACAGCATGAAATTGATAATCGTTTGGATATTAATAGCAATGATGCAATACTTAATTTACTAAAATTTAAATACACAATACTATCCGGATCGATACATGGAATAGGTTTGGATCCTTTCTACGTTATATACTGGTCTAAGGAGCAGATAATTATGCAGAAAATAATGAGTCGTAGTAAAGATGCCTATTTTACTATGGATGCTACAGGCAGTGTCGCAAAGAAATTAATATTACCTGACGGAAATCAATCTTCTCATATATTTCTTTATCAATGCATGATTGCTCAAAAAGATAAACGAGCCGTTCCGGTATTTCAAATGTTGTCTACCAAACACGACGCAGCACTCTTGACTTATTTCCTTCTAGAAATTCGTAGAGCCGGTGCTACGGTTCCTTCTGTAATGGTGACAGATTATAGTCGCGCATTGTTAGTGGCTCTAGCACGTGCATTTGCAGATTGTGCCGATTTAAAACATTATTTACAATGTTGTTACAATATTTCTGTACAAAAAATAAAAACAGTGATGCCTGCTTCGTATCTAAGATTAGATGTTAGCCACATTATTAGAATGGTGAGCAATTGGGAATGTTTGCGGAATTCGCCAAAGAAAGTACGGCAATTTTATCTTAGATGCATATCACAAGCATATAAGATGCAATCTTTAAACGAGTTACAAACTTTTTTATTTTCTTTAATCGTAGTAGCTTTAAGTGAAGACATCGGATACATGGATGACCAAACTCCGGTACCAGCCGAGACATGCTTGCAATCTCTTAATAATTGCATAAAATATGAGAATTTTCCTGAACCAAGCAATATTACTGAAGATGAATTATCATTAGGCGATTATGATTCCGAAGAAATTCCATCTTCTTGGCAAAATTGGAGTAATGACATATATTATAAAGCTCATAATCTTGCGTTAAAATCGCAAAATGGTAATGTTGTCAATGCTTTTTATAATTCAGAAGCTGCAAAGAAAATAAAGGATTTAATAAACATTTTACCATTGTGGACCGGTCTTATGCGTCCTTATTTTAACAATGATATGGAAATTGCGACATCTTCTTCGGTAGAATCAATCTTTGCGGAATATAAAACAAGAGTTTTTAAAGGTAGTCTTCCGATGAGAGTAGACAAATTTGTCATTAGCCATCTAAATTATCTCGATGGCAAATTACGATTAGATTTTGCAGAAAATATTTCCTCTGCTACTTTGGAACAAGAAAACAAAATATCTCCGAAGCAGGAACAAATAAGCATATGCACTTCGGATTTATCTATTTCCAGTAATAACTTTAATGCAACATCCGACTGTGAAAATATTCGAGAAAATATCCATGATTTATATAAAAGTAGCTCAGATGGAAATAATCAAAATTCACAGGATGCTGTAAAGGCAGTTATATATCATGTATCCGATTCTTCTACTAATGATGCTATAGATTCACAAGATGCTGTAAAGGCAGTTATATATGATGTATCGGATTCTTCTTCTAATGATGCTATAGATTCGCTAAACTATGAGGAAAACTGGATGGGGTTGACCAATAAAGGTTCTAAATCATGTGGCACTCCTAAAAAAAAAACTTATTTAGACAAATGTCCCGAATGGGATAGTGTCAAATCGAATGTTTCTGTTTTCATCCCTATAATCAAAAACGGCAATTTATGTGAACCCGTTAAATTACAAGGAAAAACTATTATGGTTCACAATACGTGCGCTTTCGATTCTCTTTTACACATAACAGCGCATATGATAGGAATGAGCACCGAATATAAAAGTATTGCACAAAGTACCGATGATCATTTTTTACGATTGGCAGAAAGAATAATATCTCGCGGTAAAATAACACGGAACGATTATATGGAAAGAGCTTCTTTTCTAAATAGTACATCACTATTCGAGTCCACGAGGTATACTAGGACATTCACCACATTAGATGCAATGTGTAACGCTGCCCACTTAGCAGAACATACATTTCTTTCTTTGCCTAGTCTAAAAAGAGTCCAAACCTGCAAAATGTGTGACTATTCAAAAAATATTAAATTTATATTATTAAGTATAAATGTCAACGTAATTTTAGATAAAGGATTGGAATATGTACAAAACGCTATAGACGAAACAATTTCCAAGCACATATGTGTCAAATGTAAAAACACATGTGATATAACAGAAACATACGGGCCACAAATAATAATAGATACAAGTATTCTGACGGATAATAATTACATTAATAATTCCGGATTTACAAAGAAAACCTACAATTTAAATAGTGTTGCAAAACATATTACCCTTAATAATAATAAATATATACTTCGAGGCGTAATAAATTATATTAATAGTATACGCCATTACACGTCATTATTATTTACAAACATAGCCTGGTACGAGTATGACGATTTAAAGCCAAAAAGAAAAGAAATATCACCTTTAAAATTTCAAATCACACCACACGTTTTAATATATTCTCAAATAAAATAAGTAATAAAACTTACCACACTATATACAATACTATATATATGTACATATATATATACACACACATATATATATATATATATATATATATATATATATATATATGTATAAATAATTACAATATGTTATTATTGTATTATATAATAGTTTAAATTTCATTAATTATTTAAGTTATATTACATAAGTTATTCTCATTACAAATGATTATTTAAATTTCAACTCACCATAATATAATATAATTTCTATTATTATACTACAATGTATATTTATATATAAATATATATATATATATATATATATATATAAATAAAAAAAAAAAAAAAAAATCAGTCCCGTAACAGGCCACAAGGGCCCAGAGGGGCAGATACTGTAGAGGTATCTGATTCTTGACCATACGGTACTTTATATTTCGTAATTATTTTAATTATTAACAAACTTCCTTAAAGTTATTTAAAAAAAAAAAAAAAAAAAAAAAAAAAAAAAAAAAAAAAAAAAAAAAAAAAAAAAAAAAAAAAAAAAAAAAAAAAAAAAGGGACTATATTCTCGTCACGTCCACGCCGTTAGTTCCGGGTAACGCTAAGAATGAGAAAAAATATATTTATTAAATCTTCATCAACGTTGTTCATTATTAACACTATATAAGGGAAGTTGTACATTTTAGAAAAACATTTATTTTATAAGTTAAAAAAAATTACATCATTTAAAAGTTATTTAGAGTCTAAAAGATATTTAGACGTACTTATTATAAGATATTCTAACATTAGGTATATGCACAGAAATATACATTTTGGAAGTAAAATAATTGTTTAAAAATACTTCTAATTCTTTTTCCGATCAGAACTCTTCAGGAAATCATTTTCCATGTCTTTTACTATATCAGAACACTTTTACAATAATCAGAACTCTTTCTTATAGAACGTGGTCGCACTTTTAAATTTACCACATGCATTTTTAAGTATAATAATTGTTTAAAAATACTTCCGATAAGTTCTTGTATCAGAACTCTTGGGAAAATCATAAGTCATGTCTTTAACTATATCAGAACTCTTTTGGAATTATCAGAACTCCTTTTTATAGGCCGTGGTTGCAATTTCAAATTTATCACATGCAGTTTTCAAGTATAATAATTGCTGAAAAATACTTCTCATCACTTCTTGTACCAGAACTCTTGGGAAAATCATAAGTCATGTCTGTAACTATATCAGAACTCTTTTGGAATAATCAGAACTCCTTCTTATAGGCCGTGGTTACAATTTCAAATTTATCACATGCAGTTTTCAAGTATAATAATTGCTGAAAAATACTTCTCATCACTTCTTGTACCAGAACTCTTGGGAAAATCATAAGTCATGTCTGTAACTATATCAGAACTCTTTTGGAATAATCAGAACTCCTTTTTATAGGCCGTGGTTTTAATTTTAAATTTACCACATGCAGTTTTCCAGTATAATAATTGTTGAAAAATACTTCTCATCATTTCTTGTACCAGAACTCTTGGGAAAATCATAAGTCATGTCTTTAACTATATCAGAACTCTTTTGGAATAATCAGAACTCCTTCTTATAGGCCGTGGTTGCAATTTCAAATTTATCACATGCAGTTTTCAAGTATAATAATTGTTGAAAAATACTTCTCATCATTTCTTGTACCAGAACTCTTGGGAAAATCATAAGTCATGTCTTTAACTATATCAGAACTCTTTTGGAATAATCAGAACTCCTTCTTATAGGCCGTGGTTGCAATTTCAAATTTATCACATGCAGTTTTCCAGTATAATAATTGTTCAAAAATACTTCTCATCATTTCTTGTACCAAAACTCTTTGGAAAATCATAAGTCATGTCTTTAACTATATCAGAACTCTTTTGGAATAATCAGAACTCCTTCTTATAGGCCGTAGTTATAATTTTAAATTTACCACATGCAGTTTTCCAGTATAATAATTGTTCAAAAATACTTCTCATCACTTCTTGTACCAGAACTCTTGGGAAAATCATAAGTCATGTCTGTAACTATATCAGAACTCTTTTGGAATAATCAGAACTCCCTCTTATAGGCCGTGGTTTCAATTTTAAATTTACCACATGCAGTTTTCCAGTATAATAATTGTTCAAAAATACTTCTCTTCATTTCTTGTACCAGAACTCTTTGGAAAATCATAAGTCATGTCTTTAGCTATATCAGAACTCTTTTGGAATAATCAGAACTCCTTTTTATAGGCCGTGGTTGCAATTTCAAATTTATCACATGCAGTTTTCAAGTATAATAATTGTTGAAAAATACTTCTCATCATTTCTTGTACCAGAACTCTTGGGAAAATCATAAGTCATTTCTTTAACTATATCAGAACTCTTTTGGAATAATCAGAACTCCTTCTTATAGGCCGTGGTTTCAATTTTAAATTTACCACATTCAGTTTTCCAGTATAATAATTGTTCAAAAATACTTCTCTTCATTTCTTGTACGAGAACTCTTTGGAAAATCATAAGTCATGTCTTTAGCTATATGAGAACTCTTTTGGAATAATCAGAACTCCTTTTTATAGGCCGTGGTTGCAATTTCAAATGTATCACATGCAGTTTTCAAGTATAATAATTGTTGAAAAATACTTCTCATCATTTCTTGTACCAGAACTCTTGGGAAAATCATAAGTCATGTCTTTAACTATATCAGAACTCTTTTGGAATAATCAGAACTCCTTTTTATAGGCCGTGGTTTCAATTTCAAATGTATCACATGCAGTTTTCAAGTATAATAATTGTTGAAAAATACTTCTCATCATTTCTTGTACCAGAACTCTTGGGAAAATTATAAGTCATGTCTTTAGCTATATCAGAACTCTTTTGGAATAATCAGAACTCCTTTTTATAGGCCGTGGTTGCAATTTCAAATTTATCACATGCAGTTTTCAAGTATAATAATTGTTGAAAAATACTTCTCATCATTTCTTGTACCAGAACTCTTGGGAAAATCATAAGTCATTTCTTTAACTATATCAGAACTCTTTTGGAATAATCAGAACTCCTTCTTATAGGCCGTGGTTTCAATTTTAAATTTACCACATGCAGTTTTCCAGTATAATAATTGTTCAAAAATACTTCTCTTCATTTCTTGTACCAGAACTCTTTGGAAAATCATAAGTCATGTCTTTAGCTATATGAGAACTCCTTTGGAATAATCAGAACTCCTTTTTATAGGCCGTGGTTGCAATTTCAAATGTATCACATGCAGTTTTCAAGTATAATAATTGTTGAAAAATACTTCTCATTATTTCTTGTACCAGAACTCTTTGGAAAATCATAAGTCATGTCTTTAGCTATATGAGAACTCTTTTGGAATAATCAGAACTCCTTTTTATAGGCCGTGGTTGCAATTTCAAATGTATCACATGCAGTTTTCAAGTATAATAATTGTTGAAAAATACTTCTCATCATTTCTTGTACCAGAACTCTTGGGAAAATTTAAGTCATGTCTTTAACTATATCAGAACTCTTTTGGAATAATCAGAACTCCTTCTTATAGGCCGTGGTTTCAATTTTAAATTTACCACATGCAGTTTTCCAGTATAATAATTGTTCAAAAATACTTCTCTTCATTTCTTGTACCAGAACTCTTTGGAAAATCATAAGTCATGTCTTTAGCTATATCAGAACTCTTTTGGAATAATCAGAACTCCTTTTTATAGGCCGTGGTTGCAATTTCAAAATTATCACATGCAGTTTTCAAGTATAATAATTGTTGAAAAATACTTCTCATCATTTCTTTTACCAGAACTCTTGGGAAAATCATAAGTCATGTCTTTAACTATATCAGAACTCTTTTGGAATAATCAGAACTCCTTCTTATAGGCCGTGGTTGCAATTTCAAATTTATCACATGCAGTTTTCAAGTATAATAATTGTTCAAAAATACTTCTCATCATTTCTTGTACCAGAACTCTCTGGAAAATCATAAGTCATGTCTTTAACTATATCAGAACTCTTTTGGAATAATCAGAACTCCTTTTTATAGGCCGTGGTTGCAATTTCAAATTTATCACATGCAGTTTTCAAGTATAATAATTGTTCAAAAATACTTCTCATCATTTCTTGTACCAGAACTCTCTGGAAAATCATAAGTCATGTCTTTAACTATATCAGAACTCTTTTGGAATAATCAGAACTCCGTTTTATAGGCCGTGGTTGCAATTTCAAATTTATCACATGCAGTTTTCAAGTATAATAATTGTTCAAAAATACTTCTCATCATTTCTTGTACCAGAACTCTTTGGAAAATCATAAGTCATGTCTTTAACTATATCTGAACTCTTTTGGAATAATCAGAACTCCTTTTTATAGGCCGTGGTTGCAATTTCAAATTTATCACATGCAGTTTTCAAGTATAATAATTGTTGAAAAGTACTTCTTATCATTTCTTGTACCAGAACTCTCGGGAAAATCATAAGTCATGTCTTTAACTATATCAGAACTCTTTTGGAATAATCAGAACTGTCAAATTTCGAGCGGCGTTGAATTTTTTATTTTTACAAATATGAACGTATTTTACAAGTATAACAATTTTTTTTAAATACTTCCGATTAATCCTTTTATCAGAGCTGGTCGGAAAATCATTGTACATGACTTTAACTATATTAGAACTCGTTTAGAATAATCAAAACAACTAGTTATTGATTGGCTTTAGATCTCAAACCGTGTGTATATCGGGATAATTTCTGTAAATGTTTTTCTTTTTTAATCGTTTTTTTTTTTCTTCTAAAATGTAGAACTATCCTCAGAACTCTTACAAATCTATGATTTTTTGAATTCTGACGATTGTTGATACGGAAATTGTCGAAAAACAAAATGATTTGCTGTGTGAACTTGGCAAATCATTTGTTATGCCATTTTTTTTGCTTTAAAGGCCGGAACTATTAATTTCACTTATCAAGAACTCTAGAACTATTCAAAATAAAGCCAGAACTCTCAAAAAATTTTGAGTTTCCACGAAATGAGACGCCAGCTTCACACACACCTAAAAGCTGATACCTCTCCGCTAATTTAGCGAAACTGTAGAAAGCCAGCGCTATTAATTAGCGGTTAGCTGCGTCAGTGCGCTAACCGCTAATCTATTTATAAAATATCGTAATTGCTAATAGCTTAAGCTATAGTTACAACTTGTAACTATAGCTTAAGCTATTAGCAATTACGATATTTTATAAATAGATTAGCGGTTAGCGCACTGCCGCCGCTTACCGCTAATTATTAGCGCTGGCTTTCTACAGTTTCGCTAAATTAGCGGAGAGGTATCAGCTTTTAGCGCGCGCTAACGTTTGCCCCACTCTGTCTCAGAACCATGACTTAATTTGCTCTATATTTTTAGAACTTCTAGATTTGCAATCATTTTCATCTCTTTGGTATATTTCTAATTAGGAACGATGTGTTGAGTTTGCACTGGCATCAAATAATAAAACCTTATTTGTTTGTCTTACGGGTCATAGATCAGGACCTTGGAAGAGTGAGGGCGAATCCGAAAAATATACTTTGGTTTTTGTTCTATTTTCTGATTCAGAAATATGTAGGTAACATGACGCTTCTTCTTTTTTCTCTGGTTCGCCTTTAGTTCTCTCACACTTTCAAGTTAAGGTGAATAGCAGAATCATCATGAAAAATTCGATGTCCTATTTCAAGGGCGAATCGCGGGTCTGAATAGTCTTTCCTAGCATTTTTGTTGCCCATAAATCACTCGTAAAAATTATAATTAAAACATTGAATTTCAATTGCATACTTTTTCAATCAGATTACTGAATCAGCATTCCATAGAGTTAACATTCGCCTTTGCTATCCTGAAGCACTTCTAGAACTTTGACTTCGATTTCCCAACATCCGGAATTCGGGATTCCCCCTTTCTTTTCCAAGGTCCTGATATCGCCTTGGGGTACTCATAACTCTCCAGATTGTTTCTAACACCGTTTGACATTTCGCACGAAGAGAACCAAGAGAAAATAGAGAGGATTTTTCAGAGAATGTCTGAAGAGGATGGAGAATTTGTATTTCTTGATTCAGATGAAGAGGAAGAAAATATTTGTGAAAGAATATAGCATTGAAGACCATTGCATGAAACTGATAGTGACCAGGCGGATAAAAATTCACAATAGCAGGTTCAGTTGAGAAGAAGCCAGAAATAAAAAAGTCCGACTCGCAGGAACTGCGTCATCTTAGCGCGGTTACGTACATCTCGAAGAAATGGAATAAATTAGCATCACAAATCACAGGAAACTGACAGTAGCCAACTTACACAGAAGCGGATAATTCTTAATCTGTATAAGTCAACATAATTATGTACTGAAAACGTACTTACTCTTTGACTACTGCTGAGAAGGCTCTTCTTAACAACCAAAAATTCGTTGTCATTTTAAGTATCTTGTTTTACTAGCAAATTCGTCTTACTGTTATAATCAACTGTAAATATAAGCTTCATGGCGAATAAAATTCCATTCTGTCGTGGGTTAAATCTTTCTATAAAATAAGAAATAACGATAACTTCAGTTAGAGGCTATGAGGAAGGTTATATAGACAGCAGAATTCAAAACAAACTACGTCATCATGATTAGCCACAGCCATCTTGTTTACCACAGCCACTCCAAACTTATTATTACCAATACCTTTCACCGTTTCTTAGCTTATTTTACTACTATACTAATTTTACTGATAAATGCAATTTAAAACAAGAAAAAAACAATTAAAAAATTGATATAAACAAAGAGAAAACCCCTTTCAAAACAACAAAGCAAACATTTTTTAAGTTTTAAGCGCTTATATCTCTGATTGACGTTGCCCCATCGAATATTGCTTCAGAACCTTTTTGTAGAGAATTTAGTAAGCATTCGAATGGCCACCTTCCACTTAGCACGATTTCCCAACCGTTATCGAGATATTTACGGAAAATGTATGAAGATCCGAAACATTTTCATGTCTGTTAATAAAATATTTTTTTTCGCATACTTCCTTAACTCCAAATATAACCGAAATTTAAAAATTCTTAGTTGGGATTAATTTCGAAGTTGTAGAAAATATTTCAATTGAATCCCGCGATTCTAAGTACTCACAAAAATATGACTAACAAAAACATTGATTCCACTTTTCTCAGGAACGGTTGCAGATATCGCCTTATAAATGGTTTCATTCGTTGTCTTATGTTATGAAACCTATAAAACAGGTACCTGCAATCATATAAACACAAAAACGTAAGCGTTACGATTTTTTTTGCGCGAATTTCGCCCCAAACACTATCTTCTAGTGGGCGAATTCTGCTGGTTAACGAACTTGACCTTTCAAATTAGACGAAAGATTTTTGTACCAAATTTCGTTAAAATCGGACCATTTTTGACCTTGCTAGAGCGCGAACAGACAAGTATATATATATATATATATAAATATATACATATATATATATATATATATATATATATATACTAATTTGGGCCACCTATATTTTCGTGATCTATAGGGTCTGAAACGTGAAAGTTTCTAGTCGGCACTTCCGGATTGCGTCATGAGGTCAACCTCATAAGCGGGTTCTCCCTATGGAGATAGGGAGTAATCGCGCTAATATTTTATAATCAATCAAAAGATTGTGGGGACATCATTGACAAGATGTTCGCTACATATCCTGTAGCTCGGCGTGACCTCAAACTGCTTTCTTTAGAATCCTCTACATAGCCGGCATTAATTGAGGCGTTCAGAACCAGAGGGGACTACCCTAAATTATTGGGAAATTAAGTTTGAAAACTTAAAATTACAATATGCGATGCTATCTATCAGCTATATTGTGAAGAATATTAATTTCAAAACATATTAAGAGCTAGACCCACTTAACAGATGGTCCAATGGGATCTATTTCGGAAAAGGAGTGCCAGTGACTTTTTTAAATAACTATTTCAACAACAAAATAATATCAGCTGCAGACCTAACAATCCCTATTAAAAAACTCAAGCCAGTCCCTTGGTGGAATGAGAAATGTAGCCAAGCCGTAAAAGAAAAACGCAAGACACTAAACGCATTTAGACGCAGCCCTACAAGCGACAATTTAATAAAGTATAAAAAAGCCAAAGCGGTTGCCCGATACGTAATTGTGGAGAGTAAAAAACAAAGCTGGATCGAATTTGTATCATCCATCAACAGAAACACTCCTTCAAAAGTAATATGGGACAGAATGAGACGTATCTCACACAAAAAAGAAAGCACATACATATCTGGGCTTAAAATACAAGATTCGATTATCACTGACCCTAAACAAATATGCGACCATCTTGCTGAATACTATACTAACATCTCAAAACCGCCTGACATACAGTTACCTGAACACAACTATCATGACATGACACTCTTATCCACTCCTTCCGTTACTACACCTTTAGACGAACCCTTTTCATTTGACGAACTAACTTATGCTCTAACGAACTCTAAGATAACATCCCCAGGACCTGATAAAATCACGAATGACATGATCAAAAATTTACCTCAGAATACAAAAATCAAACTACTACAAATTTTCAATAATATCTATAACACAGGAAATTACCCTGACTGTTGGAGACATAGCACAATTATACCTATACTAAAACCAAACAAAACAAAACCTGACCCAAAAAAATGGCAAAATGACTGGACAAACCTATCTAACAACAACAAACTGCGACAAATAAAACGGAACATCGCGGAAGGGTCACAGACAAAACAGAAGAGAAGAAGTAGTACTAACTAGACTCAGAATTGGACATACACGAATAACACACGAGTACTTAATGACTAAAAAAGAAAAGCCTTCATGTAAAATCTGTAACACCGAAGTAACCGTAAAACACATACTAACAGAATGCCGACAACGTCAAAATCTAGACATACCGTATGACATGACCGAATTACTTACTGACAGCAGTCCACACATACCAGCAATCCTTACACTCCTCAAAACTATTAAAATGTATGGGAAAATTTAACACTTTCAACCACCTTTTTTTTTTTTTTTTTTTTTTTTTTTTTTTACCCCATCTCAATGAGATATTCAAACAATTGTAATAAAAAACATAAGGAAGGTATTAGGCCACTTGGTAAACTGTAAAGAACGATAACATGTAATCAATGAATTAGTAATTATGTCTAATTATGTAATCCGATTGATAACCAGATGTATATAAATAATACCATTTGTTTATATATATATATATATATATATATATATATATATGTATTGTTTGTTTTTAAATGTATATATGTATACCATTTGTCTTTAGATGTATATATATTGTCATTTGTATATACTATTCGTTTTTAGATGTGAATATATTGTCATTTCTACATATAATTTGTTTATAGATGTATAATGATAGATGTAATATATATATAAATATATATATACATACATATATATATATATATATATATATATGATATGTATGTATATTTTGATGCAGTACCACCACCGTCCAGCCAAATCAATGTCAAGATATATATATATATATATATATATATATATATATATATATATATATATATATATATGTATATATATATGTATATATGTGTATGTATGTGTATATATGTGTGTGTGTATATATTTAGATGTATACCATTTGTTTTTAGATGTATATATGCAATAACTGTTCGGAGCGAAACGCCTTAGATGCGCATGGATTCTCATAAATAAATATTAAAAAAAAAAAAATAAAAAAAAAAATAAGTGTTATTATTATTATATATAACTTATGTTTATTAGAGAAAATACATTTTATAAATAACCACAAAACATATTAATAACCTCAAGTGAAAAAACAAGTTAGAAAATCTGCGTTGTTCTCCAAAATCTTCTCCAACAAGCATCTCTTCTTGTACCTCCTCCTTCATATAAATCCGCATAGATATGATTTTTTTTAAAATTTATTTTACGAGCTTTTCGCAACTATAGCGACTTGCTCAGAACAAACATTACACATATATACATACATACACACATAAACGCATATATACATAGATATAATTTGGTTATTACATACGTGCATACAAACACATTATTATATATATACATCAACATCAACAATATATACATCACCATTAATACATATATACATCAAATTATACAAATATACATTATACTATGTTTATATAGTTTATTCTACTTCTAGACATAGGAGAATAATATTCTACTTATTTCTTTATTCATACCAATAGTAGGATATACGAACAAATTATACAGATTAAGATATAATAGAATAAATACATTAATAAAGATATAATAGAATAAATGAATAAAGATATACTATCATAGAACATTAATAAAGATATAATAGAGTAAGATAAATAATGATATAATATAATGGAGCATTAATAAAGATATAGTAGAATAAATACATTAATTAAGATATAATAGAATTAAAAAAAAAAAAATGCGTGCATACAAATATGCATGCACACATGTACACACACACATATGTATTTTATATTATTTTTTATTTTGTATATAAATAAACAATGGTATATTTTTTTTATATAAATAATAACGGTATATATAAACAAATCTCTATGGATTGTTTTTACGTGCATTCCCCCCCCCCTTTTTCTCTCTCTTCCCTTCCTTTTCCTTCCTCCTCCTTCCCTCCTTTTTTTTTCTTTTTTTCTTTTTCCCCCCTTTTTTTCTTTTTCCCCTTCTTTCCTTTTTCCTCCCTCTTTCTCATAGATATGAATCCAGCATGCTCCTCCTATTCCCCACCTTATAACTTGTTTCTGCGTTTGATCCAAGCCCAAAGAGATTCAACCCTCTGGGTGTTGTCACGTCTACCAAGTTTTTGGAATGAATCACTAGATAATGTTTATATCGCATACCCTCCACATTCTTTAGTCCTTTGTATGCCTTCCAGCAATCTGAAGGCAATCCCTCTGGTAACAATACCACTGGTTTTCTTGAGAGTCTTAACTTCATGGGATACCCTTTGCCGCAAACCTTTCTACTCGGTATGAACCTTTTCCTCTGTAGAAACCTAAGACCATTATCTTCTGTTCTGATATGGTCGCTTAACTAAAATATATTCATTACGTTCTAGCCAGTAAAGATAAAAAATGAAAATATAATAAAATTAGGAATTTTGGTGAGGTTACCCCAACATATGTTTTATTTTATTTAATTAAAATAATCACAGTTACCCATAAAATCACTGGTACCCTTTTTCCGAAATAGACCCGTCCAATGAGTCTTCTATATTTGAAAACAAAAATTTTCAAACTCAATTTCCACAATAATGTGGGATAGTCCTCTCTGGTTCTGAACGCCTCAATTCTCAGGCAATATATGTAACCAATAATCCTACTGCAACCTTTGAGAAAGTAGAATTTATTAAAGATACAGTGTTTAAACTTTAAACTGATTAGACCACGAATTGAAAAGAAATTTAAAATAAAAGAAACATTTTAATTATTCATTAAATGACCCTTAGCTCAAATGTAAGGAACAGGCGAATAAGGCGGAAGGTCAATAAAATTACGCAACACACTTTCACACTTTTTATTTCTCTTCCCTACATGTTTCGCACCATTTTGGCGCCTCTTCAGGGGAATACACTTAAAACATAAATTCAGCCTCAACCTGAGGAATGGAACCTTCCACTAGCAGGGCCTCGTCTAGACCTCTCATTGACTGAACGAATCCAATATGGTGTCAAATAGTCAGCTGATCGATAATCGATTCGTTCAGTCAATGGCCAGTCGAGACGAGGTCCTGCTAGTGGAAGGTTCTCCTCCTCAAGTTGAGGCTGAATTTATGTTTTAAGTGTATTCCCCTGAAGAGGCGCCAAAATGGTGCGAAACATGTAGGGAAGATAAATAAAAAGTGTGAAAGTTTGTGGCGTAATTTTATTGACCTTCCGCCTTATTCGATAATTCTATATATTTACAATTTAGGTTTATTTATAATCTTTGTGGACTATAACTATGCTTGAGCCCTATTTTAATATAGCTAATAGTCCATGAAACGAGCTCTTTAAAAATCAAATAAACTTATTAATAAAACATTATTATTTATGTTTATCAAAATTAGTCAACATTAAAGCGAAGAACAATAGCCTAAGAATGTGACCGCTCGATAGATTGTAGCACCAAGATGGATGTTAGGTTGAATCAGAGCTTGCTGTTATCAGTAGAGCTTATCCTTATCGGAAGGAATTAGGTTCGAAGCGGTGTTAATCGCACTGTGGCCTCCTGATAGCCAAGTTTCTTAAGTTTCAGGTTTTTCTGATGTTCACCAGTTTTCTTTGAAGATATTGAAGAATATTACTATATTGTGTGTAGTAAGAAAACAAAATCTACATTATTTTATGTAAAGTTTCAAAATTTTCTATTTTCTTCCTCATATGATATTTAAAAAGCTCTGAATTCAGACTACTTTTTTTTTAGGCATTGTTGTGCATTTAAATTACTTGAATGTAATAAGTAGACAAAATATTGATGCTAATAATGAACCTAGGGGTCTCCCGTGGTCTAATGGCTAGCGCCTTGGATTCATAAGCGGGAGATGGTGGGTTCGATTCCCAACCTCCGGCAGGAATTTTATCATCCCACGGCTCGCTGGTAAAATTCCTCGCTGCACCCTGGATGTCGGCGCTAATGACCTAGATGTAGATGCGCCGTAAAAAAAAAAAATTAAAAAAAAAAAAAAAAAAAATAATGAACCTAATATAGAAAAAAATAGTTAATCATGAAAAACAAAATAAAATAAATTCTATATAAAATAAAATTACATTATAATAATAATGAAAATAACTAAAGTTAATAGTATTAACAGTATAATAATAAATCCACAGTAAATCAAAATATTTTACTTATGATTGAAGAAGGATGCACATTTAACATTTGGAGGGTTCAGAGCCAAAATAGACCAAGTTCATTTTTGGCATTTTATTTTGTAATGGGATTGAAGAGTATTACTAAAATGGCTCTTTTCAGTGCTACAGGAGACTAAGTCCTAACTTCATTATTTTGCCACTTGTAGCAGTTCTAGCTACACATCTGGAAGTCATTCTTCTTTGTTTTCAGAGCACAAGTATGTCAAATCCAAGTTGTAACTATTTTATGAGCAAGGCTATACATAAATAATATCAGTGATATTTAAAATTAAGATCAGTGTTTAAGTTTAAATCTTTTTACGACATATACAATAGAATGTATGGTATACAACGTCCCTGCAATTAAAACGCTTAATACTCATTCATTGAAAACTGTTTAACATGGTCTTAATTATTAATGTATATATAGAATCATAAATTTGCATTTGAATATTAGCGTATTTGTCATTGTACATTAAGAATATGTATTAATTTATTAACTATCGCCCAATATTTAATTACAATATGAAAATACTTTCTATTTCAATTTATTCTTTATTTCTATTTAAATTAATTCAAGTTTATAAATTATTTTAAGAATCTCAACGCTCTCTGACACATTCAAGGCCACAGTAAGTGTATTAAATACTGAACATTATCTGAAAATATTATTTTTCATGTCTCATTCTTTTTGTATATTCAAATTGTATTTCTCTAATCAATATTTCGAAATTCATTATGAATATAACTGGGATACATTTTTTAATACACAAATTTTCCAATCTATTGATATGATCGACAAAATTAGTGCTCTGTACAGCACTGTAACGTATTTTTATATATATATATATATATATATATATATATATATATATATATATATATATGCATAAAATTATTACATAGAGATTATTGCCAGGGGTTTTTTCAACGGGTTGGGTTTTAAGGCAGGAGTGAATGAGAAAGACCGAAAAAATGTAGTATTTGCTGATCAAAGGATATTGGAGGGGTGTCCTTCGCCTGTTGGGAATCCAGTTAGAGCCAATATAGCTGCTGGCTGATCCAATCACGCCGGTTAAGTAGATTACGGCAGGAATCCAGTGGTTCACTCCAGGTCTGCTGGGATACGGAGTACCTCAGTAACACCTGTGTTAAGCCCCATGTTATGTAGGATATACGTGGGAGTAGTTTTCATAACCACTGTAACATTAATTCTAGTAACTATTTATACTACAGGGCTGAATTATTAGATTAACTAGTTATTGGTTAAGGAGTACCTCCGTAACACCTGTGTTAAGCCCCATATGATGTAGGATATGCGTGGGAGTAGTTTTCATAACCACTGTAAGATTAATTCTAGTAACTATTTATACTATGGGCAGAATTATTAGATTAACTAGTTATTGGTTACGGAGTCCCTCAGTAAGACCTGTGTTAAGCCCCATGTTATGTAGGATATGCGTGGGAGTGGTTTTCATAACCACTGTAAGATTAATTCTATTAACTATTTATAGTATGGGCAGAATTATTAGATTAACTGGTTATTGGTTAGGAGACACTCGGTAACTCCTGTTAAGCCCCATGTTATGTAGGATATACGTGGCAGTGGTCATCATAACCACTGTAAGATTAATTTTAGTAACTATTTATAGTATGGGCAGAATTATTAGATTAACTGGTTATTGGTTAGGAGACACTCGGTAACACCTGTTAAGCCCCATGTTATGTAGGATATATGTGGCAGTGGTCATCATAACCACTGTAAGATTAATTTTAGTAACTATTAATTCTATATCGCCTTATAAATGGTTTCATTCGTTTTCTTATGTTACCTATAAAACAGGTACCTGCAAGCTTATAAACACAAAAACGTAAGCGTTACGATTTTTTTTGCGCGAATTTCGCCCCAAACACTATCTTCTAGTGGGCGGATTCTGCTGGTTAACGAACTTGACCTTTTAAATTAGACGACAGATTTTT
Source organism: Gonocerus acuteangulatus (assembly GCA_946811695.1). Classification (NCBI taxonomy): domain Eukaryota; kingdom Metazoa; phylum Arthropoda; class Insecta; order Hemiptera; family Coreidae; genus Gonocerus; species Gonocerus acuteangulatus. Next base: position 102,430,958 of record OX328125.1, on the reverse strand, counting down.
GTACCAAATTGCGTTAAAATCAGACCATTTTTGACCTTGCTAGAGCGCGTACAGACAAGCATATATATTTGGGCCACCTATATTTTCGTGATCTATAGGGTCTAAAACGTGAAAGTTTCTAGTCGGCACTTCCGGATTGCGTCATGAGGTCAACCTCATAAGCGGGTTCTCTCTATGGAAGTAGGGAGTAATCGCGCTAATATTTTATAATCTACCAAAAGGTGATGTAGACATCATTGACAAGATGTAGGCTACATATCCTGTAGCTCGGCGTGTCCTCAAACTGCTTTCTTTAGAACCCTCCACATAGCCGGCATTAATTGAGACGTTCAGAACCAGAGGGGACTCCCCTACATTATTGGGAAATTAAGTTTGAAAACTTAAAATTACAATATGCGATGCTATCTATCAGCTATATTGTGAACAATATTAATTTCAAAACATATTAAGAGCTAGAACCACTTAACAGATGGTCCAATGGGGTCTATTTCGGAAAAGGGGTGCCAGTGATTTTTTTAAATAACTGTTATTATTATTATATATAACATATGTTTATTAGAGAAAATACATTTTATAAATAACCACAAAACATATTAATAACCTCAAGTGAAAAAACAAGTTAGAAAATCTGCGTTGTTCTCCAAAATCTTCTCCAACAAGCATCTCTTCTTGTACCTCCTCCTTCATATAAATCCGCATAGATATGATTTTTTTTTTTAAATTAATTTTACGAGCTTTTCGCAACTATAGCGACTTGCTGAGAACTAACATTACACATATATACATACATACAAACATACACGCATATATACATAGATATAATTTGGTTAATACATACGTGCATACAAACACATTATTATATATATACATCAACATCAACAATATATACATCACCATTAATACATATATACATCAAATTATACAAATATACATTACATTATGTTTATATAGTTTATTCTACTTCTAAACATAGGAGAATACTATTCTCCTTATTTCTTTAATCATACCAATAGTAGGATATACGAACAAATTATACATATTAAGAAATAATAGAATAAATACATTAATAAAGATATAATAGAATAAATGAATAAAGATATACTATCACAGAACAATAATAAAGATATAATAGAGTAAGATAAATAAAGATATAATATAATAGAGCATTAATAAAGATATAGTAGAATAAATACATTAATTAAGATATAATAGAATTAAAAAAAAAAAAAAAAAAAAAAATGCCTGCATACAAATATGCATGCACACATGTACACACTCACATATGTATTTTATATTATTTTTTATTTTCTTTTGTACATAAATAAACAATGGTATATTTTTTTTATATAAATAATAATGGTATATATAAACAAATCTCTATGGATTGTTTTTACGTGCATTCCCCCCCCCCTTTTCACTCTCTTCCCTTCCTTTTCCTTCCTCCTCCTTCCCTCCTTTTTTTTTCTTTTTCCCCCTTTTTTTCTTTTTCCCCTTCTTTCCTTTTTCCTCCCTCTTTCTCATAGATATGAATCCAGCATGCTCCTCCTATTCCCCACCTTATAACTTGTTTCTGCGTTTGATCCAAGCCCAAAGAGATTCAACCCTCTGGGTGTTGTCACGTCAACCAAGTTTTTGGAATGAATCGCTAGATAATGTTTATATCGCATACCCTCCACATTCTTTAGTCCTTTGTATGCCTTCCAGCAATCTGAAGGCAATCCCTCTGGTAACAATACCACTTGTTTTCTTGAGAGTCTTAACTTCATGGGATGCCCTTTGCCGCAAACCTTTCTACTCGGTATGAACCTTTTGCTCTGTAGAAACCTAAGACCATTATACTCTGTTCTGATATGGTCGCTTAACGAAAATATATTCATTATGTTCTAGCCAGTAAAGATCAAAAATGAAAATATAATAAAATTAGGAAATTTGGCGAGGTTACCCCAACATATGTTTTATTTTATTTAATTAAAATAATCACAGTTACCGATAAAATCACTGGTACCCTTTTTCCGAAATAGACCCGTCCAATGAGTCTTCTATATTTGAAAACAAAAATTTTCAAACTCAATTTTCATAATAATCTGGTTTAGTCCTCTCTGGTTCTGAACGCCTCAATTCTCAGGCAATATATGTAACCAATAATCCTACTGCAACCTTTGAGAAAGTAGAATTTATTAAAGATACAGTGTTTAAACTTTAAACTGATTAGACCACGAATTGAAAAGAAATTTAAAATAAAAGAAACATTTACATTTTAATTATTCATTAAATGACCCTCAGCTCAAATGTATAGAACAGGCGAATAAGGCGGAAGGTCAATAAAATTACGCCACACACTTCCACACTTTTTATTTCTCTTCCCTACATGTTTCGCACCATTTTGGCGCCTCTTCAGGGGAATATATTTAAAACATAAATTCAGCCTCAACCTGAGGAATGGAACCTTCCACTAGCAGGGCCTCGTCTAGACTGGTCATTGACTGAACGAATCCAATATGGTGTCAAATAGTCAGCTGATCGATAATCGATTCGTTCAGTCAATGGCCAGTCGAGACGAGGCCCTGCTAGTGGAAGGTTCTATTCCTCAAGTTGAGGCTGAATTTATGTTTTAAGTATATTCCCCTGAAGAGGCACCAAAATGGTGGGAAACATGTAGGGAAGAGAAATAAAATGTGTGAAAGTGTGTGGCGTAATTTTATAGACCTTCCGCCTTATTCGATAATTCTATATATTTACATTTTAGGTTTATTCATAATCTTTGTGGACTATAACTATGCTTGAGCCCTATTTTAATATAGCTAATAGTCCATGAAACGAGCTCTTTAAAAATCAAATAAACTTATAAATAAAACATTATTATTTATGTTTATCAAAATTAGTCAATATTATAGCGAAGAACAATAGCCTAAGAATGTGACCGCTCGATAGATTGTAGCACCAAGATGGATGTTAGGTTGAATCAGAGCTTGCTGTTATCAGTAGAGCTTATCCTTATCGGAAGGAATTAGGTTCGAAGCGGTGTTAATCGCACTGTGGCCTCCTGATAGCCAAGTTTCTTAAGTTTCAGGTTTTTCTGATGTTCACCAGTTTTCTTTGAAGATATTGAAGAATATTACTATATTGTGTGTAGTAAGAAAACAAAATCTACATTATTTTATGTAAAGTTTCAAAATTTTCTATTTTCTTCCTCATATGATATTTAAAAAGCTCTGAATTCAGACTACTTTTTTTTAGGCATTGTTGTGCATTTAAATTACTTGAATGTAATAAGTAGACAAAATATTGATGCTAATAATGAACCTAGGGGTCTCCCGTGGTCTAATGGCTAGCGCCTTGGATTCATAAGCGGGAGATGGTGGGTTCGATTCCCAACCTCCGGCAGGAATTTTATCATCCCACGGCTCGCTGGTAAAATTCCTCGCTGCACCCTGGATGTCGGCGCTAATGACCTAGATGTAGATGCGCCGTAAAAAAAAAAAATTAAAAAAAAAAAAAAAAAAAATAATGAGCCTAATATAGAAAAAAATAGTTAATCATGAAAAACAAAATAAAATAAATTCTATATAAAATAAAATTACATTATAATAATAATGAAAATAACTAAAGTTAATAGTATTAACAGTATAATAATAAATCCACAGTAAATCAAAATATTTTACTTATGATTGAAGAAGGATGCACATTTAACATTTGGAGGGTTCAGAGCCAAAATAGACCAAGTTCATTTTTGGCATTTTATTTTGTAATGGGATTGAAGAGTATTACTAAAATGGCTCTTTTCAGTGCTACAGGAGACTAAGTCCTAACTTCATTATTTTACCACTTGTAGCAGTTCTAGCTACACATCTGGAAGTCATTCTTCTTTGTTTTCAGAGCACAAGTATGTCAAATCCAAGTTGTAACTATTTTATGAGCAAGGCTATACATAAATAATATCAGTGATATTTAAAATTAAGATCAGTGTTTAAGTTTAAATCTTTTTACGACATATACAATAGAATGTATGGTATACAACGTCCCTGCAATTAAAACGCTTAATACTCATTCATTGAAAACTGTTTAACATGGTCTTAATTATTAATGTATATATAGAATCATAAATTTGCATTTGAATATTAGCGTATTTGTCATTGTACATTAAGAATATGTATTAATTTATTAACTATCGCCCAATATTTAATTACAATATGAAAATACTTTCTATTTCAATTTATTCTTTATTTCTATTTAAATTAATTCAAGTTTATAAATTATTTTAAGAATCTCAACGCTCTCTGACACATTCAAGGCCACAGTAAGTGTATTAAATACTGAACATTATCTGAAAATATTATTTTTCATGTCTCATTCTTTTTGTATATTCAAATTGTATTTCTCTAATCAATATTTCGAAATTCATTATGAATATAACTGGGATACATTTTTTAATACACAAATTTTCCAATCTATTGATATGATCGACAAAATTAGTGCTCTGTACAGCACTGTAACGTATTTTTATATATATATATATATATATATATATATATATATATATATATATATATATATGCATAAAATTATTACATAGAGATTATTGCCAGGGGTTTTTTCAACGGGTTGGGTTTTAAGGCAGGAGTGAATGAGAAAGACCGAAAAAAATGTAGTATTTGCTGATCAAAGGATATTGGAGGGGTGTCCTTCGCCTGTTGGGAATCCAGTTAGAGCCAATATAGCTGCTGGCTGATCCAATCACGCCGGTTAAGTAGATTACGGCAGGAATCCAGTGGTTCACTCCAGGTCTGCTGGGATACGGAGTACCTCAGTAACACCTGTGTTAAGCCCCATGTTATGTAGGATATACGTGGGAGTAGTTTTCATAACCACTGTAAGATTAATTCTAGTAACTATTTATACTACAGGGCTGAATTATTAGATTAACTAGTTATTGGTTAAGGAGTACCTCCGTAACACCTGTGTTAAGCCCCATATGATGTAGGATATGCGTGGGAGTAGTTTTCATAACCACTGTAAGATTAATTCTAGTAACTATTTATACTATGGGCAGAATTATTAGATTAACTAGTTATTGGTTACGGAGTCCCTCAGTAAGACCTGTGTTAAGCCCCATGTTATGTAGGATATGCGTGGGAGTGGTTTTCATAACCACTGTAAGATTAATTCTATTAACTATTTATAGTATGGGCAGAATTATTAGATTAACTGGTTATTGGTTAGGAGACACTCGGTAACTCCTGTTAAGCCCCATGTTATGTAGGATATACGTGGCAGTGGTCATCATAACCACTGTAAGATTAATTTTAGTAACTATTTATAGTATGGGCAGAATTATTAGATTAACTGGTTATTGGTTAGGAGACACTCGGTAACACCTGTTAAGCCCCATGTTATGTAGGATATATGTGGCAGTGGTCATCATAACCACTGTAAGATTAATTTTAGTAACTATTAATTCTATGGGCAGAATTTACTGGTTAACTAGTCGTAGGTTAAGATGTTCCTCTGTGACATCCATGTTAATCTACAGGTTATGTAGAGTATACGATTTGTTTTACCTAATTGTTCACGTTTTGTTAGAATAAACAACTTTTCAAGCTATGTGTTAAGATGTCCTTCAGTAACATAAATGTTTTCCCCATGTGTTGTAAGGTAAACTTGGAGATGGATTTCTAAACTACTTCAAGATAAATGTTTGTAACTATGTATACTACGGACAGAGCTTGGTGTGTCATTTGTGTCTGTGTTCGAGCAAATGTGAGCAAGGTTGAATGGATGGTTTTTTCGGACTATATACGTAAAAATTATATTGTAAGAGACATATAAATTCAGCTTCTCCTAGGGCCTGATCCTGGTGTGAAACAGGAGCTATAATAAATTCATAATATGGGCAATAACTCAACAAAATCTCAAATCTGACATAATCAATTAATAACTTCAAACAAATATGAAAATACACCACCACCTAATATATTGAAAAGTTTACTCGATAATGTCTCTAAAGTTGGCACTCCTTTAGAAAAAAAAGGGAGGGAGGGAGGTATAAGTTCTGAATCGGGAAAGTTTCTAATCGTCACTTCCCAATCGCTTCATGTCGTCAATCTTATAAGCGATATTGCTCCCAATGGAGGGAGGGCGAAAGGAAGTTAAAAAAAATAAAATGAAAATATAAGAAGACAAAACTATAAGAATAGAGTAGATAATTAAACCATTGCTGCTAATTTATTCTCTGAATAAATACATGCCTGAGCGAATTGTCCCTCCCTAAGCCCTTGGCCTGGATGCAAATCCTGCTGTTCGATACCCCTCCTGATACTAGAATCGATTATTCTTCCGATACCTCCACCCCCTCCCCCTTCGACCTATTCAATTTATCACTCGAGTTCTCCATTAATAACGAGAGCAGGTGATTCGTCCAACCTCTCTGGGTTTGTCTAGTCCCCGATCTAAGGGAATGAGTAGAGACATATACAAATTTTCTTCTTTTCTTTTGTTGTAAATTTCTTTTAATTTATTTGTTTCCTACTTGTTTTTAGTTTTTGTTTTAACTCTTTCTTTTAATAGACTGATAGAAGAGTTATTTTCTTGAGTGGCTTCTGCCCCCTGTGTAATTATGTGATTTTTGTGAATAACCTTCCTTGCATGGTCCTTCCTGGAACTTGTTTAATCCCCAAGGTACTCTTCCTGTATTTCATCTACAATTACACGGAATTTTCTCATGTGCCCTTTCCTTCCCGTCTAATTATAGCCTTTCAGGTATTCGTTTTCTCCATAAGCTTTAATAAGTGGCAAGCAATTTATTTTTGTTTAATTTTAGCTCGATAACGGATTGGACATACTCGACTTACGCACGAATTTCTTATGACAATAACACCACAGAACAATATGCAAGACATGTAAAGCAGAACTTACGATTAAACATTTTTCTGGCAGACTGCCAGAGAAGAACCAATTACAACATACCGTATGATATGCAAGAACTCCTATGCTATGATAGCCAGTACATCAACACTATACTGACTTACCTCAAGAATACAGGACTATACAACCTTATTTGATGAACGTCTGCAATGTTGGCTTACAAAATATTATATTTCCATTGATACTAAGCACTATTTATAGGTGAACCCTACATCTAAAAATGTACATAACCACACACATTTCCAAAACCAATAACCATGCTGATTTCCTAGAATAGCTAAGTTCAGAGGATACTGTTCTCTGTGCTATCGCCATTGAAGCGGGTCATAATGAATATATAAATTAATAATTTTAGTTATGAATTTACAAGTTTCGTTTCTCTCCTTATCAAGGCTGCCGGATATATAGCAAACCGGATATATGGTTGCATTTGTTGAAATTACCCTTGTTGAATTATTGTTTTCCTATCTACGCTGCAACTAGACGTCACTATCCGTAGCTATTTCACACAAAGGGACTTGCATGTAGTCAAGCTTACATTCAACCTTTTTTATAGTGGGAGAGATATAACTTGTCACTTGGGAAAAACGTAGAAGGGGCTCGATGTTGCCAGTTCTCTTCTCTGCCTAGACGCAGGAAGAGGAGAGGGAGGAGTGGCAACCCAGCTAGGACGGCATTGTCTAGAGGCTCCTCCACCTTCCCCTATCCGTCCACAGCCGAGTGATTAATTACATCTTTCCCAGTATATACGAATACACTTATAAATAAAAAGGCTTACCTAAGGAATCAATTCGAGGAAAATAACCTTCCAGCAATAGGGCTACGTAAGAACTGGTTAATGTTTCTAAGCGCTTAACTTTATAGGTTTCCAAGTTTGTAAATTCGGCAATTGATTACTGGAAAGACAAATAAATGATCAATTTTATTCATATTTGGAATATCTATCAGCTGATTAATCTCCACTATATTGGATTCCTTCAGTCTATAGCAAGTCTCGACATGGACCTAATGGAGGAAGTTTCAACTTCACCGGGCTGTAATCCTTTGTATTTAACAACATAAGGTTGTGTGGTCAGCCCACCGCTTACATTATGACTACACATTAAGTCTTAATACGGGTTGCGAGTGGACAACGCATGAGATTTAATTTCCCCTGGGGAGGTGGCATGTAGGCGTCGAAACGTGTATGCCAAAAAAAAAAAGTACTACCACATATATCCAAAATAGTGAATATACTTGATTGGCAAGAAACACATAGAATATATAAATATATATATATATATATATATATATATATATATATATATATATATATATATATGCTTGATGTTATTTCTCGTCGCTGGGATAGTATTTTTAGATGGAACGGCATTTTTCTCCGCTGGAGAAAAATGCCGTTCCATCTAAAAAAATATATATATATATATATATATATATATATATAAAAAGTTGGTTTTGAATATCCAATATTTGCCTTTGGTGGCTAAGACAAGTAGGAAGTTGAATTCCGGAGAATATCAGTTTTGCCGCTAGAACTTATGACGGGGATGGCGTGTCGGAGATCAGGACTAGTTCCGAAAGCAATAATTAACCCTTTCTCTTCGTGATTCACACCACGCCATGGATAGCAGCCGAATTTCTGACAAGATTACACTTTATCAAACTTTACTTCCTTATCAAGTCTTGATAACGACACCTGATTCCTTGGAAATTGCGCCGATTCTTGCACGACAGCAAGCGTTTTAAGGCGTTTAGCAAGGTAAATCTTACATTTTTCAGTAAGTTTACAAATGCAACTGTATTGGTTTGCAGGTCCAGAAAGGATCACCAACTTTTATTCGAGACCTACTAGCCCGGCCGAGGTGTATTTAGTATGGAAGGCACACTTCAGGTACGGGTCGGACATGCTTAGGCATAATTATGTCCAAAGCAGACATAACGTAACAGAGGGGCTGCAGAAGTAGAGGGAAAACAGGACAGAGGGGATCCGTAGGACCCAGTTCAGAATCATCACCGTTAATTGAACCCAGCTCCTAGTTACGATGATCATGGGCGATGTCTTACTATTGCTACGCCTTGACAAAGATAACAGTATGATTTTTTTGCTTAATATTGTTATAGATCAATCTTGTTCCAAGACAAATTAAAAGAGAGCGAATCTAGAGAATTTTTAAAAGGAAAAGAATCCCATGGTGAGTTTACGGTTTTAACATATATATTCTGGATGAGTTATTTGGAGTGCACGCCGACAATGTTATAAAATACTAGCTGTATAACCGTGCTTCGTCACGGCAGATAAGTAGTTATTTTATTGAGTTAAATCATTTACCATCAAAATGAACGGCACTATATAATTTGGGAAAGACTCATTATATTTGCGAGCATTACCAAGAAGTGTTCTGACTGGGGACGCTGATGGATGAGGAGGCTGTGCAAGGGTTCGGGATATCATTTATTACCTCGGATGAACCATCACCAGGTATAGCGTAAACTCTATGAGAGACTAAATCACAGTATAATTAAAGGTCTGCCATCATGGTTGAAATGAAGCTCAAATAGAAATAATATTAAGAAATAGATACAGTACGATTACAGCTGTTCTGTTATCGTCCTAGCAACGATTGATCCCTAAGCGTGCATGCTCTAACCAACTTAAAATTCAAACCCGTCTAAAAAAACTTAAAAATTTAAATATCAAAAAATCCTTTCTTAGCGAGTGTTTACATGCTAAAGGGAGTTTCCATACAAAATTTCAATTTTTTTTTTTGTCAAGTGGTTTGGGCTGGGCGATGATAGGTGAATGAGTGTGAATAACATTATAGAAATATTGTATATATATTACTATATTGAAACCAATAAACTGGACTTATCATAGAACATGTACAATACTTCCCTACCATGTCAAACTATCAAATATGAAAAATCTTGTTTTTCAGATTCGAGACTTTGCTCTTGGATTGTGGGCAATACGACTTGTTGCAAATTATTACAACTCGAATCCCTTTACAATACAATACAATAAAAAGGGACCCGTGCCTTACGCCCTTGTTCACTGCGACCCTGTTGGATCTATTGTGATTTGCGTCCCTATCTTACTCCCTTTCCAACTTGCAGCTCCTCGCATATAGCTTCAGCTCCTTGGGAGTAGCCTCGGCTATATCCTTGGGCGTAGCAATTGCCTTCCCTATGTGCACTACCCTATTGTAGACCAACGCCTCACATTCGCAGAGGACATGCTGTGAGGTTTCCTCTTCTTCGAGGCACCAGCAACATGTAGGGTCCTCTATTAGCCCCATCGTTCACAGGTGTTTTCTTAGCGGACCATGTCCTGTGAGAAGTCCGACTATCCTTCTTAGTTCTACCCTTGTTAGTTGAAGGAAATACCCTGCCCTATCTTTCGAAATCCGGACAAGTAGCTTTGCCTGCCTCATACCTGGCTTAGCCTGCCAATTCTTTTGAATTTCGAACCCCTTTAGAATAGCCTTTAATGACTTAAATAAAGTATCGAATAAAACCATTTTTCAATATAATATTCATGAATGGATAGAATATGTTCTTTCTCGATTTTGCTCCGATTTTCCGTATTCGATAGTTTAACATGGTAGGGACGATATAAACCGGGTGACTGATCCGATCTTGACATTTCGTGTGGCACAATGTATTTCTGTGTCGAATCGGAAAATTTTTGGGGCTGCTAGAGCTCGAACAGACAAATATATATATTGGACCCACCGGTATTTTATTTATCTTTGAGGTATGATTATTTATTCCTCCCTATGAAGAGAAGAGAAAAAAGAAATGGGACTAAATACAATATCGAGTTTATTGATCTAGCCGTCAATAATTACGGGAGAATTGACATAAGTCTTTTTTTACCATCTCAATTCCATTTGCGATAAAGCTGACGAGCATAAATTCCGTAAATATCCACCATATTATATTGATGTCAATTCGTGAATGGAATCGATAGAGATAAGCCACGGGGGTCGTCAGTCTCAGAGATAAAGCCTTCTATTGACTTCCTGTGGAACCGCCTACGTTTCATTCTTTCCTTCCAGATTTATATATATATATATATATATATATATATATATATATATATATATATATATATATATATATATATATATATAAATTAGATCAGAATTGATTTCCAACGATTTTAAGAGCCAGAGGGGATTGGGGATTTGTTAGTGGGCCGTCCAGTCTTTAGATGGAACCTTATCTTGGGATTTGGCCTGGAAGACCCCGTCTATCCTCTCATTGATTTAGTGAAAGGTTTAGCCCTTCCCTTCCTAATGTACTGGTCTATTTAACATTTCAATTCCTCCCTTCCTTTTGTGCGGAATCTATTTCCGTACAAAAGGACTGTCTGTGGGTTTCGACATGAGCCACTTAGTGTCAACGTACAGGGGATCTAAATTATTGATAAGTCACTTGGTAAAAGTGTGTATCTGTTAAGATGTTTAGGTTGAAGTGGAGGGTTAATGGATTCTTAAAGTAACTGGCAAGAATTGCACCCAAAATTTGCGACATTCCGAATCTGTTTAGGTTAATTATCAGACACCATTTGGAACTGTAGCAGCAGCCGTTAACGAAAACCAAACACATTCAATCAAATTACGTGACAACACAAGTATCTACTCGGCCAAATGACACGCCACACAGTGGTGCCAAACGCCCGATTTTGGGGGAAAAACTGTAGGTACTTGAATCTTTCCGATTTTGGTATCGTTTTTAAGGTATTTTGTAGTGCTGAGTCGAATGAGACCACTGCCCATTAGATAGATAAAAGGGTTTTTGTACGAAAATCGTGAAAACAGCAAGCATACGATTTTTACAATTGATAGAGACATGTATCCTTCCAAATGTATTTTTGAATGCTGAGTTGAATAAATAACAAACAATGTAATACAATTAATTGGTCTCGAGGTATTTATCTTTATTAAAATTTTCGCTTATAAAGAATACATTTTGACATTTTTACACGAGTGTTCAACAACCCTCTGCAGAAAATAGTAACGGTAAACTCATTTTTCGTAAAATAATCGCATCGCTTCATTTGATTAGGCTGGCCACACATACGGCCGAGTTCGGCAATGAAATTTATATGAAAGCAACTTCAAAACATGTACTTTTAGGTAACACTATGCGGAGAGCACAGCTAAGTACTGCTTTTTTTGTACACCAAATAAACAACGGATAATTGAAATCCATTACAGATATCTTCACAACCTAAATGCACCAAGTTCATGGTACATTTTGGCAAAAAATAAAATTCGTTTAAAAGCTGCATATACTCATGAGACTTCCTGGGTAATATCAATTATTCAGGAATAAAATAAGTGGTATAAAATATCGTTTTACTTTTCACTAAAAACTGTGAGATTTTTACTCATTGAGAAAACAGTCAACAAAATGATTTTTTGTGGTAATACCTATTAATAATATTACAGGAGTATTCAAACGCGATTGAATACCTTCGGTTTAAGAGGTATTTTTCCTCTCAGCACCACTGTGCGCCATACAAAACTACATAACACTGAAAACACAAATATACTCCTATGTACAGACTCACTCAGTTCTTTACGCTCCCTCGACAATATTTATACTAACCACCCAATATTTAAACAGATAGACGAACAATTACACAGCCTCAGCAATCACACACTTACACTATTATGGCTACCCGGACCCGAGGATATCGAACTAAGTACATCAGTAGACAAACATGCAAAAGACGAAACTAATAAACAGATCGTAGACATTGAAAACAGAACATTACAGCATTTGGTTCATACAATATTTTATTTTACTTTAAGTGCTTCGTATTTTGGACGATAAGAACACCGAAGGAAGTCTTCTAAGAAACCAGGAAGTTGTTGTAAATATTCATATTTGAATACAGAATTCATCGTTCATACAATATGCACACATATATTAAACGACTGGTTGCATTACTGGATACAAACAAACAACAAATTATTACAAATTAAGAAAACAGTAGAAGCTTGGAGTAATGAAAAATACACCTTGACCTGAAGAGACCCTCATTGCTCAGACATAATTACCTCATGGAGAAAAAAAGACAAACCGATATGCAGAGTTTGTAACATTAAATCGCCAATTAAACATAAACTCACTGACAAACTGAACATTCCACACGACCTACAAGAACTTCTTACTGAGGGTAGTCCATACATACACTCCATCTACTATATATTTGTCAAATACCACTCACTCACTCACTCATCTATCAACGCCCAGACCAAACCGCTCGACAGAAAATTTTGAAATTTTGCATGGACACTCCCTATATATCGTAGGCGCTCGCTAAGTAAGGATTTTTTGATATTCGCATTTTTAAGCATTTTTAGGGGGGTTTAAAGTTTGAGTTGGTTAGAGAAGGCAAGCCTAAGCAGCCTGCGTTGCTAGGACGATAAAGAACAGGTGTTACCTTACGTTATCTATCTCATAGTTTTATTTCTAATTGAGGTTAATTTCAACTATGATGGCAGACCTTGAATTACTAGAAATTAACTATCCCTCATAGAGTTTTAATTGCGTTTCTTTTCTGCCTGTCCCCGTCAGATAGGCTTGCCATATTTTTGGAGAGTTAAACCGGGACACATTAATATGGGATGGGCATACCGGGGGGGGGGGGGGGGGGGGGTAAAAAGAGTACAAATTATAAGCAAAATGGTTGGTGAGTTTTAAGCCTAGCAACTAACGAGAAGGGGGAATCCTAAACTGTTAGTCTACCCAAACCTTAAAAATAAGAACGGAACTTTTTTTGCTACTTGATTTTCTTAAAAAAATCTCTCAGCCATATAGTAGTGTCTGGCAGCTGGCAGCGCTGTGCAGGTAGTTCCAGCGTTTTACAGTTAGATTACTTCTCATTTCTTTGACACTGTGAGCAATAGTAAAAATGTTAATTGTAGAAAAGTAACCAATTTAAAAAAGATTCTTATAAACATGAATTCATTACTTTTTACATCTTACAGTCTTTTCCGGGACATTGATAAAACTGGGCGGGACACCGAAACAATTGCAAAATACCGGGACAGTCCCGGTCAAACCGTGATGTATGGCATATCCTTAGGTTTTCCAGGCGAGGTAATAATATCCGGAACCCTTGCACAGCCTCCTCACCTATAACCTTGGTAATACTCGTAAATATATTGGGTGTTACCATATGACTTCTTGGAAACATAAACTTTTAAATTTTAACGCCCATTGAATAAAATATAGTATGACGAGAACCGTGCTGTAATAAACTGCACAGAATTGTATAGTAACGTAATTTTAATGAAACATTATTTACCGCAATAAAATAACTACTTATCTGCCGTGACGAAGCACGGGTATTCAGCTAGTACTCCAATATTTAATACACTAAACCAATTCTCACAGAATCTGAATTATATTATTTAAACTTCTTCTATTTTTATAAATTATTATATCAAACAATTTTTTTAACTCCTTAAATTCTAGCACTCAATATTTATCATAAAACGTCTTTATTCCATGTTTGTATTACTTTGAAAGACAACTCTGCAGTTTGTCAACACCTATGTTTTATTGTACATTATATTTATAACTGTTAATGGCAGTTCTTCAGAAATGTAACTGCATATCGCTTTTGTTGCGGTGTTCCAATAATTAAAAAAGTTATCTTTTTAAAGTATTTGTAGTCAATAAAAAAGAGAATTAATTCCGTCCTCCCACGCGAAAAATTAAAAAAAACATATTTTTATTACTTTGGGAAAATATATTTTTTTAATTATTTACAAGCATACTTATAATAAATATTCTTTTTTTATTTAACTTGTATTCATTTCTACCCAATTAACATAGTTATTTTGAAAATGAACTGATTTTTATACTAGGTGTCAGAAATGATTTTTATCCACAGTGTCTTGGTGCCATAAATGGCCTTAATAAATGGTATCCTCGGAGACGACCATGAGTTAACCCAGTGAGCGTTGAACTTCTTGAGAGATACAGATCTCAATTATAAAATATTATTAATTTAATTAGGGATAAAAATATAATGTAATTTGGTTTTCTATACTTAAGGATTTGTATTTTTGCATGCATGAATGTGCATATGTGAATGTATGTGCCTGTGTGAAAATATATGGGTCTATAGTTACAGTTATTATATTTCTGTTTAAATTATATATACCTATGTATGTGTGTGTGTATGTGTACATATATATATATATATATATATATATATATATATATATATATGTGTGTGTGTTCGTGTGTGTGTGTGTGTGTGAGTCTATGTATATAAATATTTGTTGATGTATTATCTGATCGCTGCCATGAATTTTCATTTTGGGTAATTATTACATTCCAATAAACTTAAATAGGCAACAATGGCCCGTATGGTTGAATTGCATTTAAAAATCTAATTTAAAATATATTGTTATATATCTTCCAAAAAATATCTATATATATATATTTCAGCCTTCATGATTCTTGTTGCAACAGGGCTTGCAGAATTCTAACTGGAAAACTGTGTCGACAGATTGAATAATATAAAAAGAAACTATAATTTTCTGTGAACAAAAAAGCCAAGGCTCTCCTTAGCTTTTGTATTGAGTTAAATGCGGAGTTTACACGGAGGGAGAACATTGAAAGAAGCCCTTCAAACCTCCTAAGATGTAGAAGGGTGTTTGATGGAGATAGCACAGGTCCGGGAGCTTCACTTATCCACCAATAGCCACCAACTATAGCAAATCCTATACAAGTATTTTTATAAAGCTCCTTCTTTTCCTATTATACTCTCTAGAAAGGTATTAGGGCAGACAGTTTCATTTATATGTATATATATATATATATATATATATATATATATATATATTCACTAGCTGTTACCCAGTGTGCCATGCTACATCTACTTTCTGTCTATGACACTCCCCATATCAAGATCTACCTGTATACCCAGTTACGCCAAAAACGGTCAAACTGTGTGAATTCGTTTATATATTATACATTCAATTCGTGAAACAGCCAACAGAGGCCACCACCACAGCAATTCATAAAACAGCCGACAGTGACCAGCACCAGAGCCTCTACGAGTAGATAGCTCTTATCAAAGAAAGGCCAGCGCTCCTTAGTTAGACAGTGACTGTTGATATAAAAATGAAATAAACTGCATTACATGATTATATAATGATGTAAAGTCATCAATGAGTTCGAGTTATTTTGATTATCAAGAACATCAACAAATAAATTCAGACATTATTCAAAATGGCCGTCAGAATCTGAATGGTTCAGTGTAGCCAATTTTTCTTGAACAAAATTTTTGAACTTTCGACCAAATTTCGAAATTTGACTATTTTGACCTAGCCTAGGCGATTCAGAACTACCTGTGTGCCAAGTTCACCAAAATCGGTCGAACGGCGTAGATCTGTATAAGGAACAAAGAGACAAACAGATAAACGGACAAACAGACAAACTTACAAAAAACAGACACATTATTTTTATATCTATAGATATATCCCAGAAGGTAAAAACAATTCAGTCTTCCCACAAAATGTCTTTATTTTGAAATAGGACTTTCAACACAAATGTGCCATCATCGGGTGCTAACAACAAATAGAAACATGCATCAACATTATCGGACCCAAAAATTAGTACATTTTTTGGCTAATAATACATTACGGAGATTGAGAAGGTGAATCTTACTGCAGCATGGTATACTACGTGAACTGCATCCTGTAATTTGCTGGCCTCGACAACTTCAGCTGGGTGGGTTTCAAAAAGAGCAAGATCGTCAGCGTAGAGAGATCTGCCGATTTCTGCACTAATATTGTCAGCTATGCCATTTATTGCGAAAAGAAATGGAAACACTGAGTATCGATCCTTGTGGGACTCCGGTTTCTTGTACCCTCATGGATGAAAGAGCGTCGCCAATACGAACTCTCGAAGATTCTTCCTGAGAGGAAGCTCTTTAGGAACAGAGCCAATCTGCCCTTAAACCCCCAACCATGAAGGCGCCGGAGTATGTCGTATCTCCAAGCTCGGTCATAGGCCTGCTTCATGTCGAAAAAAATGGCTGTAATATGCTGACGTGAGAGGAATGCTTTCTGGACGTTATGCTCTAGCAGTGCTAGCCGGTCTTGTGTTGAAAATCCTTTTCTGAATCCTGCCTGATATCTCGATAAAAGATTGCTTCTCTCCAATTCATGAACAAACCGATAATTTACCATAGACTCCAAGAGCTTTCTCATACAACACAGAAGTGAGATGGGTCTGTAGCTGCCTGGATTCATGTGATCCTTTCCGGTCTTCATGATTGGGACAATAATTGATTCCTTCCGGGCACTGGGGAAAACACCATTGGTCCAGAACCGATTATACAATTCGAGCATAATTTTTCCCCCTTCATTTGGGAGATGTTCGAGCATTTCATACGGAATTCCGTCGCATTCAGAAGATGTCCTCTGAGATGCGACCTGGAAAGCCCTATTCAATTCATCCATTTTGAAGGGAGAATTATAATCTTTTGAGATGTCGTCTGTCCGAAGTCTAGAGAAATAGCCTCCTCGTCGGCTTTTATATTCTGGAAATCTTCAGAGCAGGACGCCAGACTGAATAGGGAGTAAAAATGATCGGCAAATACATCAGCGACAGTTCGTGCGTCGCTGACGTAATTGCCAGCATTTAACAGGATAGGGGATTGTTTTTTTTTGTGGTCCTTCCCCCTACCGCTCTTATTTTCCTCCAGACTTCGGATGGAGAAGCATCTTTTCTTAAAGTGCTTACATAAGCTGCCCAAGACTCCCTTTTCTTACTCATCTTAATTCGCCGCTTGATTGCTGTAGCTTTCTTAAACGCTATTAGGTCCGATTTTGATGAAATTTGGTACATCAATCTTTCGTCCAATCTGAAAGGTCAAGTTCGTTAACCAGCAGAATCCGCCCTCAGGAACATGGTTTTTGAAGCGAAATTCGCGCGAAAAAAAATCGTTGCGCTTACTTCATATGCTTGCAAGTACTCGTTTTATAGGCTTCTTGGCCTAGGAAAACGAATGAAACCATTTTTAACTCGATAACTTTAACCGTTTTCGAGAAAAGTGGAAAATAGTTGGTGAAATGGTTAGGGTACTTAAAATCACGGGATTCAGTTAAAATAATTTCTGCATGTTTGAAATTCACATAAACAAACATGATTTAATTTTGGTTACGTTTGGAATTAAGGAAGGATTAGAATAAAACATTTTATTAATAAACATGAAAAGTTTTGGGGACTTCGTATATTTTCCTTAATATCTCGAAAACAGTTTGGAATCTTCTGAAGCGTATCGTTACCATTCGAAAGCTTAGTAAATGCTCTAAAAAAAAAATTCTGAAGCAATTTTCTATTAGGCTATGTCAATCGGAGAAATAAGTGCTTAAATCTTCAAATGTGTTTTTTTCTTTGTTCTTTAGAACGGGTTTTTTTCTTTGTTCAAATCACTTTTTAATTGATTTTTTTGTTTTAAATTGAATTTATCTGTAAAATCAGTATTATAGTAAAATAAAATAAGAAACAGTAAGTAGTGTGCTTCTAGAACGAACTTTCACAAGGCCAGGTAGTCACGTAAGAGGTATGGACCCTTGCAACCGTGACCTATTTGAGGTCATAAATTATTTCATGAAAGGTCTAACCAAAATTATAACTGTTTCTATTTCAACCTTTCCAACATTAGAGATAAGAACGGAACCGCGCTAAGATGATGCAGTTTCTACAAGTCAAGGAAAGCAACTTCAAAACTTGCACATTTAGGCAAAACTAAGCGGAGAGGATAGCCAAGTAATGCTTTTTTCTTCTACACCAAATAAACTACGCATAATTGAGTTTCATTACAGATATCTTCACAGCCTAAATGCACCAAGTTCATGGTACATTTTGGCAAAAAAGAAAATTTGTTTAAAGCTACATATACTCATGAGACTTCCTGGGTAATATCAATTTTTCAGAAATAAAATGTGTGGTGTAAAATATTGTTTTACGTTTCACTAAAAACTGTGAGATTTTTACACAGTGAGAAAACGGTCAAAAAAAAGGTTTTTTGTGATCATACCGATTAATAAAACGACTAAGCAATATTTGAGCAGTATTCTACAACTAATTAGGTATACAAAAAAATGTTAGTTAAAACGCGATTGCACACTTCGGTTTTCGTTTTTTCCCTCTCGGCACCACTTATGAATGAGCCAGGTTTAAGCATCTCCAGCTAATCCGAATGATTTTATTTAGCAACTAGTAAAACACCATAATCCTGCTTTGGAGATTTACGACGGATGCAGAAAATGATTGTCGGTGATAAGAATATACCAGAGGAGTGATAAAAGTAGATAAAACCCGGAATAGATTTCATATCTCATATCCAGGCTGGTTTATGGTAGGAGGATACGAGTATATCCAGACGGATCTACTAAACCCCGGGTTTACGATAGGCATAACGTACATTGTCGTCGGGTGCAGTTCCTCTACCGCAAAATACACGAATCTCTATTTATGCACTTACTTACTTGTAATTATGATCTAGCCCGTTAAGCATACACACACTAACCTCTCCTTAACCCTTAAGTAGGGAGGTGGTTTACCCTAATGTAAGTAGGTAGGTGGGGTGCTCACAACACCCCAATGAAAAAAATTCCCCCCACAAAAAGGAGCTTCCAAAATTAGCAACTTCTTTATTATTTTACTTTTTTAAACCTATTACCAATATTATATAACCAAATAATTAATTAAAATTCTAAAATATGGTATTTTTTTTTAAATAATAAAATTGTACTCGTTTTCTTCATTTGTGATTTTGTTTTTATACAGTAATCAAAAATATGGCTTTGTTGAAAAATGAAAATCTTTTAATCAAGTTAAAATTAATTATTAAGGGATAGAAGATGACAAATCAAGTACTTATTTTAAAAAAAATATTTTTGCAAAGTATACAAATTTAATCTGTAAAATACTTCATATCGCTAACTCTAAACCTCCTCAATAAATTTGTTTCATGTCATTCATATGCATAAATGTGTCTTTCCGTGTGTCTGGTGCAAACGGCTCATCAACCAGAATGTCTATTCTCTGTTTTTGGTGCTGGTTCTGCTCATCTTCCCATGACCGGTCATCCGACCATTTTGGCCGCATGATGTATCTTGGAATCTAAGATTCTGTTGTTTTCTTTTCAATTTTTGGTTAAGTCAGTTTAAGCCCAATATCTCTTAAGAACTCGACCCTCACCAGAGTTCGTACTAGGATTATTTGCTACATATATTGCCTGAGAGTTAATGCCGGCTATGTGGAGGATTCTAAAGAAAACAGTTAAAGGACACACCCAGCTACAGGATATGTGGAGTACATCTTGACAATGATGTCTACATCACCTTTTGGTAAATTATAGAATATTATTATTTCTAGGTTCTCATCTCAGCCTGCTATAGTGATTCTTCATCCGACTGTTCACTTTATGTTTCATGCAATGATTTTTCAGAAATATCTCTTTCCTCTTCGTCCGAATCAATAAACTCAACTTTTCCATCCTCTTCACAAACTTACCAAAACAGCCTCTTCATTATTTCTTGATTCTCTTCGCATAAAAAGTCAAACGGGGGTCGAAACAAAAAAATTATATTGTAAATTTTTGTTACGTTAGTAGGGAGGTGGGGTGTTGTGAGCGCAATAAGCCAATAAAAGACCCAAAAAACAAACAAATAAGGTTTTTTCTGATGCGAATGCTACCTCAATGTGAAGAAAACTACTATTTAGGAAGGTACCAAAGAGTTGAAAATCATTAAATTGAGAATATAGAGTTAATTAAGTCATGGGGTACTGTGCGTGCACCCCACCTCCCTACTTAAAGGTTAAGCGGGGTATGTTCACTACTTAGTGGAAGGAAACGTTGTAAAAACTGTTGTAAATACAATAGGCCTATAGAATCTGTATAATTGCTGAATGTGCCCCCATGTAGAGCGATAGAGCCTATAGTGTAGCCGATAAAGTGGCAGTAATTAGAGACAGACAGCCTATTGTCAACCTATCGGCGATAGCCTTTATCGGCGATAGCCTATATCGGCTAGGCTTTGTCTTCCCTATTCCATGCTACGCTTTAACCCTCCGTCAACCACGAGGGGTCTAGGCGGACACCACGCACACTATTTCCCCCCTCCCTTATAGCCACCGTATCTCTACCTTCCTGCTCCTTGAGTAGCTTCCTACAACCACCAATCGCTCATAAAGGATAGTCTACCCTTCGTTTTTTGTTGAAAAACGGGGTTGGGGTCTGAGCGGACCCCACGTGGCCTTCCGTGATAAGTTTTTTTTAGGGTATTTTATCTTTTCAATTTAATTAGTTTGCATCATGGTAGTATCTGGTGTCAAGATAAAACTGAATTCGTCGAATTTTACAATCTGACGAAAGGATTCCATTTTCCTTTGTTATTGTCTTTCTGTAAAGACTAACACTGGATAGCGATGATCCTTTTTCCGAAAGAAAATCCACCACCCTTAGTGGGAATCGACAACCATGGAGTGTTCCCGCTTTAACACTCCAAATACAATATACACATGATTTTTTTTTCTTAGAAAATCTTAACTTATAATAAAGAGGTTTTATTATTATTATTATTTCTCATGTTGGAGGCCCGGTGGTCGTGAGCGTTTAGGCGAGAGCACTTAACACGCCGTGCCAAAGGGTCGTGGGTTCGATTCCCACAAGGGGTGGTGGCTTTTCTTTAGAAAAAAGAAAAGGCATCAGCCCTTTCCTGGCTAGAAAAGGGTGGTAACCTATAGATAACCCGTCCTAAAATTCGTATTTAATAATAAATGGACATTAAAATTTAATAATAATAATTCTCATGTTCCTCATAAGTTCTCTACAGACTCTCGTTGGAAGGAAATAAAGGGTTTGGCCAGTACGGGAAAATTTATAAATTCGTTCCAGTAAAAACCGATATTCCTAGTGACCGATTTAGTTTATTTTTATTACAAATAGCTGCTCCCCAGCATGCCATGATACACCAGTGTAAAGAAATAAACATACTGACATACATACAGCTGATAGACAATTTTGACTTAGCCTATGACACTCCCCGTATCAACATCTACCTGTGTACCAAGTTACGTCAAAATCAGTCAAACGGTGTGAATTTTTATAAGGAACAAACAGGCAGCTGGTAGTTGGATTAAAATCGGTCAAACGGCGGGGACTTGTATAAGGAACAAACAGATAGACAGACAGACACATGATTTATATATATATATATATATATATATATATATATATATATATATATATATATTGCTTTTCGTGAGCGCATCATCTTGAATTTTTTGTGGGAGAGGAGTCATTAAATGCTATGTTTATTGGAAACAATATTTATTGTTTTATTTTTTTTTCAATGAAGGAACAATAATTGTAAATTATTATTTACAATTATTGTAAATTAAGAGTTCATAAACTATACTAAACAATTCCAACTGTTGTTATTTTATTTTTTTAAATATATTAGAACTGTCACCAATTCTAACTCTAAATCGTTGGAAATTCACATATTTACAAAACCTCACTTGTTCTTAGAACATTCACACAATAAATACTTGAACTCACCAATCAAAATGTGCTAATAAATACTACAAATATCGTACACTCGCAAATGTGCTGAGGTTCAGTGCAAGATGGCTAGTGAATTCATGTGTCATTGAACTACATTTGGCTGTACAATTTGGTGTCAAGTAAATTCTATCAATATCTTCAAAAAAGCTTCATTTATGCTGAAAAAATGCCTCACATTTTCTGCGCAAGTGAGACTAGTTAGTTAAAATTTAAAAATTTATGTTTATGTTTAAGATGTTATTTGGAAACCCCTATTATATTTGCGAGCATTACCATGAAGTGTTCTGACTGGGGATTCTGATGGGTGAGGACGCTGTGCAAGGGTTCGATCCAGACTATATGGAAGAAACAAAGGATGAAGTAGGAGAAGCTATTCAAGATGTTATTAGAGGGAAAATTGACAAGCGGGAAAGAGAAACAATAAAAAGAAAAAGATATAGGGGCATGTGCGAAGAAAATGAAGACATCAATAAATTTACAGTAAAACAATATTATGCAAGAGAGGGTGTTTGATTGTCGACAATTTCTTTAAAAAAGGCCAACAGATACGTCCCATTCAAAAATATCATGCACATCACTCCCTGGACAAAAAATTATGGGAGAAATGGCCAGATGCCAATTGAATATTTTCACCAGTGGCGGCTAAAGGGGGCCGTAGCCCCCCCCCTCTAGAATGAAAATTCACAATCTTTTAGCATAAATATGCTTTAGTGGTGACTAAACTGGAAAAAAAAGTTACAAAAAAGTGTCCGCTGGCGTTCGCCATAACATAGGTTTATCGGGTGGACTTAGAGTTACAAAAAGGATCAGAAGAAGGTGTATATTACAATAACCTCATTTTTGAACTGGAATTAAATCGCTAGTGTTTAAATTTAGATAATATACATTGTCCCGAAATATTTGTTGAACTCATGAGATAGTTTCAATTTAAATTTAGAGTAAGTAAATCATTTTAATAACTCAATAATAGTTTTATTAGAAACACTCAAAATATTTATGAAAATATAAATTGGAGATAATATATAGAAATAAGATAAGGCAGTTTATAATAAAATTAAATCAAAATAAAGCCATTGTGGTTCGATATTTGATGCCGTATTGGGCTTGGTCAAAAAGAGTTTTTGTGAAATGTGATTATTTTTCATGGCTCTTGGTAAAATTATTAGGCCTTTTAACAACAGGAACCAAGCGCCATCTTGTTGACAATTAGTGAATTTATATAGTAATAAAAAACTGGTTAAAGTATAACGTTGTCATTAAAACAAGAAAATGTAACAAAAGAAAAAGTATAATGGTGTATCCATTATGCTGTAATAAACAGAAAGGAATCAAGCACCATTTTTACCAATAACTATAAAAATAAAACCCCATTATCATAACAACAGTTTATTTTAAAGAGAGAAAATGAATGAAACATTTCATATAATAAAGGAATTTAAGACCCGCAAAAAGCGTTAAACCCAATTCTCTAAAGAATGAACAGATAGCACTTGGTTCCTTTCCATTTAAAGGTGTCCAATTGAGCTGCATGTTTTTGAGAGACCTCATTAAGGATTCAATATATTTACTTCTCTGATGTTCAATCTCCTCATTCTCCATTTGACAAAATCTCGTTCAAAATAAAGTCATTGAAAAATGGGTGAAAATCATAGGCGGCTCTAGACAAATATTTCTGGGGGGGGGGGCTAATTTAGTATGTGCCGTGCCTGGGGGTGTAGAATCAAATTTTCATAACCAAGCACCTGGAAAGCATTAAGGAAATAGTTGATAAACTAAGAACATACATTAATTTGAACTAATTACTATAAATTTGCCTAGGAAATTTATTTTCCTAACTTAATCGAAAAAAGTGCTGAATAATATATTAGTCGGAGAGCTAGCAACGCACTTTTCATGAAGTGTTTTATGCACCCTGGAAGTTTGCTATAATGTACCTCTTGGGTAGATAAGAAGGTAAATATGTGTTTCCTGGACATACCATGGTGCACCTAGTACTGCGCACAGGGGAAAGGTGAAAAACAATATTGCCCAAAAGTAGAGTTTTATTCAGAAGTCAACTATTATTAATGAAAAAAAATTGCAAATTAAGGCAATTTTAAAATTAATAATAAATAAGGCAGGCACTTTTAAGGGGGTTAAAATGTAAATTAAAACAACAAAAAAAGTACCTAGTTTTTATTTTTAATAGTAAATGAAGTGCTTTATTCACACTGCGATTTCAACAGCGTCTTCAATAAACATATTTGAAAATAATTACAAAAGGGCAGACACATTTGTGGGGTTTAATTATCAGGAAACATAAAAATAAATGTTGCCTATGATAGACTGCAATACACTGTGCGTAACCATAAAAGTGAATGACAGCACCGCGCAGTTGTGGTTATTCTTTGTGCTCTCATTGGTTTTTGCTCATATGATCTTGCACAGCTGTTCCGGTTTAAATGGCAACGCGAATAAAACTCTCATTTAGTATGAGAATAAAAACAATTAAATTTTTTTTTTACGTGTTATACTCTTAAAAGTGTCTGCCATATTTATTATTCATTGTAAAATTGTCTTAATTTTACATTAAAGGTAGTTAGCTTGTGATTAAAACTCTATTTTTGGGAAATATTTGTTTGCACCCCTATGCGCAGTACCTGGTGTTCCAAGGTATGTCCAGGAAACATATATTTACCTTCTTATCTACCCAAGAAGTACATTATAGAAAAATTTCAAGGTGCATAAAACACTTCATGAACCCTGCAGTAACTGGCTCTGGAGAATTAAAAAATTTAGTATAATTACAAAATTATCAAAAATATAAGAACTGTTTAAGTCATTGAACTTTGACTCAGAAATTGGAACTGGCCCGCTGTAATTTTAAGAGTCCTCTTGCTCACACATACTGCACTTATCTTTCCTGGGGTTAACAAAAGAAAATATTGAAGTCATTGTTGAAAATCGACCTGAAAGTGTCATAATGTACAGCGTTTTTAGGGTTCTTCTCATTGTTTCCCCCTTGTAAGATTTTGCATGCTAATAGTACTCTTCTAAGACTAGTAGATGGCACAGAGGTCTCCAAAAAAGTGACATTCATCGTATTTCTCCACTGGCCCTACATATTGCTTAAGTTATTCTATGTGCACAATAACTTCGATATAATTACTACTGGCTGGTAACTGGCTCTTGGACTATATAGCCTTCTTTTTCGTACATGGCCATCGCGCATGCGCAAATGCCAGCGGACCTATTTTATTCCTAAAATATGAAAAATAATAGTAAAAAAAAACTTTTTTATAAAAAGTTTAAACCCAAAAAGTTATTTACGAAAATAAAAGCTAACAATTGTTTTTGACTTCTGGTTTTCACCATGGTAACCTAACATCAATCTTTAGCATTCACAGGTACATATGTAGTATTGTAGTATAAATAGCTAAAAAGAACTGTTCTCCCTCTCCATTGTAGCCCTGAACATGGCTTGTAAATCAAGCCGAAATGTTGGCAAAAATAGAACTCATTTTTTTTATAAAATGTATTTTTATTTAACAAAGGACCAAACCGGATGATCTACTCCTTCTCAATCTCAATATTATTATTATATTATATCATATCTTATTATTATTTTCATTTTAATGTGCACTTATACATGAGGTGATGACTTTCAAAATGGGTTAAATCCACTTTTTCATCAAAATAATTATTTTTCTAAAATCTTTTTTCTTTCACACAGCGAACAATTTAAAAAAAAAAAAAATAAATGCATTACATCCCATCAAAAACAAGGAAATTGAATGTTAGTGTGACCTCTTAAATATGAATTTCCTAAAGAAGTTATACAAGCTAAGACGTTTTTTGTCCCCTGAAAATTTGGTCATATCCTATTTCGAAAGTCTAAGCCTCTCATGACAACGATTTTTGAGAAAAGTTTTCTAAAGGTTGTCACCCTTTTCTAGCCAAGTTAGGGCGATCCCTTTTCTTATTTTCAAAAGAAAAGTCACTACCCCAAGTGGGAATCGAACTCACATTGTAACGGTTTAATTCTGTTTAGTAAAATTGGAAGAGACGAATAGTTTTAAAAAGTATAGAGAGAATTGTCAAAGAAAATTACGAATGTACTTACGTCAAGTATATTACGCTTTATACCATGCAGTATTAATTTACAGATAAAAATTAGTAAATTTTTTGATAAATTCTGTACATTATTACTAAAAAACAACAAATAATTAAACAAAAAAATGAAGTAATTATATCAAAGTTATTGTGCAGATAGAATAACTTAAGCAATATGTAGGGCCAGTGGAGAAAAACGATGAATGTCACTTTTTTGGAGATTTCTGTGCCATCTACTAGCCTTAGAAGAGTACTATTAGCATGCAAAATCTTACGGGGGGAAACAATGAGAAGAACCCTAAAAACGCTGTACATTATGACACTTTCAGGTCGATTTTCAACAATGATTTCAATATTTTCTTTTGTTAACCCCACGAAAGATAAGTGCAGTATGTGTGAGCAAGAGGACTCTTAAAAATCATTACAGCGGGCCAGTTCCAATTCCTGAGTCAAAGTTCAATGACTTAAACAGTTCTTATATTTTTGATAATTTTGTAATTATACTAAATGTTTTAATTCTCCAAGGCTGGGGAGGGAGGAGTTCATTAACAGTGGTATTTGAAGAATACTTGAGTTACGTGAATAATTCAAAGGCTCTTGCTTGACTTGATAAGGCCTTATGTTATCGTCAATTAGAGATTTTATACAAAGCTTATTCAGGGCTTTGAGGTTTATGAAGTGCTTTAAGGAGAAGAGTTGACGTCTAGACTCTAGTGGAGGTTCATTAGCTTCAACATATAGGCTTTTGCATGGACTTGATCGAAATGCACCTGTTGCTAGTCGTAAACCAGTGTTGTGTATTGTGTCCAATTGTTTGACGGCAGTTGGACTAGCCGATGAATATGCTGTACATCCGTAATCAAGGATTGATCTCGTGTAAGCTCTATAAAGTGTCAGCATAGAACTTCGTGTTGGCTAAGATCCTCAATAGATTCAGTGATTTTTTGCATTTATTGAGGACCACTTTTATATGGGGTACCCACATAAGTTTCGCGTCAAAAGTCATGCCTAGAAATTGTATCATGTCAGTCTTTGTAACGTCTCTTCTTTGATCGATTGGTTAGGTTTTAATCGTTTCTTGGAAAATATAATACATTTGTTTTGGTTTGGGAGAAACTAAAACCTCGAAGTTTTCCCCAATTTTCAAGTGAGTCCAATGGGTCTGAGAAACACAATCCCACAACAACTCATTTCTACAAATATCATTTTAACAAAATAGTATCTGAGAACCCTGAAGCCCTCTACATTTGCACTGATGGATCCAAAACACTACACGAGACAGCATCTGCAGCACTCATTGACAACACAACATACCACTCAAAATTATCAAATGACACTAGCACATTCACAGCAGAACTTAACGGAATTCTTTTGGCCCTTTCACATATTAGAAATACTAACGGACACGGCATGATTTTTACAGATTCTCTCAACTCACTTCATTCCTTATCTGACATGTACCGTACACATCCATTGATTACACAAATACTATCACAACTTTACGATCTACAGGACAGAAACATCCATGTAACTTTTGTATGGATACCTGGATATGACAACATACCAAGAAATACGGACATAGACAATGCAGCAAAATTAGCTACAAGACGAACAACTGAAGACATTAATCAGATGACTAGACATGACATAAACAATGCAATAAAAAGACACATAATGAAGAAGTGGCCAACTGACTGGTCATACTCACAAGACAAGTTACGTGAGATTAAGCCGACAATAGGAGCCTGGAGTTCCAGTATTCGGGACTCTAGGGGAGAAGAAGTCATGCTTACTAGACTACGTATTGGACATTCACACTTGATACATTCAAATTTGATGACAAGACAGGACAAACCGATTGCAACGTTCCTTTAACAATCAAACACATACTTACAGACTGCAGGGAAAGGGAAGACATTGACTTACCTACAGACTTACATGAATTGCTTAAACAGGTCAGTACACACATTGATAATATTCTAAAATATTTTAAATATAAAAATAAGTTCCAACGTTTTTAGAGATCCTCCTACAAATTATTTATTTATTTTTTATTATTTTTTTTATATATTTTTCTTTTTTTAATTTTATTTTTTGTTTATTTTTTTTGGCTTTATTATTATTATTTTATTTATTTATTTTGTTTTCTTAAACAATGATACATGTTTTCTGCTACTACAGTATCTTTTTGTATTTTTTTTTCATTTGATTTCCTCCTAGCTTTAATAGCATAAGAAACATTTAGCTTTGTTCGCACATGTGTACTCTCAATAAATAAATAATAAACAGTTCTTGATTAAGCCAGCTTCAAAAACCTTCTATGAAATCTTGCCACGAACATCTGCCACTAAAAATATTGTGAAGATTAGACCTTGAAGGCAAACATATAATAATGTGGTATCTGAAGAAAAAATACTTGAAAATATCTCTTGATTTGTGCATTTTTTAAAAACAAAATACATGCATTTTTAGAAGTTTGCTTGCTTAATTTGAAGTATTTGTACCTTGAACTGCTCAAAAAAATGATTTTATTTGATTATGAAAACCTGAAGGAGTGAAATAATAATAAAAAAACTCAATTAGGATATAAGAAATAAAGAAAAAATATAAGAAATTCGGAAAATGAAACTTGCTTCTTCATTTCTCTTAAAATTACTCGTTAGTGAAATTCATCGTTATTTCACCTGGCTCTTCATATTTAATAGCATTAAATTGTATATTATATTAACGCATTATAGTCCAATGTCCCTATTACAGGAAAGAATTAGTCGAGCTGAACATCTCCGTAAATATGAGCATTAAATTGTATTGTGACAGGAATATGGTGTTAGAAAAAATAATAAATTTTAATACATTTTATTATCTAAAGAAATATTCTGTACAGAATTAATAAAAATACAGAAATAACTAAACAAAACAATTAAAGTAAGAATATAGTTTTGTATAAATTGTGCACATAGAATAAGTTAAGCTATATTTAATAGTTTTTAATTTTATATAATATAAACACATTATAGTCCAACTCTACCTCTACAGGAAAGAATTGGTCAAGCTGAACAACTTCGCAAATATGAGCATTAAATCGTATTATGACAAGAATATAATGTTAGACAAAATAATAAATGTTATTAAAAGCTCAAAACTATATAAAGATATATAATGAAATATTCCGTATACAATTACTAAACAACAACCAATAATTAAACAAAAAAGTGAAGTAAGTATATCTAAGTTATTGTGCACATAGAATAACTCAAGCCATATTTAATAGTATTAAATTGTATATAATATAAACACATAATAGACGAATGTCACCACTACAGGAAAGAATTGGTCGAGCTGAACAACCTTGCAAATATGAGCATTAAATTGTATTATGACAAGAATATAATGTTTGACAAAATAATAAATGTTATTAAAAGCTCAAAACTATATAAAGATATATAATGATATATTCCGTATACAAATACTAAACAACAACCAATAACGAAACAAAAAAGGGAAGTAAGTATATCTAAGTTATTGTGCACATAGAATAACTTAAGCCATATTTAATAGTATTAAATTGTATATAATATAAACGCAATATAGTCCAACGCTTCCATTACAGGAAAGAATTGGTCTAGCTGAACAGCCTCGCAAATATGAGCATTAAATCGTATTATGACAAGAATATAATGTTAGACAAAAAAATAAATGTTACGAAAAGCTCAAAAGTATATAAAGATATCTAATGAAATAATCTGTATACAATTACTAAACAACAACCAATAACTAAACAAAAAAGTGAAGTAAGTATATCTAAGTTATTGTGCACATAGAATAACTCAAGCCATATTTAATAGTATTAAATTGTATATAATATAAACACATAATAGTCGAATGTCACCACTACAGGAAAGAATTGGTTGAGCTGAACAACCTTGCAAATATGAGCATTAAATTGTATTATGACAAGAATATAATGTTTGACAAAATAATAAATGTTATTAAAAGCTCAAAACTATATAAAGATATATAATGATATATTCCGTATACAAATACTAAACAACAACCAATAACGAAACAAAAAAGTGAAGTAAGTATATCTAAGTTATTGTGCACATGTAATAACTTAAGCCATATTTAATAGTATTAAATTGTACATAATATAAACACATAATAGTCCAATGTCACCACTACAGGAAAGAATTGGTCGAGCTGAACAACCTCCCAAATATGAGCATTAAATTGTATTATGACAAGAATATAATGTTTGACAAAATAATCAATGTTATTAAAAGCTCAAAACTATAAAAAGATACATAATGATATATTCCTTATACAAATACTAAACAACAACCAATAACGAAACAAAAAAGTGAAGTAAGTATATCTAAGTTATTGTGCACATAGAATAACTCAAGCCATATTTAATAGTATTAAATTGTACGTAATATAAACACATAGTAGTCCAATGTCACCACCACTGGAATGAATTAGGTGAGCTCAACATCCTCGCAAATATGAAGATCATATTGTATTATGACTATATGATGTTGGACAAAATAACAAATGTTATTAAAAACTCAAAACTATCTAAAGAAACATTCTGTATACAATTACTAAACAACAACAAATGACTAAACAAAAAAATTGAAGTAACAATATCTTTTTGTATAAGTTATTGTGCACATAGAATAACATAAGCTAAATTTAATTGAATTAAATTTTATATAATTTACAGAAGAAATAAGAGGAGTACATATTTAGATACTTATCAGAAAGGTTTAGCGGAAGTTAGATCTTTATCTTAAACTTTTACACGAATAAGATTAAAAGATGTTATGTAAGTGAATTTTTTTTCTTGAATCCCTACATTAACAAGATCTAGTGAAAGGTCTATTAGTTGAAACATTATTTTGTAAATATACAGCAGAAAGTATTTTTCTTAAATCTTCAACACAAGGATGATCTTGTGGAAGTTAAGTATTTTTCTTGAATCTAGTGGAAGCCCGGCAATTTCTTTTTCCAATTAAAAAGAAAGCAATTAATTACAAATCCAAATTTTTAAAAATTTATCTTTATTAGTTTTTGAGTAATAACACTTTAAATTTTCTAAAAAAGTACATTTTATGACAGATACTTCACCCTAACTCCCAAAAAAATGAGCTAGGAAGGTAGTGGTAAAAATAATTCGATAGGGTATTAAATGCTGATTAAAATTATATGTATCATGACTTATTTATTGTTATTAATTGTTTTAGCTATAATTTTGTTAAAATCGAACAAAAAAATAAAATTACAATATTGCTTTATGAATGCTGTATTGTGTATCAGCTGCTAAATAATTCAAAGTTTAAAGTCGTTAATAACCACTGTAGCGCCTTTATTTTGGATTTTAAAAATAGCCAATATATGAATAATATGGATTTCACTTCATTTTCTGAAAAAATGTTTTGAAGTACCAACATAAAGTAACAAATTAAAATAAGTATGATCCCATTGAGATCCCAACTGGAAATTTAACCAAAACTGAGATAAAATAACAAAGATTTTTAAAGTTTTAAAAATGAACTTGAAATTTCAATTTTTATAAATAAGTCATGATATACATCATTTTACCGCACCTTCCTAGCTGATTTTGTTTGGGAGTTTTGGTCAAGTGTCCGTCAAAAAATGGGTCAAAAAAAAAATACTTAAAGTTTCATAACTCAAAAACTAATAAAGATAAATTTCTAAAAATGTGGATGTTTAATTGTCCTATCGGGTACTATTGATGATAGTACCAAATTTTAAAAAAATGTGAGGGAAAAACTTTGGATCACTTGGTATGGAATGACCCTTATAACAAAAATTATTTGAAGAAAAAAAACAAATAGCAGAGACAAATTAATTAAATCTACGGTTAAAAGCACCCAGTTCTGCAGGCTTGATTTTAGTATTTTTCAAAATATTTCTTTTACATTAGTATTGATTGTCAGCATGAATAGTATTTCTGATTGCCAAGAATACGTTGATTGCAACCTACAATAACTATAGGAGAATCACTAAAATATTGTGGTGTTATCAATTCTATAAACCATTATGATAAAAACTCATTTTACCTGTTTTTATTTAATGTCTAATGTAGACTTAGTTATTCTTCACAAGAAATTTTTTTCACAAGAAAACATAACACATCATTGACAAGGGAACAATTTGAAACAACGAGCTTTTTCCAAGCTTCAGTCTCAATGACTTCCTCAGCATTGTTAGTAATGTAGTGTAATGTGCAGTCCTTCAGCTTCTCATCGCAGTGTCGGTCAGAAATAGTGAGGGTTTCAATACAATTAGTCAATGATAAAGTTTTTTGAAGAAATAAATTACAAATTTGTTTGAGCCCATCAACTTGATATTTATCAGCAACGTAATATAACTCCATAGCCAACTTATCTATATTCTCAGCCTGACCAGTGTAAAGATATCGGAGCATTTCTTCTAACGCCTCTTTACTGATGTCCTCAATGAGAATCTCGCGAGAATAAGATTCCTTCATTTCGGAATTCAGCATTCTGGAGAAGGTCGGACTTCTTGCTGAAAGTATTGCTTTGTGGGCTTGGAGTCTCTCTCCTCCAACCACGAGGGTAATATCACTGAATTGGGGATTTGAGAGCAATTCACCTAAATCTTGAGGCAATGCAGAGGCTGATGGCAGATTGGGATCTGGATATGCAATTATCTTACAACAAATGCTTAGTGTATCATTCGGTAGTAAACGGTTTTTCTTAGATTCGAGTTCACTTCTTGAAATGTAACTTCTCCTTCCCCAAACTAAGTCTGGTGAGTAAGATTTAAGTGAGAATGTATAAATATTTTCCTCCCCCCCATTTACATTAAGAATGGAAAAAACTACTTTTGCCGATACTGGAAATTTTGTGCGCAAAAAAAGCGATAAGCGTCCTTCCCATTTTTTACTAATACCATTGGGATAGCAACAGAGGTACCACCTGCGCGGAAGATGCCTATCAGCTGATAACTTCGGTGGAAAAAAATAGGTTGGCACTTGTTTCTTTCGGCAACTAAGATTTTCTATTTTCCACACAAAACTGAAGTGTATCTCCTTCACGATGGCATTAGGAGAACCTGAGACTGTGGGCTCTCCGGACATCTTGAGAGCAACTCAAACACTGATGATTAAAAACAGATACCTAACTTTATCTAACTTGTCTTATCTCGAACAGGAAACGGTTATCAAAACACAAACTTGAAAAAGAAAACTAAGTGATGCTGAGACGAATCAGCTAGCGCAGCATGGAAAAAACTGGCCTGTGCAAAATGACTTTAGAAATTGAATAAGATTCGATTCATCGAACTAATTAAATCGATATGTAATATTATATTTTTCCGTAAAATATGTATACTGTATATTTAACTATTTTGAAGATATCAAATTGAAATTTTCTTGAAGAAAATGCTGGTTTAAGATGCGGATAGTCTGTAACGTCCGACAAGCAGAAGCTGCGTCATCTTAGCGCGGTTCCGTTCATATCCCTAGAGCTATTGGCAAAAGAATGGAAGCAGTTATTGGCAGATTTTATCTTTCGTGTAAAATATAAAATTAAATTTGAAAGAGGAGGAAGTTTAAGGCGCCACAACAGGAAACTGACAGTATCCTACGCGAAAAGTAATGCATTTTAGCCCCGATTTCTGGGTATGAAATCGCTCAATCGAAAATCGCATAAGAATCGAATTTGTACGAAATGTGTAAAGCTTTGGAATAGACATTTTACAATTACTCTAACCAGTGTCGGAATGTATAAGAATATATCCGAAAAATCCATTTTTTTTTTTTTATTTTCTTCGGTTATAGATATGGCCTTGGATATCTGTAGCTTCATTAGATCCTCCCCTCACTATTTATAAAACATGTTCCTGAAACATAGGCTTATATAAGGGGGGGGGGGGCTGAGGGGGGGCTGCAACCCTCCCCGAACTTTTGATTTGATCGGTAAAAATTTCATAAAACCCTTAAAAATAAATTAAATAAGATCATTTAGTTCATAAAACATATTCTATTTCGGGTGTAATAGCGTTTTAGTTGGCTAACACTCTTCCAAGATCTAAATTGTTAGTATTCCATACACCGGAAATTGTCTCAGCCCCCCCCTCGAAATTTTCCCAGCCCCCTCCGAAATTATTTTCTATATACACCCATGTCCTAAAAGCCTAGTAATGCAAAAACGTGTGTGTGTGTGTGCGCGCGCGCGCGTGTGTGTATTTATTCCAGAAGGTAAAACAAAAAATTAGTCTTCCCACAAAATTTCTTTATTTTCACTAGGCATTTCAACACAAATGTGCAAGTGTGTCGAAAATAGTTGTTAACTTTTATTTTAAAAAAAAAAAACTATTTTAAACATGAGAATTTGACATGACTGTTTTTTACTGTTATTTTTCAACTTAAAAAAATTAATGATTTAAAGTTGTTGTTATTAAAAAACTTAATGGAAAAATTTTAAAGGAATAAATTCGAGCTACTAATGTTCATTTTTTGTTTTGTACCAACAAATATATTACATTTTTTGGATAATTTATTAAATTTCAATAATAATTTATCATTTAATTTGGTGGAATTTAGTTTGTATCTATAATCACTTATACATACTCCAGGTTTGAAAAGATTTTTTCACCACTTGAGTGGCTGGGCTGGGTGTGTGGGATAAGTGCTAGTTAATATAGCTATGGATGTGTGTATATTCTTTCTTTCTAGTCAAGGCCGCCACGTGGGGGGGGGGACAACCGGGTAAAGTTGTCCTAATTGGAAAAAAAGTACCGAAAGTGACCTTTGCAGCACCGATGAAAATAATTTTAAAATGCCCAAAGTTCTATAGCAAAGTACTAGAATTTTCATTCTGGATCTGAGAAGTGGGAGACCGGCTGTGCGAAGTGGGGGCCCGTGATCTGGTCCCGGGCCCGGCTCTGAGATGTGGCGGCCCTGTTTCTAGTAGTCCAGGTATTGTAAACCAAGGAAACCCTAAAATTCTCGATAAAAATACTAAAAACTTTTATTTCACATTAAAAAAAGGAAAAGTACTACATTAACTTTTATTTTAATGTACTTAATTATTGAAGTTCCTAAATTCCTTTTACTATTAAAACTTTTAAATAAAAGTTTTTATTACAGTAAAATTTTAAATTTGTCGTAAAACAAATAACTGTTTCGATACCTGCTATTAGATATAGCAAATTACCAAAGTTGTAGCTTTCAACTAACCTTTCAGATGTGTAATTTTTTAATTCCATAAAATTCAGTTTTAACTATTAACATTGAACGGCCGTCATCTTAGCACTTTCCTCCTAAGGAAAATAGCTATTGCGGTTGCACTCATGACGGAATTTTTGAAAAATTTCTTCAAATCTTATATATATATATATATATATATATATATATATATATATATATATATATATATATATATATATATATATTGTTTTTTCTTCACGAAACGTGGTATATAGCGCTCAATTAGCAAACGATTGAACGAGTTCGGTAACCACTAAAATCGGTCCATCGGGAGGAGGGGGGGGGGGGTTAATTGGGGGTTACGACGGACCCACAACACTAATTTGACTCTGTCAGCCGTAGTTTTTGTTATATTTCAACGAAACTCGGTATTCGTTATGTTGATCTAAAGAGAGAAATACGTTGTAAAAATAAACTAAATTGGTTCTTTAGGAGGACCCACATTACCAATTTGTCACTACCAGCCGTCAATTTTGTTACATTTCAACGAAACTCGGTATTCGTGGTGGTAATCAACAGAGAAAATGGGTTGTAAAAATAAACTAAATCGGGTTATTTGGAGGGGGGGGGGTCACTCTGGACCTAAAGTACTAATATGACTCATACCGGTCGTAATTTCTGCTGTATTGTAACGAATCGCGGTATACATTGTGGGTATCTCATGAGAAAGAAGTGTTGTAGAAATTAAGTAAACCGCTCTATTGGAAAGGAGGGTTTACTTTAAACTCTGTTTCATTAGAACTAGCCCGCCAGACGTAGGTTCCCAAAGCCGCCGCGAGGAGCGCTATCTCCCACTAGGGGGACTGTTTCATGTTCCTGCGTCAGATCAAAAGACGGGAAATGAAGTTTTTATGTATTTTTAAGTAGTGCAGTATCATGTATTAACATAACTCTGGAAGCAAATTATTTACAAATTTAATAATTGAACAGAAATGTAAATGAGCAGAACTATTCACGTTTTTATTTTATTTATATAGGTTATTTACAGCAAATTATTCAGAAATGTAGTCTACACTACAAAAATTCAGAGGAAAGTGCTTAGTTATGCAGCTCCTGCGTGACGGACTTTTATGACTAAATATTAGACGATACAACTAACGAAAATACACGTGTTTCTTTATTTTTTGAGTATTTTTCAAAAAGTGGGATAAAGAGAAACGCCGATTTTTGAGCGCGTGCTCCAAAGTTAAAACTTATTTACTTGGGATTAAGGAATGAAGTATCTGTAAGTTCTCGATCGGAGCTACAACCAGGGCCTCCGCTAGGAGGGGAGGGGCACAGGGGACAATTGGTCAGGGGCCGGTGATTTCAGGGGGCCTGGAGTATTTTTTTACTCGCATTATAATTTGATATACCAAAGTCATATATACCAACCATTTCCAGTCCGTTCAATTCCTAATTTATTTCATGTATTCCAGAGAAGCGTCAGTTTTAAATAATCCCAGTAATAATTTTTGGTACCGTTAATGGAGGGCCCGTAATTCCTCTCGGAGGCCCTGGTTTCAAAGGTCCTTTGCAATATCTCCAACGGTTTAAAATATATTTACGGGGCATGCTGTATGTATGTGTATATATATATATATATATATATATATATATATGTATATATATATATATATATATATATATATATATATATTTATTTTTAAATATACATAATAGTACTCCATTTTATATGTACTATTTTATTCTTGGCACGCCCTAAATGTTTCGTGGCCCTTATGCCACCTCCTCAGGGGCCACTAAATCCTAAAAATTGTTAACACATTTTTAATTTTAGTAAATCCAATAATTTGGCCAATAATAATTATAAACAGAGTAACATTACAATTCCTATTCTAACTCGTAACCTTAAATCTATAGGTAAAATATAATAAAGATAATGTTACATTGTACATACCCTATGTGTGGATAGCTCGCCACCCATACTAAGACTGAGGCTAGCTAAATCACCTGTGTCCTGGGCATGCTGTATATATATATATATATATATATATATATATATATATATATATATATATACATATACATATATATATATATATATATATATACACATATATACATACACGAACATGTAAATCTGAATTATCTTTTTTTTCGTACTTATGCGTTACCAAACATTTTTTTTGTCGACATTTCCGCATTACGACATCTATATGATGTAATATGCTTGTTTCCGTCCAAAATAAAAGAAGAGGTAAGGAAGAGACGCTAGGTGGAATATGCAACAGGTAGCCTGGGAGGATTACACCACCTCTCACTCTCTCTCTCTCACTCTCTCTCTCTCTCTCTCCCTCTCCCTCCCTCTCTCTCTCCCCCCTCCCTCCCTCCCCCCCACCATTATTTTTTCACTCTTGATCACAAAATGAGGTGAAGATTATAAGATGTAGTATCAACACATCATATGGGGTCTCCCGTGGTCTAGTGGCTAGCGCGCTGGATTCATAAGCGGGAGATGTTGGGTTCGACCCCCACCGGCACCAGAAATTTTCTCATCTCAAGGCTCGCTGAGAAAATTCCTGGTTGCACCCTGGACGTTGGCGCTAAAAGCCACGATATGTTGATGCGCCTTAAAAAAAAATAATAAAAACACTTATCTTATCTTATAATCTTTTCATATTATGACCAATGATTACAACTTTCAAAAATATGCAAATTTATTCTTTCGTCAGGTTATTAACCTTTTCGATGCGACATGGGCTAGCTGACTACTCCCTGTACAGGCGGAACAGCTTTTTTTACTTAGGCGCTCGTTACTAATCATCATTTTCATGTTTACCTTATATGAACGGCGACGTGTATTACTTGAAACGACTTATTTACTACAATTGAGGTACGCAGCAAACCTTCATTAACCATTTAAAACAAAGTTTACTTACTTTTCTTCCCCATATTTCGCTTTCTACTATTATTCTCTATTATTATAATAAGCTACTCCTTTATTATTTACAGTTTCGCTAAAAAAATTTCCTAAGAACATTTTTACCATGCTCACGCCTCACAGACGCATGTTACTTATAAAGCTCAAAATTTGTACGTTACCAGTTAAGGCTTAAACCAGCAATTATCCCCCATTCCTGCTAGAGCACTCTGTACACGCTCAAGTCTAAAGAGGGCTCGCAATCAAGAGATTCAGCTATAGCGAGAATACTCGGGCCTTCGCCTCTGAGGAACATCTTTCTCCGGCGAGAATACTCGGGCGTCGCCTCTGAGGAACATCATTCTCCGGCAAGAATACTCGGGCGTCGCCTCTGAGGAACATCTTTCTCCGGCAAGAATACTCGGGCGTCGCCTCTGAGGAACATCTTTCTCCGGCAAGAATACTCGGGCGTCGCCTCTGAGGAACATCTTTCTCCGGCAAGAATACTCGGGCGTCGCCTCTGAGGAACATCTTTCTCCGGCAAGAATACTCGGGTGTCGCCTCTGAGGAACATCTTTCTCCGGCAAGAATACTCGGGCGTCGCCTCTGAGGAACATCTTTCTCCGGCAAGAATACTCGGGCGTCGCCTCTGAGGAACATCTTTCTCCGGCAAGAATACTCGGGCGTCGCATCGAATAGGTTAATTCTAAATATTAAATTGATTAATGCTTATTGATTTATTGTTTCACTATTCATTCAAAATTAATAACCTCGAAGCCATGAATATATATATATATATATATATATATATATATATATATATATATATATATATATATATATATATATATATGAATGTACGCACATAAGAAAAAGCTTGAATGCTGAAACAAACCTAACAAATTTTTTCAAACACAACATATGCCCCTAGACCCCCCCCCTCTCAGTTTCCTTTTAGTCGAGAGAAATGGAAATAGTGGAGAAAGAAAGAAGATTCATGTCTATAAAGTCGTCGAGGTCAAGGGAAATGCTCCCGGACTGAGGAAATGCCCCCCCCCTGAGGAGAAAAGCCCTAGTAGGAATTACCCCCCCCCCCCCCCTAGTGAGAAAGGAGAAAAGCCCTAGGCTGGAGCAGCTTTTCCCGGAAGCATTCCATTAAATAGAGTAAACAATCTGACAAATCACCCACTCACTCCCGCCAAAAAATGTGTCATTCTTCTGAAGAATTCCTGGCAAAATGGATAGTCTTTGTTTATTCTCTCAAGAAATTCAAATGCCAGAGAAACACACACAAAAATTAAAAGAAATGCATTCTGTATGTTATTTATTTATTCGGCTTCGTAACTTTCACGATTGTCCTGGTAACATATCGCACTATTAATTCTAAAGGGACACAACTCAAAAATCGGTCTTCTTCAGTTATGTAAATTAAATACATGGTAAATATATCTTTATCATCCATCAAAACTGTATGTACCTAGCTTCAGAGCTTGTACTCCAGAGGACACTTGTGTCACCCTTCCTGTCTTAATGCTATTCTTTCTAAATAGGCAAGAGTTAAACATTTTCAGTTGAGTTTTATTTTTGTTGTGTCACT
This sequence comes from Gonocerus acuteangulatus, assembly GCA_946811695.1. Taxonomy (NCBI): domain Eukaryota; kingdom Metazoa; phylum Arthropoda; class Insecta; order Hemiptera; family Coreidae; genus Gonocerus; species Gonocerus acuteangulatus. The sequence continues at coordinate 102,390,604 of OX328125.1, read as the reverse complement.
ATAGAAATACTAGTGCGATATGTTTATAAATGTTTATGACATTCGTGTGTACACATGCTTATGACCATCGCTTGTTGAAATGTTTATTACATTCGTGTAAGCAAATGAGGATGGAAATGTTTATGACGCTCTTATGAAGAAATGATTATGATGTTCACTTGCATAAATGTTTATGACATTCGTGTGTGCACATTCTAATGACGTTCGCTTGTATAAATGTTTTTTTATGGTTGAATTTAAGGCGTGTCAACGTATAAATGTTTATGACAGTCGTGTGTACACATGCTTATGAGGCTCGCTTGTAGAAATGTTTATGACATTAGTGTATACACATGCTTATGACGTTCGCTTGTGTAAATGTTTATGACTTTCGTGTGTAAACATGCTTATGACCATCGCTTGTTGCCTTGGGTTTTATTTTGAGTTGTGTCACTTTTAGCGCGGTTACTCCCTACCTTCATAGGGAGAACCCGCTTATGAGGTTGACCTCACGGCGCAATCCGGAAGTGCCGACTAGAAACTTTCTCGTTCCAGACCCCATAGATCACGAAAATATAGGTGGTTCAAATTTGTATATATATATATATATATATATATATATATATATATATATATATATGCTTGTCTGTTCGCGCTTCTGACGGCTCAAAATGGTCCGATTTTGATGAAATTTGGTACAAAAATCTGACATCTGATTTGAAAGGTCAAGTTCGTTAACCAGCAGAATCCGCCCCCTGGAAGATTTTGGGGCGAAATTCGCGCAAAAAAAATCGTAACGCTTACGTTCTTGAGTTTATATGCTTGCAGGTACTTGTTTTATTTGTTTCTTCACATAGGAAAACGAATGAAACCATTGTCAAGGCGATATCTCTAACCGTTCCTGAGAAAAGTGGAATCAATGTTTTTGTAAGTCATTATTTTTTTGAGGGTACTTAGAATCGCGGGATGCAATTGAAATATTTTCTACATCTGGGAAATTAATCCCAACTCATATGTTTAAATTTTGGTTATATTTGGAGTTAAGGAAGTATGCAAAAAAAATATTTTATTAATAGACATGAAAAGTTTTCGGATCTTCATACATTTTTCGTAAATATCTCGATAACGGTTGGGAATTCGTGGTAAGTGGAAGGTGACCATTCGAATGCTTACTACATTTTCTACAAAAAAGGTTCTGAAGCAATATTCGATGGGGCAACGTCAATCAGAGATATAAGCGCTTAAAACTGTTTGTTTTGTTGTTTTGAAAGGGTTATTCTCTTTGTCTATCTCACTTTTTAATTGGTTGTTTCTTGTTTTGAATTGCATTTATCAGTAAAATTAGTACAGTAGTAAAATAAGCTAAAAAACGGTGAAAGGTATTGGTAATAATAAGTTTGAAGAGGCTGTGGTACTCAAGATGGCAGTGGCTAATCATGATGACGTAGTTTGTTTTGAATTCTCCTGTCTATATAACCTTCCTCATAGCCTCTGAATGAAGTTATCCTTATTTCTTATTTTATAGAAAGATTTAACCCACGACAGAATGGAATTTTATTCGTTATGAAGCACATATTTACAGTTGATTATAACAGTAAAAGGAATTTGCTAGTAAAACAAGATACTAAAAATGACAACGAATTTTTATTTGTTTGTAAATTAAATTGTATTGACTTATACAGATTAAGAATTATCCATTTTTGTGTAAGTTGGCTAGTGTCAGTTTCCTGTGATTTGTAATGCTAATCTATTCCATTTGTTCGAGATGTAGGTAACCGCGCTAAGATGACGCAGTTCCAGCGAGTCGGACTTTATTTAAATTCTAGTGCTATATGTACAAATGGCCATCTAATTTTCCATGGGCGTATATAAGGGGGGGGGCTCAGGGGGCTGCAGCCCCCCGAAATTTTGATTTGATGGTAAAAAGTTGTCGTAAAACCCTTAAAAATAAATTAAATAAGATCACTTAGTTCATAAAAAATATATTATTTTACGTGTAATAGCGGTTTAGTTGGCTAAAACTATTCCAAGCTCTAAAGTTTTAGTATTCCATACCCCGGAAATGGTCTCAGCCCCCCCCCCGAAATTTTCCCAGCCCCTCCCGAAATTATTTTCTATATACGCCCATGTAATTTTTCATTCAAATGGAAATTCTTACTCTAATATATAGTAGGGAATGAAAATGAAAACAGGAAATAAACCAATAACAAACAAACAATAATAAATAAACCTAGAACAAACATTTGAGCAAAAAAAATATAAACAACAATATGTTTTAGGCTAACTTTACATGCATATTTCCATTCATGTATGTATTATTTGATTTTGTTGACTTGCGGGTATGTTAAATCTCGTAGACATTAATGTTAAGGTAGTTGCTAACAGCTTTATTCAGTCCTTATATATTTTATTTTCATGTTACATAGGGTGCGGCATGTCACACACTAGGTTATTAACTTTTGTTGTAGAAACGTTTCGGCTATAAGCCATTTTCAATCCGTCTATCTGTAAGATTGTGCCTTATTTTTACATATTATAATCTTCGGATATTGTTTATATATATCTTGTTTTTGGTTAAGTTGATGTAATCTAGTTTGAGTTAGGAGGAAAACTCAATTTTGGATTGGATGGTTAATGTAATGTTTTGAGTCTGAGTTAATGTGTTTTAGACATTCTAGTATAGTATTTATGTGTTTACTGTCAAGTGTGAGTAGCTGCTAGATGTCGTGGGATATGTCAAGATGAATACGTTATCTGCATTATGTCAGTATGTGTTTTACTGTAAGTGTTGTGTTGCAGTATTTGCAATCTGGTCTGTCTGTTCTGTCCATGAGGTAGGAATGTGTCAGGAAAGTATGTCCAATACGCAATCGTGTTAATATTACTTGTTCTCGCCTTGTTAGGGTACTTTTATTCGTCAACCAAGGTTTAATGGTCGGGTTTATTTGTCGTAATTTATCAGGCTGTACCGTATGAAATGTCAGTTTTGTTTACTTCGCGATTTAATCCTTTCCCTTTTTTTATTTAATTATTTACAAACATCATTGTTATTCATATAGAATTAAAGCTCTTTTATTCCTATTATGTAATCCGTAACTTGCGTACTGTGTTGTGAGAAAGATCCTCTGAGAAAAAAATAAAACTTAAATTATGACTTCAACGGAAATCCATATTATTGTTCGTTATGAATTTACGCTCGGTCATAGCGCTGCTGAGGCGTGTATGAACATTAAAACGGCGTTCGGGGAGGGAACGGTGATTGAACGAACTGTTTACCGGTGGTTTTCCAGGTTTCGAAGTAGAAATTTTGACCTTGACAACGAGGAGCGAGGAAGGCCAGAAACCAAGCTTGACAATGGCCACCTGAAAGAAAGGGTTGAAGCTTGTCCCTCAAAAAGCACTAGGGAATATGCCAAAGAACTCGGAGTAGGAGCCACGACAGTTTCAAGACATTTGAAGGAAATCGGCAAGTCCAAAACTGACATTTCATACGGTACAGCCTGATATTATCTGCTTGCGTCCAGTATCTTTGCCAGTCAGTAAGTAATTGTTGTTATAGTCACGTATAAGTCATCAGACGTTATTTTCTGTATTTTATGTAAAAAAAAAACATAATATAATTTTCTAATTTTTTTAAAACACAAAAACACAACGGCGTTTTTCATCAAATTTTGGTTAAAACGAGGTCCCTATTCACTTGATTAAAAAAATAAAAAATACAAATGATTTGGTATTACATCCTCATTAAAACAACTCCACACCCATCAAAATCTCATTAAAACAACTCCACACCCATCAAAATCTGTTGAGCATATCCCAAGATATACGACTTCAAAGGCAATAACCTGTCAGAAAATCGTCATCAGTTTGTAATGTTGCCTCACGGCCGTAGTGAAGCTATCTCAAAAATAATAATGGCTCTACCTTGAAGAATTTTGAATGCAGAAAATGAATCTGCAATCAGATTTCTTCTGTCTCGTCTAATTTTCAAGTGAATTTGAAATTAGTAAAAAAAAACTTGACTTGATTGGTCCCCAAAAATCCATGGTTTAGCATCCACCTTTATGACTTGTACAAGGTTGTAGTCTAGTATTACTCTACAAATTTTATAAATTTACTTGAAAAATAGATGAGATAGAAGAAATCTGATTGCAGATTAATTTTCTAAATTTAAAATTCTTCAAGGTAGAGCTATTATAATTTTTGTGACAGCTTTACTACGGGGCGTCTCCCCGTGGTCTAGTGGCTAGCGCTTTAGATTCATAAGCGGGAGATGGTGGGTTCGATACCCACCGGCGCACAGTGGGCAAAACGTCTACTTTACGGCGACAAAAGTCGAAAAACTCATGTGATCGTAAAAAGTCAATTTACGTGTCAATACGTGCTAAAATCTTCTATTCATTGAAAACGGAACAAGTTTTTTATCTAGTTTAACCCAAACTTGTTTAAAACAATAAGAAAGGCAACCATTGCTTGTCACTTGCTCTTCCTCTGTTTAGTCTTGTTCCAACTACGGTCTTTGTAAGGTGTGTTTTAAAAATTGTGTACAAATTTTATAATTTCTTTTCACAATGGATTTATTACCTAGTGGTTTGTTCTTTATAAATACATAACGTGTATCTAATAAGAGAAAGGCATATCAAAGAAAAAAATATATATAAGTGAAATTATTACTAGATTGTTCATATTTTGTTGATTACTTACGTTTGAGTAAGGTTTAAAAAAAGTTCCACAAAATTCCAGTTCCAAATATTGTTTTTTAAAAGCCTTAAGCTTCTACTTTACTGCCTTGAGACTTTCAGCTCCCCCTTCTTCCCCCTTTTAATGTAAATTTAAATTTAGTTTAGGCAGTCAGATAGAAGCTGAAGAATCCGCGGCGCACAGTGGGCGAAAATCACCTTTTAGGTGGACAAAATTCACTAAATATTGTCTAGTATTATTTGGAAGAAGGTGAAATGTAAATATTTACTTTCTTGGATCATCAACAGGCGACGGAAGGGATTATTAATCGGACTGTAAGAAAGGGAACATTTTTCCCAGTGTTTATTGCAATTTTGTTCTTGTAATAACTTTTCCGTTTTTTTAACAGAAACTATACGTGATTATTTAAATTTCATGTTACCGATGTATATGTAATTAGCCAATGTAAGTGTAGTTTACCACATGATCCACTTCAAGAACTGTCATCAGAAAATGAGGCTGACGATACTGACTCGTCAGAACAAAATGCTGAAGGATATAGCAGTATAGAATCAGACGATGATTCATGGATAATTCGGTTTTAGTGCGTGATATAATTATATATATTTGATATTATTAAAAGTCAGTACAGTTACTTTTTTCTTTAAGTTGCTAGTCTATTTTTGTTATTTATTTTCGAATTATAGCCTCTGTATTATTTTTTATGAATGTATGTATTAAAAAAAATCAGTCCCGTAACAGGCCACTAAGGGCCCAGAGGGGCAGATACTGTAGAGGTACCTGATTCTCGACCATACGGCACACTAGGGAGATAGTATGGTCAGTACTAAGCTCGGGCCGCCTGACTTTGCCCTTTGCAGGTACCCATTAATTAATTGATTAAAGGCTGGGTGAGCCTAGGGACGATCTGGGACCCCAAATCCAACCCTCGAACGATGACACTAGGAGAAAAAATCTTTAGTGCACGCTCGGGTATTGAACCTGGTTCCTCCAGTTCATTAGTCGGGTGCTCTACCACTGAGCTAGCCTCGCCCTGAATATATGTATTAGGTTTATGAAAATAATAGATGCAGAAAGGTACTACTTAAATGTTCCAAAGATTTAAAAAATGTTATCCCAATTTTTATCTATTATGTCCAAATATTTGTGTGTCTACAACATTTGTTTGTTGGATACACTAAAAACTATGGGTCAACGATTTTTTTTTAAATATTTTTCCCTATCTCAGTGACCTTAAAATATACTGGAAAACACAAAAAAAAAAAAATTGTGTCGCCCTGAAAGTGGATTTTTGCCCACTATGCGGCGCACAGTAGAGCAGAATCCCCAAAAGATGGCCAAAAGTCGAAAAATGAGTTCTCTAGTTGGAGAATTTGAATTGCTGGGTTGGCTAGAGTAATATCCCAAGGGTCAAAATCCGCAAGTATTAGGATCAGAGCCCTTATACCAGCTTTGGAAAATTAATATAAAAGCGACCTTCCCTCGAGCATCATCTGGCGTCCACGCAGGAGAGAAAACAACCTCGTTTTTGAAGAGTTATCAAATTTCTTAGAGTTCACCGATTTATCTTTAACAAAATAAATTTGTGAAAGTAGGTGGAAAATAATAGTGTTTATTAGAATAATGTGTATTTTCATAGAATCCAGTAATAATTTATTAAACTTATGTGAATTTTACGTTTGAAAACTTAAAGGAAACTTAGTTTTGAAGGAAAAAGTATAATTGGTCATCAGTGTTCAAACATCGAACTTATTGGACATGAAAGGTGAAACTATTATCTATAAAATAAAATAAAATTTAGCTGCCTTTAGCTGCCGTACGAGTTTTTATGCACCTTTTAATAAAAAATGAAATGATAGTTATATCTGCTCCTTAAAAAAAAATAAAACATTTTTATTAAAATTATATTTGTTTTATTTGTATTATATTGTTTTAAAATAATTATTCAATTGTCAATTAATAGTTTTTAATGACCGTTTTTTTTTGTTTTTTTTAGGGGTTTTCTTATTTTCATCATATATAAGTTTTCTTATTTTTGTTATATTACATCCGCTATTTTGTATTTCATTAAATTCTTAATAAATGACTCTAAATCGCCCTATTCAACAAATTTTATCAAAAAATAATAATTATTCTTCACATTGAAAGCCTTTTTAATTTTGATATGGACATATTTAATCCGCCATTCTGAATTTTGTAATTTTGACCCCGGATTCTTAATTAGCGAGCCCAAAAACGCCCTAGTAAGAAATTTCAGATCGATTCATAAAGATTCGGAGTTTTGGCCAGCTTTTTTGGATTCTGCTCCACTGTGCGGCGGCACGAATTTTCTCATGCCCTGTTGGGAAAATTCCTCTCTGGAAAAAAAAAAAAAAAAAAAACATTATAAAATTAAGACGATTTTCTGTTTAGTTATTGGTTTTGAAGTCATATATCTCGGGATATGCTCAACAGATTTTAGGCTATTTTTCATCAAATTTTGGAAACGTTGTTTCCCCGTTTTTCTAAGGATTCGATGGCGATGCAGAAAAACAGGGGGGACATCAAGATCTACAAGGAATGCTATAGGTATAGATAGATCTCTTGAGAGTTTTGTTTTAGACTAGTGATATAGGAATTTGAGTATAGTTTGACATAGCTTGACAGATTCCAGTCATTTCCGGGTACTGATAAGGATAAAGAATTTGCTGTACCAAGTAAATCTTTATCTGAAGATAATTCTCCAAGACCTCGAACCACTGCAAAGAATATTATAACTAGGGAACGGATGTTCATGTAAAATAAAGTTCAAAATATGTACATATATATTTAACTATTTACAATGAAATATGTAAAAAAAAAATTGAAAATATGTTGTAAAAAATACCAAAAACTCTATAAAATATTGAAAACAAAAGCATAAATAATTAATAAGAACTCTGTTACTATAAATGGAATGAACAAAAGTTGAAAAAACATAGAACAACATGTCTAAATTTTAAGAGGGGAAAAAGAAGGTAAAAATTTCTACAGATGAACATTATTTTGGAAAATTGTTTGCAACAACAGGCATTTTTAAATTGCCAAGGGTGACCCCAACAATACAGTGTTGGGGTCACCGATCAGGCCCATTTTTTTCTGGCGATTTTTCATTGAAATGAAGTTATCTCCATCATCAGCGCATGCGCATAACTCATTAGTATTTCTATTGGTTCATTCCTATGGGCAATTCCATTGGCTATTCTTTTTTCCATTCTAGTCATTGTTTTGTATTCACTTACTGTTAGATTTGTGTTTTTTACAAGTTATATTTATTGTATCTTATTTCACTTGTTAGTGTTGTAGTGTCCTTTCGGCTAGGAAAATGAGTATATGGGATTTACCAACGATTGAAGCAATGTTAAATTGCATATCGGCCCATTTTCCACCGAAAGATCTATATTATCAACGTATTGGATTAACTAGAGTTTCGTTATATCCTTGAGCGAGCGTAGCGAGCGGAAACGCATAGCAATTATACAATTAACATAAGTGCTTATATTATATAACCTAACCAGTAGTACTTATGTTAATGGTATAATTGCTATGTATTTCCGCTCGCTACGCTCGCTTAAGGTTATACCGAAACTCTAGTCAATCCTACACGTTGATAATATAGATCATTCGGTGGAAAATGGGCCGATATATAATTTAATTAGCTTCAATCGTTGGTAAATCCCATACACTCATTTTCCTAGCCGAAAGAACATCACAAAGGACACTACAATACTTAGAAGTGAAATAAGAAACAATAAATATAACTTGTAAAAACACAAATATAACAGTAAGTGAACACAAAACGATGACTAGAATGGAAGAAAAAATAGCCAATGGAATTGCCCATAGGAATGAACCAACAGAAATACTAATGAGTTATGCGCGTGCGCTGATGATGGAGATAACTTCATTTGAGTTCACATTTCATGATCCGGGTCAGTGAACGGGACCCACTTCTCGAGATCGGTGCAACTAGTACGTAAGTGCCAAAAAAATAAAATAATAAATAATATGCGTTTTTTTTTTTTTTTAGTTTATAATTTATTTCCTGTTATCTATAAATAAATATATTAGAATATTCTTAGCCTACTTGTTATCTTTACTTACGGTTACATAAATGGTTAAGCAGTTGAGGAAACCACAACGAGCTTGGAATGGGGAGATTGTGAAGTTGGAGAGTAAGCGGCTTGGAGAGGGAGAGAAGGAGATGGTGTTGCGGAGAGTAAGCGGCTTGGAGAGGGAGAGAAGGAGATGGTGTTGCGGAGAGTAAGCGGCTTGGAGAGGGAGAGAAGGAGATGGTGTTGCGGAGAGATTTCTGCAAAGTCTCCAACTGATTTCATTATCCGCTACAATCAGGCTAAGAGGACCAAGAGAAATTATCAGCAGGAACTGAAAGGATCTGATTTCTTTGATTTCTATTATCCGTTGCGGAGAGTTGCGTCGTTATTAAGTGTACGTATTACATATTACACGAATCGATGAATGGTTAAACACTAGGGAACGCCTGGTCCTGTGAGGCCCATAGCGTAAAATAATACTGACGTAGCGTGGAGTAAGGGTACACCCAGGGCCGCCACATCTCAGAGCCGGGCCCGGGACCAGATCACGGGTCCCCCACTTCTCACAGCCGGGCCCTCACTTCTCAGAGCCAGAATGAAAATTCTAGTACTTTTTTATAGGACTTTGGGCATTTTAAAATTATTTTCATCTTGAGTTTTGAGCAAAATGAGAATAAAAGCCGACAATCGGTGCTGCAAAGGTCACTTTCGGTACTTTTAGCACTTTCCTCCGAAGGAAAGTAGCTATTGAGGTTGGACTCATGACGGAATTTTTGAAAAATTTCTTCAAATCTTTATCGATCCTACCTAGTAGACACCGAAAATGACCCCCGTTAAAATTTATATATATCTATATATATATATATATATATATATATATATATATATATATATATATATATATATGCATATATATATATATATGTGTCTGTTAACACGATAGCGGCCAGAGTTTTTGTTTTTTCGTCACGAAACTTGGTATATAGCATTCAATTAGCAAACGATTGAACGAGTTCGTTAACCACCAAAGTCGGTCCACCGGAAGGGGGGGTTTACCCCGAACCCAAAACACTTATTTGACTATGTCAGCCGTAATATTTGTTATATTTCAACGAAACTTGGTATTCGTAGTGTTAATATAGAGAGAAAAGTGAGGTATAAAAATGAACTAAATCGGTTCATTAGAAGGGGGGGTTTACTCCGGACCCACAATAACAATTCGCCACTACCAGCCGTGATTTTTGGTATATTTCGACGAAACTCGGTATTCGTAGTGCTAATCCACAGGTAAATATGTGTTGTAAAAATAAACGAAATCGGTTCATTAGGAGGGGGGGGGGTTACTCCGGACCCACAATACCAATTCGCCACTACCAGCCGTGATTTTTGGTATATTTCGACGAAACTCGGTATTCGTAGTGGTAATCTACAGGTAAATATATGTTGTAAAAAGAAACTAAATCGGTTCATTAGAAGGGGGGGGGGGGGTTTACTCCGGACCCAAATTCCTAATATACTCATACCGGTCGTAATTTCTGCTGTATTGTAACGAAACGCTGTATACGTCGTGGGTAACTCATGAGAATGAAGTGTTGTAAAAATGAGCTGAATCGGTCAATCGGAAAGCGGGGGTTTAATTTGTAATATATTTGAATAGAAAAGCCGGCAGACGTAGGTTCGCAAAGCCGCCGCAAGGAGCGCTTTCTACCACTAGAGTGACTGTATTCTGTTCCTGCGTTAGATCAAAATACGATAATATGAGGATTTTTGTTTTTTTTATGTAGTGTAGTAGGTACCATGTGTAAACATAACTCTGGATGCAAATTAATAATTGATCAGTTACTCATTACAAAATGAGAACTATTCACGTTTTTATTTTATTTATGTAGGATATTTTAAGCAAATTGTTCTGGAAATCAGTCTACACTACCCAAATTCTGAGGAAAGTGCTTAGTTATGCAGCTCCTGCGTGACGGACTTTTTTCCAATTAGCGAGGATCGGCCCGGGCCCCCACGGTGCCCGGGCCCGGGCCAACCCGGTTGTTCCCCCCCATGTGGCGGCCCTGGGTGCACCTACACTTGACCCGTTCCGATCCGATCCAATAGCCACCGACTGTCGGAAGAAAGACAAACACATGCATCTCAATGGAGGTGCCTACATTGGTCCCGACCCGATACAATCCGGTCCAATCCAACGGTCACCGATTCTTGGCCATTCAAACTTGTTTGTTTCTAGACCGATTTCGGACCGACGAAGCAAAATGGCGCCAACCCACTTATTGTGTTTCAAAAAGGTCTACAGGTTCTAAATCTTAACCGATTTCAATGGACTTTTTTTTAAATCAAAGGAAATAAAATTTAGAACAACTTTGCCAATTCACATTTTTGTTTTTACTTCCGCTTGTTTATTAAATTGCGTGGAAAGATGTTTATAATCATCCAACGTCTATAACCTTCCAATGTTTATAACCTTCTAATGTTTATAACCTTCCAATACTTATAACCTTCTAGTTACCTTTCTTATAAATAATTTTAAAACATGAATACCAATACTTCTCTTACCTCCAACATTCAATCTAATCAAAGATTTCTAAGCTTATTAGATGGCAATTCTTAAATTAATCACTTATTTTTACTTCACTACGAGATCATTACTGACGAGCTGTGACTAAATCGGATCGGGTCGAGACCATTGTAGGCACTCACGTCGGGGGCTGTCGATCAAACGAAATCGGATCGGATCGGGAGAAAGAACTATAGTGGCGATGACTCCAGCTCGTTTTCTCGCTGATTTTGGCCCACCAAAAGTCACTGCCCAAAAATGAGTGGTTAAAAGTTCCAAAATTAGCTTTAATGATAGTTCCTTAGAACCTAGATAGAGTTCCTCATAACTGACACTTAGCTTCTTATGAGTGAGTGGATATAAATTTCTGGTACACATATTTTGCACTTTCATCCAAAGGAAAGTAGCTTTTGAGGTTGCACTCACGACTCATGGAATTTTTGAAAAATGTCTTCAAATCTTTAATGATCCTAGTATACACCAAAAATTACCCCCCTTAATGTTATATATATATATATATATATATATATATATATATATATATATACCAGAGTTTATGTTTTTTCGCCACGAAACTTGGTATATAGTATTCCCCAAGCAATCGATTTAACGAGTTCGTCAAACAGCAAAATTGATCCTTCTGGACCAAGAGATAAATCTGGGGGGTTTACCACAGACCCAACTCGTTGTTGAAACTCGATTTCCGTTGTGGCCATGTAAAGAGAAAAAAAAATGTCGTGAAAATAAACTAAATCGGTTCATTAGGAAGGGGGGTTAATTCCGGACCCAAATTAATAATTGTTTCATACCGATCGTAATTTCTGTGATATTGTTAACGAATCGCGGTATATGTCATGGGTATATAAAGATAAAAATATGTTGTAAAAATAAACAAAATCGGTCTAATGGGGTTACCTTGTACTAAGTTTAAATTGAATCCAGCTGCCAAACGTAGGTTGGCAAAGCTACCACCAGGGGCGCTGACCACCTGCATAAGTCCTTTTGTTTGCTATGGTTTAATTTGGGTTGTTTTCTTTTAACTTCTACCGCCAGAATCGATGATATATTTTTTCCCCGTTCATTCAAATAACATTATGAAATGGAGTGATAATTGCAATTCTGAAAACACCATTAAAAGGATAATTAAATTTTACATTTTTTAACATACGGCAGCTTGCAGGAATTTTTCTGGAAGAGTAGTGATCCTCAAAAAGGTGTCAGTAATTAATTTTTATTAATTTAAAAATTCATTTATGGACATTAGATCTCGAAGAAAATTTAATGTTGACATGAAAAATGTAATAAGACGCTGAAAAAAAATGTATATAAGCAGAGAAAATGTGGGAATTTTTCTATAAAAAGAACTTTTTTTTCCGGAAATAAACTTTAGAACGGCGTAAGTCTGGAAAAAAAACTCGAAATAGAAACTAAATTTTTGGTATAGTTTCAAAAAGGTGGTATGACACCACCTTGAGTGAAAGAGTGATGTCATGTACTTGCGACACCCTGTATATAAAATTTACACGTTTGAACAGGCGTTTTATTGCATGACGCAATAATTTCGATCTCATCTACAGGTTTCCTCAAACGTAAATTATTCCGAAAATAAGAGTACTCTAGGTAATGTTTGGAAATGAGTACAGAGTTCCTGGCGTAAAATACCAGGACTCGGAGTGTGAGTCAGGATATTTTCGCAATGTTGGTAAGCCTGAGGAAACGGCGGGAAAACATCCCGTCCAATCCATCCACTTCACCATTTTAGAAGTAAACAACCCCACAAATCACTGAATCAGTCTTCCACTTCACACTACTTTCTACTCACCATATCCACTTCAGATGCCCATTTTTATCAGGAGAGTCTTAAAGAATAACATATAACTTACTGCAATATCTATTGATCCGTCTGAGTCCCATAGGTGGCTCTAGACAAACATTTCTGGGGGGGGGGGCTAATTTAGTATAGGCTTACCGCCGTGCCTGGGGGGGGCTAATTTAGTATAGGCTGACCGCCGTGCCTGGGGGGGCTAATTTAGTATGGGCTTACCACAGTGCCTGGGGGGGGGGCTAATTTAGTATGGGCTTACCACAGTGCCTGGGGGGGGGGCTAATTTAGTATGGGCTTACCACAGTGCCTGGGGGGGGGGGCTAATTTAGTATGGGCTTACCGCCGTGCCTGGGGGTATAGAATTGAACTCTTATAACCCGGAAATCATTAAGGAAGTATTTGATAAACTAAGAACATACATTAATTAGAACTTATTACTATTAATTGCCTAAACAATTTATTTTCCTAACTTAATCGAAAAGGATTGTGAATTTTCATTCTGGGGGTGGGGGGGGGGAAGCCCAACCTTTAGCCGCCACTGCTGAGTCCCCGTTCTTCACATGGGCGTATATAAGGGAGGCATGAAGAGGCTAAAGCCCATCCGAAATTTTGATTTAATCGGTGAAAATGTCTCATAAAATTCCCAAATTTAATTCGACTGCATGGATAGCTAGCTAGTGAGATGAAAAGCGCATTGCGTGTGTGTGTGTTTTGTGTATATAGTATGTATAAAACTATTCAGTATAATACTTATTCTTGCATAATGATTATACAAATCATGGAAGTGGAACAAAAATGAAAACTTGTTCAGGTGAAAATAAAATGCCTACAACATATACTCAGGTTTACTAGGTGTCGCAGGACCTACGACGTACGTAAATAAAGAAAAAAAAAACGAAAAAAAACTTTGAACTTTGAGATCCCTGAGTCCGACCCCGTAGTTTGTTTGACTCGCACTGCCTCCCAAAAAACGAATATTTGAATGTATTTTTTTCAGACTTCTTCTCTATTTGACCTTGCTCTGAACACTCCATATTTCCTTCGTAATGAAGGTAAATTGGAGAAAGACGGTAAAATTGTCAAAGAGGTTAAATACACCATGGTTATTGAGCTGGATTTAAAAGAGAAATTATAATAATAAAAATTATGGACGAATAAAAATACATTAAATGTACCAAACAACCCTTAACCAGCATGTTAAAAGAAAGGAAGTGGTAAATAAAATTTTATAAGGCTGGAAATAGCCTAGTTCCAAGTTGGTTCTTTCCTTACGTGCCGTCCTGATGAATTTTATTGCGGGCGTTTCTCTCGCCAATAGGGCGATGTCGGTGATAAGAAGAGCCTTGAAGATAAACCCTTTGACGGCCTTCTTGAAGTAGAACCACCCCTGACGCATGAACCCTCTAGATCTGATAGTAATGAAATACAGCCTGTCTTTCTACGTTCATTCGGGTATCTTACAGGACGGATTTACACATAGTGTTTCCTTCAATTGTTTGATATTTTATTTCTAATTCGGTAGCCTTAAAAAATATCGTTAACAGTAATTACTAGAGCCCGGAAGTTGGCAAAATGCCTTTTTTATCTGACTCGATATATTGAAGAATCAGATAGAAATAAATATGTTTTCGTGCATTTAGGAAGTGTACAGACAATTTTTATTTTGGCTTCCATGGCCTATTTTATGATTTAAAGCCTTTTTTAGCCTTTTTTGCTCGTTATGCAATTTTTTTCTGCGATTTAAACATTTTAAAAAGCACATTTCTAATTTCAGTTCGTCGAAAACAAAAAGCTTCGTCACAAATATCTATTCGAAAGCTTATTTCCCCAACCCATGGATTTAACCTCTGTAAATAACAGAACCATCCTTAGTAGCAGGAAAGGGAGAGGATGAGAGAAGTACGTCACCTTCCTCACACCCCTTTTGCTGTGACAATGGTGCAGTTACCTGGTATTCCGGATTTCGAAATGATAAGATAATGCAGAGGAAGTTTTTCCATGATGAAAACCATTTTTCTTCTGAGAAGGTCTATGACAGATTATGCTTTGAAAAAGCATCTTGTTGAAGCTTATAACAAGGGAAAGTAAGAGTAAGTACACTAATTCTGTGATAAATTGATAATAAAGAAATGAATGAGTATTTAAAATACATATTTTCATTAATAATTAGAGAGATTCATCTTTGCCTTCACTCCTTATTAATGCCTATTTTAATTACAGTACTGCCTATTTTCAGTATTGCAGGTGCCTATTTGCCTGCCCATTTTAACCAAAAAAGTCCGTCACGCAGGAGCTGCATAACTAAGCACTTTCCTCAGAATTTGGGTAGTGTAGACTGATTTCCAGAACAATTTGCTTAAAATATCCTACATAAATAAAATAAAAACATGAATAGTTCTCTTTTAATTTTGTAATGAGTAAATGATAAATTATTAATTTGCTTCCAGAGTTATGTTTACACATGGTACATATTACACTACTTAATAAATACAATAAACCTCATATTATCGTATTTTGATCTAACGCAGGAACCGGATACAGTCCCTCTAGCGTTCCTTGCGGCGCCTTTGTGGACCTATGTCTGGCTGGCTTTTCTATTGAAATATATTACAAAGTAAACCCCCCTTTCCGATTGACCGATTCAGCTCATTTTTATAACACTTCTTTCTCATGAGTTACCCACGACGTATACCGCGTTTCGTTACAATACAGCAGAAATTACGACCAGTATGAGTATATTAAAAATTTGGGTCCGGAGTAAACCCCCCCCCCCCTCCTAATGAACCGATTTAGTTTATTTTTACATCACGTATTTACCTGTAGATTACCACTACGAATACCGAGTTTCGTCGAAATATACCAAAAATCACGGTTGGTAGTGGCGAATTGGTATTGTGGGTCTGGAGTAAACCCCCCCCCCCTCCTAATGAACCGATTTAGTTTATTTTTACAACACATATTTAACTGTAGATTACCACTATGAATACCGAGTTTCGTCGAAATATACCTAAAATCACGGCTGGTAGTGGCGAATTGGTATTGTTGGTCCGGAGTAAACCCCCCCTCCTTATGAACCGATTTAGTTCATTTTTATATCTCACTTTTCTCTCTATATTACCACTACGAATACCAAGTTTCGTTGAAATATAACAAATATTACGGCTGAAATGGTCAAATTAGTGTTTTGGGTTCGGGGTAAACCCCCCCCCCCCTTCCGGTGGCCCGATTTCGGTGGTTAACGAACTCGTTCAATCGTTTGCTAATTGAATGCTATATACCAAGTTTCGTGACGAAAAAACAAAAACTCTGGCCACTATCGTGTTAACAGACATATATATATATATATATATATATATATATATATATATATATATATATATATATATATATATATATATATATATATATATGCATATATATATATATATATATATATATATATATATATATGCATATATATATATATATATATATATATATATATATATATATATATATATATATATATATATATATATATATATAGATATATATAAATTTTAACGGGGGTCATTTTCGGTGTCTACTAGGTAGGATCGATAAAGATTTGAAGAAATTTTTCAAAATGTCCGTCATGAGTGCAACCTCAATAGCTACTTTCCTTCGGAGGAAAGTGCTAAAAAATGCCTAACTTCCGGGCTCTAATAATTACAATTCTGAATTTAATTAAATTTGGTACGAAAATGCATTGTCTAATTTCACAAAAGATTACCATTTTCAAAGCGATATCAGAAACAGTTTTTGTGAAAAGTAAATATAACTCGATTTTTAAACTAATTTCAGTTTCATAAATAATTCTCATTAATAAAATCACTTTCGTTTTCCTTTGGAAAACACCTGCATCATAGCTAGGATCAGGAATGGTTGAATAAAAAATTACTTTATAATGGGACTTTGTCCCTTAAGAATAACCTAAAAATACATTATTACACCCGTTAGTCATATATGACAGTGCTTGGTAAGTAGGTATGAATATGGCTTTTAAGTAATATATGACAGTGCTTTGATAAGTAGGCATAAATATGCCCAGTGTCATATATGATAGTACTTTGATAACTTTGATAAATAGGCATAAATATGACCAGTGGGTCATATATGATAGTGCTTTGATAAGTAGGCATAAATATGACCAGTGGGTCATATCTGTCAGTACTTTGATAAGAAGGTATAAATATGACCAGTGGGTCATATATGATAGTCCTTTGATAAATAGTATCATAAATATGATCCGATTGTCACATATGACAGTACTTTGATAAGTAGGCACAGATATGACCAGTGGGTAATATATGACAGTACTTAGATAAGTAGTATCATAAATATGACCCGATTGTCATATATGAAGGCACTTTGATAAGAATGCTTCAATATCTCCATCGAATAACGGTATTACCGTACGTCGCGCAGAGGGGCCAAAAGACAGTTCGTGTTTCAAAAAAGGCTACAGCCTCTAAATCTTAACCGATTTCAATGATTTATTTAGTAAATAAAAGCTAATAAAATTTAGAAGAAGCTTGACTAGCCAGATTGTTGTTTTTTGTTTCCCCTGTTTATTCAATTACGTGTAACTAATTCGCGAAATTTTACAATTGAACATAAAATAATATTTTATTTTTTAGGTAACTTAATATCAGCACTGATATCGTTGAGATTAAACATTAAAATCCCGATTAGATTTAGAAAAAATCAGGCTGACACATCTTCAAAAAGAAAATTTATCTTAATTCAACAATTAGATTAATTGAAATAAAATGATTTTTGACTGTTTTGAAAATATATTTTGATTTTTTCCACGTCTAATCAAGATTTGAATGTTTAATTTTAACGATATCAGTGCTGATATTAAGTTGGATGAAAAATGAATTATTATATGTTCAATTGTAAAAGTTCGTGAAAAATTTACATGTAATTTAATAAACAGAGGAAACAAAAAAACAAAAATCTGGCTAGACAAAGTTTTTCTAAATTTTATTAGCTTTTATTTACAAAATAAATCATTGAAATCGGTTAAGATTTAGAGGCTGTAGCCTTTTTTGAAACAAAAAATGTCGTTTGGCCCACTGTTCGTCTGCAGTTAGGCATAATTATGATCTGCCAGATGACCTTACTTAGATAAGTAAATATTAATATGACCATCCAGTCATGATATGACTGTACTCTGATAAGTAGGGATGAATATGACCATATGGGATTATGTTCAATAGCTTGAATATGACCACATTGGGTGGAGTGAATAAAAGCTAGCAATTGCTAGAACTAAGTATTTTCCAAGCAATTGCTTAGATCCGAGTGAATAAAAAGGTTAGCTGCAGCTAGGCCTAGCACTTGCTTAGTTTATCACGGTTCCTAGCTGCAGCTAGGTAGAAGGTGTGAATAAAGAGCTGTGACTAGGTTCTAAGGTTAGCAATAGCTAAGGGAAAAGCTACTCTGGTCTGGGTCATGCTAGCTTTTTAGTTAGTCGTTTCTTTTCGCTCAATCATGGCGGCGTTTATGCATTTTCGTAATGAAAAGGAGTATTATATGCGACGGGACGTCTTCACGTTTTATTTTCATCTTCTTTAGCTACATTTCCTGCAGTAAAACGATTCTTTGAAGTTCTGGAGTTGACGGATGTCTTTTTACCAATATCGCACTTTTTCAATTTTTTATTTGCAATTTGTTGTAGCAGTGCTGGGTTCCTACTTCCTTGTTAGACGCTTGTCGGTGAATCCATTTGAATTCTTCCTGGGATTTTTGCCCTTGATCAATAATTTGTAAAAATCTTTTCCCTACTACTTCAATTTTATAGGCTTATTGCCGGTGGCTTTTTGGTCGGTTTTATTCTTTATGCTTGATTTCATGTTACTCAGCAACTTATTTAACTGTGCTACAGTGACCTTTCGCCCTATGGAAAATTCATTACAAATGCTGTCCCAAGGAGGTTTTCTTTCTTTAATAGCAGCTAGTAATTTAGATTTTTCCATTGCCACAGGATTATTGACTAATACTGTTATAAACAGTGATTGATCCAGGTCGGCATGGGCGTATATAGAAAATAATTTCGGCAGAGGCTGGGAGTATTTGGGGGGAGGGCAGAGAGCATTTGGGGGGTATGGAATATTTTCAATCTAGATCTTGGAATAGTTAGCCAATTAAAATGATATTGCAGCAAAAAGAAATTATCTTTTCTGACCAAAGTGGTCTCATTTAATTTATTTTTATGGATTTTGTTGACAAATCTTTACCGATTTCGGAGAGGACTGCAGCCCCCCCCCTAATAGGGCCCATGCGTGTCGACAGTTGCACAAGACACACGCAGCCCGATGGGGAGAGAGAGAGAGACAAGCAACAAACCCTGACAGGAAGGAAGAGGGATGAGACAGGAGAGGTAGGAATCCTAGCTGCAGCTAGGGGTTAGCAACAGCTACCCTTAGAATTTCCTTAGTTTATCAGGAGATGAGACTAACTTACTTAGATCTTGCTACCTAGAAGTAGCTCTTGTTTATTCACTCCGTATTGAGGAAATGCTACATCTAAGGGATAGATTCTACCTGTTAGATTCTAGCTTTTATTCACTCCACCCATTGCCATGATGAGTCCATGCTTCCTGGTAAATGACTGCTTCCAGGAAGACACGTTGACAACTATAGTCATAAATCATCAAGACAGCCCCCCCCCTCCAGCGGATGGCAGATGGACTACAGAATCCTGACAGGACTGTATTAATCAGACCTTCCTCAAATTCAACACACAACCTTCAAGTCCTGGGGCCTCCTGGATACGGAAAGATTAGGAAAAAAAAAGGCTCTCATGTCAGAACTATACAATAATAATATATCTTTTTTTTTAAAAAAAAGAAAAAAAAAATGAAGAAAACTGAAACTCTAATTATTTAAATGTTACTGAATAAACGTATGGAAAAATAGTTGTTGAATAACGTTTTTGTTTTGGGTACTTAGAATCATGGGATTCAGTTGAATCATTTTCTGCAAGTTCCAATTTCATCAAAACTAATATGTTGAAATTTTGGTTACGTTTGGAGTTAAGGAAGGGTTAGAATAAAATATTTTATTAACAGATATGAAAAGTTTTGGTAACTTTGTATACTTTCCTTAATATCTCGAAAACGGTTGAGAATATTGATAAGCAGAAGGTTACCATTAGAAAGCTTACTAAATGATCTAAAAAAAAGGTCCTAAAGAAAGTTTTGATTATTCGATGTCAATCGGAAAATAAGTGCTTAAAACTTTAAAGTAATCGATTTCGGTTATTCGAACGGTTCTTTTTGTCTGTTTTTATTTCTTGTTATTTTTTAATTGCAGTTAAATAAATGAGAATTCTTCAGAAATGAGATTTAGTAAGAAAATATGAGATTAAATATTGGAATATCAGAAATGAAATAAAAAAAATAATAAATACTTAATTTTATGGTATTCTTGATAGATTGATTCTTTATAAAATCAGCCCTGGAAGATTGATTCAGTAAATGATCGGCCCTTGGAGATCGATTCAAAAAATCTATATGTCGTATTAAAAAAATCGATCTTTTAAAAGATCGATTCAGATCGCCCATCTCTAACCTGTACCCTAGTGCCTCCGATCGACAGCGCTGCAGTTCTGTGATTCACAGTAGTTTCATTTCTGGATAAGACCGTATGAGTGTGCCACTCGCAGCGTTGGTAGTGTTGTTTTTTACCAAGTTATTTAGCCCTATTACGCTGGAACAGCAACATTGCAACCCCAACTTCTAACATACTCAGTAATTTGTTGCTAATTTGTTGCTAATTTGTTACACTATTTTCAAATTTGTCGCTCCAGCCGTTTCCGAGAAAACGTGGCTGTGCTACCGTAATATTACGCCAGCACAGCCACCCCTGTAACTTTTGATCTAACTGTCTGACGAAATTCAGATTGGTACGAGAATTTGTTGCTAATTTGTTGCTCTAGAATGACACCAATCACGAATTTGTCGCTCCAGCCGTTTCCGAGAAAACGTGGCTGTGCTAGCGTAATATTACGCCAGCACAGCCACCCCCGTAACTTTTGATCTAATTGTCTGACGAAATTCAGATTGGTACGAGAATTTGTTGCTAATTTGTTGCTCTAGAATGACACCAATCACGAATTTGTCGCTCCAGCCGTTTCCGAGAAAACGTGGCTGTGCTAGCGTAATATTACGCCAGCACAGCCACCCCTGTAACTTTTGATCTAATTGTCTGACGAAATTCAGATTGGTACGAGAATTTGTTGCTAATTTGTTGCTCTAGAATGACACCAATCACGAATTTGTCGCTCCAGCCGTTTCCGAGAAAACGTGGCTGTGCTAGCGTAATATTACGCCAGCACAGCCACCCCTGTAACTTTTGATCTAATTGTCTGACGAAATTCAGATTGGTACGAGAATTTGTTGCTAATTTGTTGCTCTAGAATGACACCAATCACGAATTTGTCGCTCCAGCCGTTTCCGAGAAAACGTGGCTGTGCTAGCGTAATATTACGCCAGCACAGCCACCCCCGTAACTTTTGATCTAATTGTCTGACGAAATTCAGATTGGTACGAGAATTTGTTGCTAATTTGTTGCTCTAGAATGACACCAATCACGAATTTGTCGCTCCAGCCGTTTCCGAGAAAACGTGGCTGTGCTACCGTAATATTACGCCAGCACAGCCACACCCGTAACTTTTGATCTAATTGTCTGACGAAATTCAGATTTGTACCAGAATTTGTTGCTAATTTGTTGCTCTAGAATGACACCAATCACGAATTTGTCGCTCCAGCCGTTTCCTGGAAAACGTGGCTGTGCTAGCGTAATGAACATAAACTTTTAAATAAGAAGAAAGATTTTTGTACCAAATTTTTTTTTTTTTTTTTTTTTTTTTTTTTTTTTTTTTTTTTTTTTTTTTTTTTTTTTTTTTTTTTTTGTGCTTCGACTGCCTGGGCCATTAGCACACTTTTGTACCAAATGTTATCAAATTCGAACCATTTTCTTCTTAATAATTCAAACCCCCCCTAAAAGTACTTAAACGTTTGAATATAAAAATAAAAAACCTTTCTTAGGGAGTGTTTATACTTTAAACGGATGGCCCGTGTAAAATTTCAAATTTTTGTGTCAAGGGCGGAAACTCTTTGAGGGAAAAATTCACATTTTATTTCTCAGTTTTAGTAATTCAAGGTCTGCCATGATAGTTGAAATTAACCTCAATTAAAAATAATACTATGAAATAGATACAGTATAGTAACAGCTGTTCTGTTATCGTCCTAGCAATGCATGCTACCTATGCTTGCCTGCTCTAACCAACTCAAACTTTAAACCCCTCTAAAAATACTTAAAAATTCGAATATCAAAAAATTCTTTCTTAGCGAGCGCCTACGTTCTATAGGGAGTGTCCATGCAAAATTTCAAAATTTTCTGTCGTGTGGTTTGGGCTAGGGGATGATAGGTCAGTAAGTGAGTGAGTGAGTGAGTGGTATTTGACAAATATATAGTAGATTTTTCAAAAATACCTATCTCTTTCCTCATCGTCCGAATCAATAGACTCATCTTCTCCATCATTTTCACACATTTACTTAAAACGCCTCTTCATTATTTCTTGATTCTCTTAATATAAAATGTCAAACGGCGGTCGAAAGAAGACATTATATTTTAAATTTTTGTTACGTAAGTAGAGTGTTGAGAACACCCTAAGTCAGTAAAAGGCCCAGGAAATAAACAAATAATGTTTTTTTTTCTGCGAATGCAACCTCAATGTGAAGAGAACTACTCTTTATGAAGGTACCAAAGCGATGAAATGGATTGTAAATTTTTAAATTCAAAATATAGTGCTAATTAAGTCATGGGGTGCTTAAAACTCCCCACATCTCTACTTAAAGGTTAATATTATGTTTTGGTATTTTGAGAAAAATTAAAACACCGACGCAATGGCATACCGGAGAACGGGAGATTATAAGAATCAGCCTTCACAGGAATCTGACAGTACCTAGTAGCTACAGGAAATTCACCGCTTCCTCCCTCATTCTTAACTCTCTTAACTCGTCCACGTAATGTTATGTTTACATGCCTGGTAACAACAACTCTAGCAGGCTCCCTTTATAAAATACTCTTTTTAGCACGGTTACTCCCTATCTCCATAGGGAGAACCCGCTTATGAGGTTGACCTCATGACGCAATCCGGAAGTGCCGACTAGAAACTTTCACGTTTCAGACCCTATAGATCACGAAAATATAGGTGGCTAAAATTTGTATGTATATATATATATATATATATATATATATATATATATATATATGTATATATGCTTGTCTGTTCGCGCTCCTGACGGCTCAAAAATGGTCCGATTTTGATGAAATTTGGCACAAAGATCTGTCTTCTAATTTGAAAGGTCAAGTTCGTTAACCAGCAGAATCCGCCTACTTGAAGATAGTGTTTGGGGCGAAATTCGCGCAAAAAAAATCGTAACGCTTACGTTTTTGAGTTTATATGCTTGCAGGTACTTGTTTTATAGGTTTGTTAACATAAGAAAACGAATGAACCCATTTTTAAGGTGATATATGTAACCCTTTCTATGAAAAGTGGAATCAATGTTTTTGTAGGTCATTATTTTTTTGTGAGTACTTAGACTCGCGGGATTCAATTGAAATATTTTCTACATCTTGGAAATTAATCCCAACTAAGATGATTAAATTTTGGTTACATTTGGAGTTAAGGAAGTATGCGAAAAAAAATATTTTATTAATAGACGTGAAAAATTTTCGGATCTCCATACATTTTTCGTAAATATCTCGATACCGGTTGGGAAATCGTGGTAAGTGGAAAGTGACCATTCGAATGCTTACTAAATTCTCTACAAAAAATGTTTTGAAGACATTTGCGATGGGACGGTTATATTTGGAGAAATAAGTGCTTGAAACATAGGTAATTTCGTTCATTTGAACGAATCTTTTTGTGTGTTTCCTACAGTTTTTTTTCACTGCTCGTTATTTTTGTGATTGCTTATAGTAGTCAAATGTATTAGTCAATAAAACAGGATACGTATATATAGAAACAATGTTTTGTTTCAATTCGAAGGTGAGGAGCTAGGAGGCTTAGGGTGGAGGGCATTCCCAGTACAGGTATCGCCCAGTGTATCCTCGTCATCTCTAAGTCCCTTTCTAGAGTCATAAAGATAAGCCTCCAAACAACTTTAGGAATGTAGGATTTCTAATTTTTGCCAGTATCAGAACAGCCGCTGTTTACATACCACAGTGGTACTGACTTACCGGTCTATACTAGTTGCACTCCACACGGTGGTAGTACTTGTTATATGTCACAGCGGATCGCTCATTATAACCTTATTTTATACGTATTAAATAGGCACTTAAAAAAAATTTATTTCTGTATAAGTGTAGCGTTATTGGGATTAGAATACAATATTTTATTAACAGACATGAAATGGTTTGGAATCTTCGTATATTGTCCTTAATTTGTTTTTTCTTTTATGGTGCATCGAAATCTGAGTCATTAGCACCATTTTTTCCTTATATAATACTTAGATTTATCTAGCAACAATATTTTACACCGCAATTAAAGTGATTTGCTCTTCTTATAAACATAATATTTATATTATAATATAAACATAATACATTAATTTGTCTGACAAAAAAAAGTCCGACCCGCA
The DNA here is from genome assembly GCA_946811695.1 of Gonocerus acuteangulatus. Lineage (NCBI taxonomy): Eukaryota > Metazoa > Arthropoda > Insecta > Hemiptera > Coreidae > Gonocerus > Gonocerus acuteangulatus. Next base: position 102,365,789 of record OX328125.1, on the reverse strand, counting down.
GGAACTGCTTCATCTTAGCGCGGTTCCGTTCTTATCTCAAGTGCGATTAGTGAAGGAATATAGCAGCTATCGGTAGGTATTAGCACCATTTCCCCCCCTTAATATCTTCCAAACAGTTAAGAAATCGTGGGAAGTACGATGTAACCATTCAAAAGCTTACTAAATTCTCTAAAAAAAAGATTCTGAAGGAAATTTCGATGGGGCAATGTGAGTCGGAGAAGTAAGTGCTTAAAACTACGAAAGTGTTAGTTTTGTTATTTTAAACGGGTTTTTGTCACTGTTTACCTCACTTTTGTTTTTTAAGTTTATTTAACGGTGGAATGAGTATTTCATTAAAGCTGAGAAAATAAGAATCATATTGGTAATAGAGTTTTCCTAGAGTGAGCGTCGCGATGACGGGAGAGTCCCATCCACTTAGAAAACTGTCAGTTTCCATATGTGGCGCTTTAAGCTTCCTTCTCTTTGAGATTTTATTTTATATTTTTAACGAAAGATCAAAACCTAGCGATAGCAGCTACTATTCCATTCCTAATCGCACTTCGGATAAGAACGGAACCGCGCTAAGATGATGCAGTTCCTGCGAGTCGGAAAAAAAAAATTTTATTAATAGACGTGAAAAATTTTCGGATCTCCATACATTTTTCGTAAATATCTCGATACCGGTTGGGAAATCGTGGTAAGTGGAAAGTGACCATTCGAATGCTTACTAAATTCTCTACAAAAAATGTTCTGAAGCAATATTCGATGGGACAACGTCAATGAGAGATATAAGCGCTTAAAACTTAAAAAGTGTTTGTTTTGTTGTTTTGAAATGGGTTTTCTCTTTCTTTATCTCACTTTTTAATTGGTTGTTTCTAGTTTAAAATTGCATTTATCAGTAAAATTAGTATTGTAGTAAAATAAGCTAACAAACGGTGAAAGGTATTGGTAATAAGTTTGGAGTGGCTGTGGTAAGCATGATGGCAGTGGCTGTCAGTTTCCTGTGATTTGTGATGCTAATCTATTCCATTTCTTCAAGATGTACTTAACCGCGCTAAGATGACGCAGTTCCTGCGAGTTGGACTTTTTCATGTTCTTAAAGGCCCATATACAAAAATACAACGAAAGCCTGAACAAATGAACAGTTGTCCCGCCGGGACGAAGTCATCCTATCCAGGATTCGTATTGGACACACCTTACTTACCCACACCTACCTACAAGTTTATTTCTTCATATGTTCTTATATACATATATATCACATTTGAAGTTGACGACTGACATTTAAAGAGTTTTTCGCCTCTGTTGCAGAACTCTATAAATTAAATAAATAAAAAAAAGAAATAAAGGCCCATAAATGTTGTTAAAGGCTAATGTACATTAAATGTTCTTAAAGGCTAATGTACATTAAATGTCCACAATTATCTCATTAAACCGTAGTATCAATTCAAACAATAATAATATAAACTTCTGGTTAGAGACAACGTTTCGAAAATCACTACTCTTCGAAAATAAATCCTCCAGACTGCCGAATCACACAAAAGTTGTTTTATTTAATCAAATTTCCAAAGGAATACTCAAAACGGAGATTATCTCTCAATTTCATAATGTAATTGAAATTCTAGAATAAAAAAAACAGCAAATAAATAAGAGTAATTTGTGTTTTTTTTTTGTGATATCATCAAAATTAAATGAAAATTATTCTTGATATTAATTCTTGCATAAAAGTTAATTACAGAACAAATAGATCGAAAATTATGAACGTTTTTACAAAAGGCTTCCTTGCAAAACACACTGACGACACCTAGTCACACAGGTGATGTGATGATGTGCCGACTAGAACATTTTGCGTTTCAGATCCCCTAGAGATCGAAAATAATGGTGGTTCAAATTTATATATATATATATATATATACAGGGTGTTCGAAACTCGATTGACACCCCCCTTTTTTCCACAATTTTTGATATTTGCGAAACTTGGTGGGTCTTAACGTGGTGGAATGTACATTCATTGGACCCAATGCACGACCCCTCAACTTTTATTATTTAGGAAATTCCTCGCTGCACCCTGGATGTCGGCACTAATGGCCTAGATGTCAAGACGCCGTAAGAAATAAATAAATCGTCCAACACAAAAATAATTGCTACGAAATTCTAATGATTAGGTGAGTTCTATTGCTTTAAATTTATTATTTTAATGCCTTTATAAATTAATTGAATTTGATTTTTAGGTGGAGCAAAAAGTTTAGAAAACGTTTATTAAGTTTTACGGATGCGTAGACCACGTTGATCATTAACTTTTCTGAAAACTTCAAAAACAAAAGTGTGTTTTGCCCCATTCCTATTTACGTTTTAGGCATTTAAAGGTACTTTTTGGAAAGAAAATTTAATCCTCTACAACGATTATACTAATTACTTTTTCCATTACGGACATACTTTCTGCGTTATTGGCAGAAAAGTGACAAAAAACAAGGGTTTTAACGGTTTTTGGCAATTTGTTACTCATTGGTGCGCTTTAGCGAAAAAATGACCGATATAAAATCGACCTAAAATTCAATTCTCTACAATAATCCGTCATAAAAATAACCCCCTTCCATTGAAGATTCCAGAGTTAGGGTTGCTGGAGAAGAACTGGAGAAAGTTGAGGGGTCGTGCATTGGGTCCAATGAATGTACATTCGACCACGTTAATACCCACCAAGTTTCGCTTTTAAATATCAAAAATTGTGAAAAAAAGGGGGGTGTCAATCGAGTTTTGAACACCCTGTATATATATATCCCCAAAAAAATATAAATGTGAAATAGAGGCCAAGTTCCTGCCACCACAAAGAAACACTCCCTTCCTCAAAAATATCCCCTCCTATAACCCCCCAAAAACGCCTTACCATTCTACACTCCAAAAAAGTAGTATGGGTTGGTGTATTAATTCAACCAAAAATATTTGCCAATACAAGAGATGATACAAGAAAGAAATGGCCAAGTTCATTACTTGGAAGACCTCATAGTTACTTACTAAGAACAGTAAAGACACTTCAACTGACCTTTAAAAACAACAATAAAAATACTTATTTCCAGTTACTAAAATATCACTTTCCTCAACCAGGTATATTCTTAAACTTGGCAATGTTTAGTTTTTATCTAAAGATAACTTCGGCACAAAAAAAACATTGCCAAGTTTAAGAATATACCTGGTTGAGGAAAGTGATATTTTAGTAACTGGATATAAGTATTTTTATTGTTGTTTTTAAAGGTCAGTTGAAGTGTCTTTACTGTTCTTAGTAAGTAACTATGAGGTCTTCCAAGTAATGAACTTGGCCATTTCTTTCTTGTATCATCTCTTGTATTGGCAAATATTTTTGGTTGAATTAATACACCAACCCATACTACTTTTTTGGAGTGTAGAATGGTAAGGCGTTTTTGGGGGGTTATAGGAGGGGATATTTTTGAGGAAGGGAGTGTTTCTTTGTGGTGGCAGGAACTTGGCCTCTATTTCACATTTATGTTTTTTTGGGGATCTCATTGCTTTTTTCTAAGTATTAAATAGAATTTAGTTGCCGCATACCTACTGGCTTTTGTACTTCATATAAAACCAGGGTCTTTGGATTCTGCATAAGGTTCTCCATACTGCTTGATATTTGATACCAATAATCAACCTACATACATCTAATCACTAGACTAGAAAAGTTAGAAGCTCTTCCAAATGACATTACTTTAGAGGACAAATTGATTGCTCTCTTTACTAAACTATTACACAGTAAAACACAGGAACCTTATCCCGAGGATAAAGATCACAATAGGGAAAGTGTAGAAGGCCTTCAAGAAAAATATAAGAACAAAAATGACTCGACTTTGAAAAACTTAGTATCTGTTTTGAAGTATATTATGCAGTGAACCCCTACGACTTTATTTACTACATTTAAGAAAGAAGTCAGAACTGTTTTTAAGATGCGTCGAAATGTTTTTTAAAACATCAAATATAGGTTCTCCTTACCAAGACGATTCATTTGATACCCCACATGATGGGTTTCAGAAGGAATGATGGCATTTCGATGGAGCAAGAAGTAGAAAACGTCATAGGTAATATGACACTCCCGTATCAAGACCTACCTGCGTGCCAAGTTTGGTCAAAATAGGCCAAACGGTGTGAATTGGTATAAGGAACAAACATACAGACAGACAGCTGAAAGACCTTTTTTACCTAGCCTAGTGCATTCCCCGGACCAAGGCCTACCTGTGTGCCAAGTTTGGTCAAAATCTGTCAAATGGTGTGAATTTGTGTACGGAACAAACATGCAGACAGACAGCTGATAGACGATTTTGACTAGCCTATGGCACTACCCGGATAAAGACTGACATGTGTGTCAAATTTTGTCAAAACCGGTCAAACGGTGTGTATTTGTATAAGGAACAAACAGACAAACAGACAGCTGATAGACAATTTTTCCTAGCCTATGATTCTCCCCGTATCAAGACCCATCTGTGTCCCAAGTTTGGTCAAAATCGGTCAAACGGTACGGATTTGTAAGAGGAACAAACATACAGACAGACAGCTGGTATAAGATTTTTACCGAGCCTGTATGCGTCTCTATTTGTTTCTTAAAACATCAAATATAGGTTCTTCATACCGAGACAATTCATTTGATACTCCACATCATGGGTTTCGGACGGAATGACGGGTTTCCGATGGAAGTACAAAACTGGCACGCCCCCGCCCCGGAAGCGGAGTCAAACACAACTTTTCGCGATTTTTCGATTTTTTCCTTTAATAACACCTTCATATCTATCTTCATGCAAAATTTCAAGTCTCTAGCATCATGGGAAGTGCCTAATAATTTTGATGAGTCAGTGAGTGAGTGAGTGAGTGAGTGAGTGAGTGAGTCCTATAAATCCCGATTTTTGATCGCTTATATCTCAGAAACTATTCGATGTAGAATTATGAAAATTTCCAGTTTTACTCACATCCAGTAGTTTAATACCTGTGTAAAATTTCATAAATTTATCTTCACCTGGTTGAAAGTTATGAGAGGGTAAAAATCGGCTCTAAGACCGCCTGTAATATACACACAGTATGCTTAGGCCGGAACTTGGCCTGGCGCCAAAATTACCCCCCTTAATGTTATATATATATACCAGAGTTTATGTTTTTTCGCCACGAAACTTGGTATATAGTATTCCCCAAGCAATCGATTTAACGAGTTCGTCAAACAGCAAAATTGATCCTTCTGGACCAAGAGATAAATCTGGGGGGTTTACCACAGACCCAACTCGTTGTTGAAACTCGATTTCCGTTGTGGCCATGTAAAGAGAAAAAAAAATGTCGTGAAAATAAACTAAATCGGTTCATTAGGAAGGGGGGTTAATTCCGGACCCAAATTAATAATTGTTTCATACCGATCGTAATTTCTGTGATATTGTTAACGAATCGCGGTATATGTCATGGGTATATAAAGATAAAAATATGTTGTAAAAATAAACAAAATCGGTCTAATGGGGTTACCTTGTACTAAGTTTAAATTGAATCCAGCTGCCAAACGTAGGTTGGCAAAGCTACCACCAGGGGCGCTGACCACCTGCATAAGTCCTTTTGTTTGCTATGGTTTAATTTGGGTTGTTTTCTTTTAACTTCTACCGCCAGAATCGATGATATATTTTTTCCCCGTTCATTCAAATAACATTATGAAATGGAGTGATAATTGCAATTCTGAAAACACCATTAAAAGGATAATTAAATTTTACATTTTTTAACATACGGCAGCTTGCAGGAATTTTTCTGGAAGAGTAGTGATCCTCAAAAAGGTGTCAGTAATTAATTTTTATTAATTTAAAAATTCATTTATGGACATTAGATCTCGAAGAAAATTTAATGTTGACATGAAAAATGTAATAAGACGCTGAAAAAAAATGTATATAAGCAGAGAAAATGTGGGAATTTTTCTATAAAAAGAACTTTTTTTTCCGGAAATAAACTTTAGAACGGCGTAAGTCTGGAAAAAAAACTCGAAATAGAAACTAAATTTTTGGTATAGTTTCAAAAAGGTGGTATGACACCACCTTGAGTGAAAGAGTGATGTCATGTACTTGCGACACCCTGTATATAAAATTTACACGTTTGAACAGGCGTTTTATTGCATGACGCAATAATTTCGATCTCATCTACAGGTTTCCTCAAACGTAAATTATTCCGAAAATAAGAGTACTCTAGGTAATGTTTGGAAATGAGTACAGAGTTCCTGGCGTAAAATACCAGGACTCGGAGTGTGAGTCAGGATATTTTCGCAATGTTGGTAAGCCTGAGGAAACGGCGGGAAAACATCCCGTCCAATCCATCCACTTCACCATTTTAGAAGTAAACAACCCCACAAATCACTGAATCAGTCTTCCACTTCACACTACTTTCTACTCACCATATCCACTTCAGATGCCCATTTTTATCAGGAGAGTCTTAAAGAATAACATATAACTTACTGCAATATCTATTGATCCGTCTGAGTCCCATAGGTGGCTCTAGACAAACATTTCTGGGGGGGGGGGCTAATTTAGTATAGGCTTACCGCCGTGCCTGGGGGGGGCTAATTTAGTATAGGCTGACCGCCGTGCCTGGGGGGGCTAATTTAGTATGGGCTTACCACAGTGCCTGGGGGGGGGGCTAATTTAGTATGGGCTTACCACAGTGCCTGGGGGGGGGGCTAATTTAGTATGGGCTTACCACAGTGCCTGGGGGGGGGGGCTAATTTAGTATGGGCTTACCGCCGTGCCTGGGGGTATAGAATTGAACTCTTATAACCCGGAAATCATTAAGGAAGTATTTGATAAACTAAGAACATACATTAATTAGAACTTATTACTATTAATTGCCTAAACAATTTATTTTCCTAACTTAATCGAAAAGGATTGTGAATTTTCATTCTGGGGGTGGGGGGGGGGAAGCCCAACCTTTAGCCGCCACTGCTGAGTCCCCGTTCTTCACATGGGCGTATATAAGGGAGGCATGAAGAGGCTAAAGCCCATCCGAAATTTTGATTTAATCGGTGAAAATGTCTCATAAAATTCCCAAATTTAATTCGACTGCATGGATAGCTAGCTAGTGAGATGAAAAGCGCATTGCGTGTGTGTGTGTTTTGTGTATATAGTATGTATAAAACTATTCAGTATAATACTTATTCTTGCATAATGATTATACAAATCATGGAAGTGGAACAAAAATGAAAACTTGTTCAGGTGAAAATAAAATGCCTACAACATATACTCAGGTTTACTAGGTGTCGCAGGACCTACGACGTACGTAAATAAAGAAAAAAAAAACGAAAAAAAACTTTGAACTTTGAGATCCCTGAGTCCGACCCCGTAGTTTGTTTGACTCGCACTGCCTCCCAAAAAACGAATATTTGAATGTATTTTTTTCAGACTTCTTCTCTATTTGACCTTGCTCTGAACACTCCATATTTCCTTCGTAATGAAGGTAAATTGGAGAAAGACGGTAAAATTGTCAAAGAGGTTAAATACACCATGGTTATTGAGCTGGATTTAAAAGAGAAATTATAATAATAAAAATTATGGACGAATAAAAATACATTAAATGTACCAAACAACCCTTAACCAGCATGTTAAAAGAAAGGAAGTGGTAAATAAAATTTTATAAGGCTGGAAATAGCCTAGTTCCAAGTTGGTTCTTTCCTTACGTGCCGTCCTGATGAATTTTATTGCGGGCGTTTCTCTCGCCAATAGGGCGATGTCGGTGATAAGAAGAGCCTTGAAGATAAACCCTTTGACGGCCTTCTTGAAGTAGAACCACCCCTGACGCATGAACCCTCTAGATCTGATAGTAATGAAATACAGCCTGTCTTTCTACGTTCATTCGGGTATCTTACAGGACGGATTTACACATAGTGTTTCCTTCAATTGTTTGATATTTTATTTCTAATTCGGTAGCCTTAAAAAATATCGTTAACAGTAATTACTAGAGCCCGGAAGTTGGCAAAATGCCTTTTTTATCTGACTCGATATATTGAAGAATCAGATAGAAATAAATATGTTTTCGTGCATTTAGGAAGTGTACAGACAATTTTTATTTTGGCTTCCATGGCCTATTTTATGATTTAAAGCCTTTTTTAGCCTTTTTTGCTCGTTATGCAATTTTTTTCTGCGATTTAAACATTTTAAAAAGCACATTTCTAATTTCAGTTCGTCGAAAACAAAAAGCTTCGTCACAAATATCTATTCGAAAGCTTATTTCCCCAACCCATGGATTTAACCTCTGTAAATAACAGAACCATCCTTAGTAGCAGGAAAGGGAGAGGATGAGAGAAGTACGTCACCTTCCTCACACCCCTTTTGCTGTGACAATGGTGCAGTTACCTGGTATTCCGGATTTCGAAATGATAAGATAATGCAGAGGAAGTTTTTCCATGATGAAAACCATTTTTCTTCTGAGAAGGTCTATGACAGATTATGCTTTGAAAAAGCATCTTGTTGAAGCTTATAACAAGGGAAAGTAAGAGTAAGTACACTAATTCTGTGATAAATTGATAATAAAGAAATGAATGAGTATTTAAAATACATATTTTCATTAATAATTAGAGAGATTCATCTTTGCCTTCACTCCTTATTAATGCCTATTTTAATTACAGTACTGCCTATTTTCAGTATTGCAGGTGCCTATTTGCCTGCCCATTTTAACCAAAAAAGTCCGTCACGCAGGAGCTGCATAACTAAGCACTTTCCTCAGAATTTGGGTAGTGTAGACTGATTTCCAGAACAATTTGCTTAAAATATCCTACATAAATAAAATAAAAACATGAATAGTTCTCTTTTAATTTTGTAATGAGTAAATGATAAATTATTAATTTGCTTCCAGAGTTATGTTTACACATGGTACATATTACACTACTTAATAAATACAATAAACCTCATATTATCGTATTTTGATCTAACGCAGGAACCGGATACAGTCCCTCTAGCGTTCCTTGCGGCGCCTTTGTGGACCTATGTCTGGCTGGCTTTTCTATTGAAATATATTACAAAGTAAACCCCCCTTTCCGATTGACCGATTCAGCTCATTTTTATAACACTTCTTTCTCATGAGTTACCCACGACGTATACCGCGTTTCGTTACAATACAGCAGAAATTACGACCAGTATGAGTATATTAAAAATTTGGGTCCGGAGTAAACCCCCCCCCCCCCTCCTAATGAACCGATTTAGTTTATTTTTACATCACGTATTTACCTGTAGATTACCACTACGAATACCGAGTTTCGTCGAAATATACCAAAAATCACGGTTGGTAGTGGCGAATTGGTATTGTGGGTCTGGAGTAAACCCCCCCCCCCTCCTAATGAACCGATTTAGTTTATTTTTACAACACATATTTAACTGTAGATTACCACTATGAATACCGAGTTTCGTCGAAATATACCTAAAATCACGGCTGGTAGTGGCGAATTGGTATTGTTGGTCCGGAGTAAACCCCCCCTCCTTATGAACCGATTTAGTTCATTTTTATATCTCACTTTTCTCTCTATATTACCACTACGAATACCAAGTTTCGTTGAAATATAACAAATATTACGGCTGAAATGGTCAAATTAGTGTTTTGGGTTCGGGGTAAACCCCCCCCCCCCTTCCGGTGGCCCGATTTCGGTGGTTAACGAACTCGTTCAATCGTTTGCTAATTGAATGCTATATACCAAGTTTCGTGACGAAAAAACAAAAACTCTGGCCACTATCGTGTTAACAGACATATATATATATATATATATATATATATATATATATATATATATATATATATATATATATATGCATATATATATATATATATATATATATATATATATATGCATATATATATATATATATATATATATATATATATATATATATATATATATATATATAGATATATATAAATTTTAACGGGGGTCATTTTCGGTGTCTACTAGGTAGGATCGATAAAGATTTGAAGAAATTTTTCAAAATGTCCGTCATGAGTGCAACCTCAATAGCTACTTTCCTTCGGAGGAAAGTGCTAAAAAATGCCTAACTTCCGGGCTCTAATAATTACAATTCTGAATTTAATTAAATTTGGTACGAAAATGCATTGTCTAATTTCACAAAAGATTACCATTTTCAAAGCGATATCAGAAACAGTTTTTGTGAAAAGTAAATATAACTCGATTTTTAAACTAATTTCAGTTTCATAAATAATTCTCATTAATAAAATCACTTTCGTTTTCCTTTGGAAAACACCTGCATCATAGCTAGGATCAGGAATGGTTGAATAAAAAATTACTTTATAATGGGACTTTGTCCCTTAAGAATAACCTAAAAATACATTATTACACCCGTTAGTCATATATGACAGTGCTTGGTAAGTAGGTATGAATATGGCTTTTAAGTAATATATGACAGTGCTTTGATAAGTAGGCATAAATATGCCCAGTGTCATATATGATAGTACTTTGATAACTTTGATAAATAGGCATAAATATGACCAGTGGGTCATATATGATAGTGCTTTGATAAGTAGGCATAAATATGACCAGTGGGTCATATCTGTCAGTACTTTGATAAGAAGGTATAAATATGACCAGTGGGTCATATATGATAGTCCTTTGATAAATAGTATCATAAATATGATCCGATTGTCACATATGACAGTACTTTGATAAGTAGGCACAGATATGACCAGTGGGTAATATATGACAGTACTTAGATAAGTAGTATCATAAATATGACCCGATTGTCATATATGAAGGCACTTTGATAAGAATGCTTCAATATCTCCATCGAATAACGGTATTACCGTACGTCGCGCAGAGGGGCCAAAAGACAGTTCGTGTTTCAAAAAAGGCTACAGCCTCTAAATCTTAACCGATTTCAATGATTTATTTAGTAAATAAAAGCTAATAAAATTTAGAAGAAGCTTGACTAGCCAGATTGTTGTTTTTTGTTTCCCCTGTTTATTCAATTACGTGTAACTAATTCGCGAAATTTTACAATTGAACATAAAATAATATTTTATTTTTTAGGTAACTTAATATCAGCACTGATATCGTTGAGATTAAACATTAAAATCCCGATTAGATTTAGAAAAAATCAGGCTGACACATCTTCAAAAAGAAAATTTATCTTAATTCAACAATTAGATTAATTGAAATAAAATGATTTTTGACTGTTTTGAAAATATATTTTGATTTTTTCCACGTCTAATCAAGATTTGAATGTTTAATTTTAACGATATCAGTGCTGATATTAAGTTGGATGAAAAATGAATTATTATATGTTCAATTGTAAAAGTTCGTGAAAAATTTACATGTAATTTAATAAACAGAGGAAACAAAAAAACAAAAATCTGGCTAGACAAAGTTTTTCTAAATTTTATTAGCTTTTATTTACAAAATAAATCATTGAAATCGGTTAAGATTTAGAGGCTGTAGCCTTTTTTGAAACAAAAAATGTCGTTTGGCCCACTGTTCGTCTGCAGTTAGGCATAATTATGATCTGCCAGATGACCTTACTTAGATAAGTAAATATTAATATGACCATCCAGTCATGATATGACTGTACTCTGATAAGTAGGGATGAATATGACCATATGGGATTATGTTCAATAGCTTGAATATGACCACATTGGGTGGAGTGAATAAAAGCTAGCAATTGCTAGAACTAAGTATTTTCCAAGCAATTGCTTAGATCCGAGTGAATAAAAAGGTTAGCTGCAGCTAGGCCTAGCACTTGCTTAGTTTATCACGGTTCCTAGCTGCAGCTAGGTAGAAGGTGTGAATAAAGAGCTGTGACTAGGTTCTAAGGTTAGCAATAGCTAAGGGAAAAGCTACTCTGGTCTGGGTCATGCTAGCTTTTTAGTTAGTCGTTTCTTTTCGCTCAATCATGGCGGCGTTTATGCATTTTCGTAATGAAAAGGAGTATTATATGCGACGGGACGTCTTCACGTTTTATTTTCATCTTCTTTAGCTACATTTCCTGCAGTAAAACGATTCTTTGAAGTTCTGGAGTTGACGGATGTCTTTTTACCAATATCGCACTTTTTCAATTTTTTATTTGCAATTTGTTGTAGCAGTGCTGGGTTCCTACTTCCTTGTTAGACGCTTGTCGGTGAATCCATTTGAATTCTTCCTGGGATTTTTGCCCTTGATCAATAATTTGTAAAAATCTTTTCCCTACTACTTCAATTTTATAGGCTTATTGCCGGTGGCTTTTTGGTCGGTTTTATTCTTTATGCTTGATTTCATGTTACTCAGCAACTTATTTAACTGTGCTACAGTGACCTTTCGCCCTATGGAAAATTCATTACAAATGCTGTCCCAAGGAGGTTTTCTTTCTTTAATAGCAGCTAGTAATTTAGATTTTTCCATTGCCACAGGATTATTGACTAATACTGTTATAAACAGTGATTGATCCAGGTCGGCATGGGCGTATATAGAAAATAATTTCGGCAGAGGCTGGGAGTATTTGGGGGGAGGGCAGAGAGCATTTGGGGGGTATGGAATATTTTCAATCTAGATCTTGGAATAGTTAGCCAATTAAAATGATATTGCAGCAAAAAGAAATTATCTTTTCTGACCAAAGTGGTCTCATTTAATTTATTTTTATGGATTTTGTTGACAAATCTTTACCGATTTCGGAGAGGACTGCAGCCCCCCCCCTAATAGGGCCCATGCGTGTCGACAGTTGCACAAGACACACGCAGCCCGATGGGGAGAGAGAGAGAGACAAGCAACAAACCCTGACAGGAAGGAAGAGGGATGAGACAGGAGAGGTAGGAATCCTAGCTGCAGCTAGGGGTTAGCAACAGCTACCCTTAGAATTTCCTTAGTTTATCAGGAGATGAGACTAACTTACTTAGATCTTGCTACCTAGAAGTAGCTCTTGTTTATTCACTCCGTATTGAGGAAATGCTACATCTAAGGGATAGATTCTACCTGTTAGATTCTAGCTTTTATTCACTCCACCCATTGCCATGATGAGTCCATGCTTCCTGGTAAATGACTGCTTCCAGGAAGACACGTTGACAACTATAGTCATAAATCATCAAGACAGCCCCCCCCCTCCAGCGGATGGCAGATGGACTACAGAATCCTGACAGGACTGTATTAATCAGACCTTCCTCAAATTCAACACACAACCTTCAAGTCCTGGGGCCTCCTGGATACGGAAAGATTAGGAAAAAAAAAGGCTCTCATGTCAGAACTATACAATAATAATATATCTTTTTTTTTAAAAAAAAGAAAAAAAAAATGAAGAAAACTGAAACTCTAATTATTTAAATGTTACTGAATAAACGTATGGAAAAATAGTTGTTGAATAACGTTTTTGTTTTGGGTACTTAGAATCATGGGATTCAGTTGAATCATTTTCTGCAAGTTCCAATTTCATCAAAACTAATATGTTGAAATTTTGGTTACGTTTGGAGTTAAGGAAGGGTTAGAATAAAATATTTTATTAACAGATATGAAAAGTTTTGGTAACTTTGTATACTTTCCTTAATATCTCGAAAACGGTTGAGAATATTGATAAGCAGAAGGTTACCATTAGAAAGCTTACTAAATGATCTAAAAAAAAGGTCCTAAAGAAAGTTTTGATTATTCGATGTCAATCGGAAAATAAGTGCTTAAAACTTTAAAGTAATCGATTTCGGTTATTCGAACGGTTCTTTTTGTCTGTTTTTATTTCTTGTTATTTTTTAATTGCAGTTAAATAAATGAGAATTCTTCAGAAATGAGATTTAGTAAGAAAATATGAGATTAAATATTGGAATATCAGAAATGAAATAAAAAAAATAATAAATACTTAATTTTATGGTATTCTTGATAGATTGATTCTTTATAAAATCAGCCCTGGAAGATTGATTCAGTAAATGATCGGCCCTTGGAGATCGATTCAAAAAATCTATATGTCGTATTAAAAAAATCGATCTTTTAAAAGATCGATTCAGATCGCCCATCTCTAACCTGTACCCTAGTGCCTCCGATCGACAGCGCTGCAGTTCTGTGATTCACAGTAGTTTCATTTCTGGATAAGACCGTATGAGTGTGCCACTCGCAGCGTTGGTAGTGTTGTTTTTTACCAAGTTATTTAGCCCTATTACGCTGGAACAGCAACATTGCAACCCCAACTTCTAACATACTCAGTAATTTGTTGCTAATTTGTTGCTAATTTGTTACACTATTTTCAAATTTGTCGCTCCAGCCGTTTCCGAGAAAACGTGGCTGTGCTACCGTAATATTACGCCAGCACAGCCACCCCTGTAACTTTTGATCTAACTGTCTGACGAAATTCAGATTGGTACGAGAATTTGTTGCTAATTTGTTGCTCTAGAATGACACCAATCACGAATTTGTCGCTCCAGCCGTTTCCGAGAAAACGTGGCTGTGCTAGCGTAATATTACGCCAGCACAGCCACCCCCGTAACTTTTGATCTAATTGTCTGACGAAATTCAGATTGGTACGAGAATTTGTTGCTAATTTGTTGCTCTAGAATGACACCAATCACGAATTTGTCGCTCCAGCCGTTTCCGAGAAAACGTGGCTGTGCTAGCGTAATATTACGCCAGCACAGCCACCCCTGTAACTTTTGATCTAATTGTCTGACGAAATTCAGATTGGTACGAGAATTTGTTGCTAATTTGTTGCTCTAGAATGACACCAATCACGAATTTGTCGCTCCAGCCGTTTCCGAGAAAACGTGGCTGTGCTAGCGTAATATTACGCCAGCACAGCCACCCCTGTAACTTTTGATCTAATTGTCTGACGAAATTCAGATTGGTACGAGAATTTGTTGCTAATTTGTTGCTCTAGAATGACACCAATCACGAATTTGTCGCTCCAGCCGTTTCCGAGAAAACGTGGCTGTGCTAGCGTAATATTACGCCAGCACAGCCACCCCCGTAACTTTTGATCTAATTGTCTGACGAAATTCAGATTGGTACGAGAATTTGTTGCTAATTTGTTGCTCTAGAATGACACCAATCACGAATTTGTCGCTCCAGCCGTTTCCGAGAAAACGTGGCTGTGCTACCGTAATATTACGCCAGCACAGCCACACCCGTAACTTTTGATCTAATTGTCTGACGAAATTCAGATTTGTACCAGAATTTGTTGCTAATTTGTTGCTCTAGAATGACACCAATCACGAATTTGTCGCTCCAGCCGTTTCCTGGAAAACGTGGCTGTGCTAGCGTAATGAACATAAACTTTTAAATAAGAAGAAAGATTTTTGTACCAAATTTTTTTTTTTTTTTTTTTTTTTTTTTTTTTTTTTTTTTTTTTTTTTTTTTTTTTTTTTTTTTTTTTGTGCTTCGACTGCCTGGGCCATTAGCACACTTTTGTACCAAATGTTATCAAATTCGAACCATTTTCTTCTTAATAATTCAAACCCCCCCTAAAAGTACTTAAACGTTTGAATATAAAAATAAAAAACCTTTCTTAGGGAGTGTTTATACTTTAAACGGATGGCCCGTGTAAAATTTCAAATTTTTGTGTCAAGGGCGGAAACTCTTTGAGGGAAAAATTCACATTTTATTTCTCAGTTTTAGTAATTCAAGGTCTGCCATGATAGTTGAAATTAACCTCAATTAAAAATAATACTATGAAATAGATACAGTATAGTAACAGCTGTTCTGTTATCGTCCTAGCAATGCATGCTACCTATGCTTGCCTGCTCTAACCAACTCAAACTTTAAACCCCTCTAAAAATACTTAAAAATTCGAATATCAAAAAATTCTTTCTTAGCGAGCGCCTACGTTCTATAGGGAGTGTCCATGCAAAATTTCAAAATTTTCTGTCGTGTGGTTTGGGCTAGGGGATGATAGGTCAGTAAGTGAGTGAGTGAGTGAGTGGTATTTGACAAATATATAGTAGATTTTTCAAAAATACCTATCTCTTTCCTCATCGTCCGAATCAATAGACTCATCTTCTCCATCATTTTCACACATTTACTTAAAACGCCTCTTCATTATTTCTTGATTCTCTTAATATAAAATGTCAAACGGCGGTCGAAAGAAGACATTATATTTTAAATTTTTGTTACGTAAGTAGAGTGTTGAGAACACCCTAAGTCAGTAAAAGGCCCAGGAAATAAACAAATAATGTTTTTTTTTCTGCGAATGCAACCTCAATGTGAAGAGAACTACTCTTTATGAAGGTACCAAAGCGATGAAATGGATTGTAAATTTTTAAATTCAAAATATAGTGCTAATTAAGTCATGGGGTGCTTAAAACTCCCCACATCTCTACTTAAAGGTTAATATTATGTTTTGGTATTTTGAGAAAAATTAAAACACCGACGCAATGGCATACCGGAGAACGGGAGATTATAAGAATCAGCCTTCACAGGAATCTGACAGTACCTAGTAGCTACAGGAAATTCACCGCTTCCTCCCTCATTCTTAACTCTCTTAACTCGTCCACGTAATGTTATGTTTACATGCCTGGTAACAACAACTCTAGCAGGCTCCCTTTATAAAATACTCTTTTTAGCACGGTTACTCCCTATCTCCATAGGGAGAACCCGCTTATGAGGTTGACCTCATGACGCAATCCGGAAGTGCCGACTAGAAACTTTCACGTTTCAGACCCTATAGATCACGAAAATATAGGTGGCTAAAATTTGTATGTATATATATATATATATATATATATATATATATATATATATATGTATATATGCTTGTCTGTTCGCGCTCCTGACGGCTCAAAAATGGTCCGATTTTGATGAAATTTGGCACAAAGATCTGTCTTCTAATTTGAAAGGTCAAGTTCGTTAACCAGCAGAATCCGCCTACTTGAAGATAGTGTTTGGGGCGAAATTCGCGCAAAAAAAATCGTAACGCTTACGTTTTTGAGTTTATATGCTTGCAGGTACTTGTTTTATAGGTTTGTTAACATAAGAAAACGAATGAACCCATTTTTAAGGTGATATATGTAACCCTTTCTATGAAAAGTGGAATCAATGTTTTTGTAGGTCATTATTTTTTTGTGAGTACTTAGACTCGCGGGATTCAATTGAAATATTTTCTACATCTTGGAAATTAATCCCAACTAAGATGATTAAATTTTGGTTACATTTGGAGTTAAGGAAGTATGCGAAAAAAAATATTTTATTAATAGACGTGAAAAATTTTCGGATCTCCATACATTTTTCGTAAATATCTCGATACCGGTTGGGAAATCGTGGTAAGTGGAAAGTGACCATTCGAATGCTTACTAAATTCTCTACAAAAAATGTTTTGAAGACATTTGCGATGGGACGGTTATATTTGGAGAAATAAGTGCTTGAAACATAGGTAATTTCGTTCATTTGAACGAATCTTTTTGTGTGTTTCCTACAGTTTTTTTTCACTGCTCGTTATTTTTGTGATTGCTTATAGTAGTCAAATGTATTAGTCAATAAAACAGGATACGTATATATAGAAACAATGTTTTGTTTCAATTCGAAGGTGAGGAGCTAGGAGGCTTAGGGTGGAGGGCATTCCCAGTACAGGTATCGCCCAGTGTATCCTCGTCATCTCTAAGTCCCTTTCTAGAGTCATAAAGATAAGCCTCCAAACAACTTTAGGAATGTAGGATTTCTAATTTTTGCCAGTATCAGAACAGCCGCTGTTTACATACCACAGTGGTACTGACTTACCGGTCTATACTAGTTGCACTCCACACGGTGGTAGTACTTGTTATATGTCACAGCGGATCGCTCATTATAACCTTATTTTATACGTATTAAATAGGCACTTAAAAAAAATTTATTTCTGTATAAGTGTAGCGTTATTGGGATTAGAATACAATATTTTATTAACAGACATGAAATGGTTTGGAATCTTCGTATATTGTCCTTAATTTGTTTTTTCTTTTATGGTGCATCGAAATCTGAGTCATTAGCACCATTTTTTCCTTATATAATACTTAGATTTATCTAGCAACAATATTTTACACCGCAATTAAAGTGATTTGCTCTTCTTATAAACATAATATTTATATTATAATATAAACATAATACATTAATTTGTCTGACAAAAAAAAGTCCGACCCGCAGGAACTGCTTCATCTTAGCGCGGTTCCGTTCTTATCTCAAGTGCGATTAGTGAAGGAATATAGCAGCTATCGGTAGGTATTAGCACCATTTCCCCCCCTTAATATCTTCCAAACAGTTAAGAAATCGTGGGAAGTACGATGTAACCATTCAAAAGCTTACTAAATTCTCTAAAAAAAAGATTCTGAAGGAAATTTCGATGGGGCAATGTGAGTCGGAGAAGTAAGTGCTTAAAACTACGAAAGTGTTAGTTTTGTTATTTTAAACGGGTTTTTGTCACTGTTTACCTCACTTTTGTTTTTTAAGTTTATTTAACGGTGGAATGAGTATTTCATTAAAGCTGAGAAAATAAGAATCATATTGGTAATAGAGTTTTCCTAGAGTGAGCGTCGCGATGACGGGAGAGTCCCATCCACTTAGAAAACTGTCAGTTTCCATATGTGGCGCTTTAAGCTTCCTTCTCTTTGAGATTTTATTTTATATTTTTAACGAAAGATCAAAACCTAGCGATAGCAGCTACTATTCCATTCCTAATCGCACTTCGGATAAGAACGGAACCGCGCTAAGATGATGCAGTTCCTGCGAGTCGGAAAAAAAAAATTTTATTAATAGACGTGAAAAATTTTCGGATCTCCATACATTTTTCGTAAATATCTCGATACCGGTTGGGAAATCGTGGTAAGTGGAAAGTGACCATTCGAATGCTTACTAAATTCTCTACAAAAAATGTTCTGAAGCAATATTCGATGGGACAACGTCAATGAGAGATATAAGCGCTTAAAACTTAAAAAGTGTTTGTTTTGTTGTTTTGAAATGGGTTTTCTCTTTCTTTATCTCACTTTTTAATTGGTTGTTTCTAGTTTAAAATTGCATTTATCAGTAAAATTAGTATTGTAGTAAAATAAGCTAACAAACGGTGAAAGGTATTGGTAATAAGTTTGGAGTGGCTGTGGTAAGCATGATGGCAGTGGCTGTCAGTTTCCTGTGATTTGTGATGCTAATCTATTCCATTTCTTCAAGATGTACTTAACCGCGCTAAGATGACGCAGTTCCTGCGAGTTGGACTTTTTCATGTTCTTAAAGGCCCATATACAAAAATACAACGAAAGCCTGAACAAATGAACAGTTGTCCCGCCGGGACGAAGTCATCCTATCCAGGATTCGTATTGGACACACCTTACTTACCCACACCTACCTACAAGTTTATTTCTTCATATGTTCTTATATACATATATATCACATTTGAAGTTGACGACTGACATTTAAAGAGTTTTTCGCCTCTGTTGCAGAACTCTATAAATTAAATAAATAAAAAAAAGAAATAAAGGCCCATAAATGTTGTTAAAGGCTAATGTACATTAAATGTTCTTAAAGGCTAATGTACATTAAATGTCCACAATTATCTCATTAAACCGTAGTATCAATTCAAACAATAATAATATAAACTTCTGGTTAGAGACAACGTTTCGAAAATCACTACTCTTCGAAAATAAATCCTCCAGACTGCCGAATCACACAAAAGTTGTTTTATTTAATCAAATTTCCAAAGGAATACTCAAAACGGAGATTATCTCTCAATTTCATAATGTAATTGAAATTCTAGAATAAAAAAAACAGCAAATAAATAAGAGTAATTTGTGTTTTTTTTTTGTGATATCATCAAAATTAAATGAAAATTATTCTTGATATTAATTCTTGCATAAAAGTTAATTACAGAACAAATAGATCGAAAATTATGAACGTTTTTACAAAAGGCTTCCTTGCAAAACACACTGACGACACCTAGTCACACAGGTGATGTGATGATGTGCCGACTAGAACATTTTGCGTTTCAGATCCCCTAGAGATCGAAAATAATGGTGGTTCAAATTTATATATATATATATATATATACAGGGTGTTCGAAACTCGATTGACACCCCCCTTTTTTCCACAATTTTTGATATTTGCGAAACTTGGTGGGTCTTAACGTGGTGGAATGTACATTCATTGGACCCAATGCACGACCCCTCAACTTTTATTATTTAGGAAATTCCTCGCTGCACCCTGGATGTCGGCACTAATGGCCTAGATGTCAAGACGCCGTAAGAAATAAATAAATCGTCCAACACAAAAATAATTGCTACGAAATTCTAATGATTAGGTGAGTTCTATTGCTTTAAATTTATTATTTTAATGCCTTTATAAATTAATTGAATTTGATTTTTAGGTGGAGCAAAAAGTTTAGAAAACGTTTATTAAGTTTTACGGATGCGTAGACCACGTTGATCATTAACTTTTCTGAAAACTTCAAAAACAAAAGTGTGTTTTGCCCCATTCCTATTTACGTTTTAGGCATTTAAAGGTACTTTTTGGAAAGAAAATTTAATCCTCTACAACGATTATACTAATTACTTTTTCCATTACGGACATACTTTCTGCGTTATTGGCAGAAAAGTGACAAAAAACAAGGGTTTTAACGGTTTTTGGCAATTTGTTACTCATTGGTGCGCTTTAGCGAAAAAATGACCGATATAAAATCGACCTAAAATTCAATTCTCTACAATAATCCGTCATAAAAATAACCCCCTTCCATTGAAGATTCCAGAGTTAGGGTTGCTGGAGAAGAACTGGAGAAAGTTGAGGGGTCGTGCATTGGGTCCAATGAATGTACATTCGACCACGTTAATACCCACCAAGTTTCGCTTTTAAATATCAAAAATTGTGAAAAAAAGGGGGGTGTCAATCGAGTTTTGAACACCCTGTATATATATATCCCCAAAAAAATATAAATGTGAAATAGAGGCCAAGTTCCTGCCACCACAAAGAAACACTCCCTTCCTCAAAAATATCCCCTCCTATAACCCCCCAAAAACGCCTTACCATTCTACACTCCAAAAAAGTAGTATGGGTTGGTGTATTAATTCAACCAAAAATATTTGCCAATACAAGAGATGATACAAGAAAGAAATGGCCAAGTTCATTACTTGGAAGACCTCATAGTTACTTACTAAGAACAGTAAAGACACTTCAACTGACCTTTAAAAACAACAATAAAAATACTTATTTCCAGTTACTAAAATATCACTTTCCTCAACCAGGTATATTCTTAAACTTGGCAATGTTTAGTTTTTATCTAAAGATAACTTCGGCACAAAAAAAACATTGCCAAGTTTAAGAATATACCTGGTTGAGGAAAGTGATATTTTAGTAACTGGATATAAGTATTTTTATTGTTGTTTTTAAAGGTCAGTTGAAGTGTCTTTACTGTTCTTAGTAAGTAACTATGAGGTCTTCCAAGTAATGAACTTGGCCATTTCTTTCTTGTATCATCTCTTGTATTGGCAAATATTTTTGGTTGAATTAATACACCAACCCATACTACTTTTTTGGAGTGTAGAATGGTAAGGCGTTTTTGGGGGGTTATAGGAGGGGATATTTTTGAGGAAGGGAGTGTTTCTTTGTGGTGGCAGGAACTTGGCCTCTATTTCACATTTATGTTTTTTTGGGGATCTCATTGCTTTTTTCTAAGTATTAAATAGAATTTAGTTGCCGCATACCTACTGGCTTTTGTACTTCATATAAAACCAGGGTCTTTGGATTCTGCATAAGGTTCTCCATACTGCTTGATATTTGATACCAATAATCAACCTACATACATCTAATCACTAGACTAGAAAAGTTAGAAGCTCTTCCAAATGACATTACTTTAGAGGACAAATTGATTGCTCTCTTTACTAAACTATTACACAGTAAAACACAGGAACCTTATCCCGAGGATAAAGATCACAATAGGGAAAGTGTAGAAGGCCTTCAAGAAAAATATAAGAACAAAAATGACTCGACTTTGAAAAACTTAGTATCTGTTTTGAAGTATATTATGCAGTGAACCCCTACGACTTTATTTACTACATTTAAGAAAGAAGTCAGAACTGTTTTTAAGATGCGTCGAAATGTTTTTTAAAACATCAAATA
The DNA here is from genome assembly GCA_946811695.1 of Gonocerus acuteangulatus. Taxonomy (NCBI): domain Eukaryota; kingdom Metazoa; phylum Arthropoda; class Insecta; order Hemiptera; family Coreidae; genus Gonocerus; species Gonocerus acuteangulatus. The sequence continues at coordinate 102,343,816 of OX328125.1, read as the reverse complement.
TAGGTTCTCCTTACCAAGACGATTCATTTGATACCCCACATGATGGGTTTCAGAAGGAATGATGGCATTTCGATGGAGCAAGAAGTAGAAAACGTCATAGGTAATATGACACTCCCGTATCAAGACCTACCTGCGTGCCAAGTTTGGTCAAAATAGGCCAAACGGTGTGAATTGGTATAAGGAACAAACATACAGACAGACAGCTGAAAGACCTTTTTTACCTAGCCTAGTGCATTCCCCGGACCAAGGCCTACCTGTGTGCCAAGTTTGGTCAAAATCTGTCAAATGGTGTGAATTTGTGTACGGAACAAACATGCAGACAGACAGCTGATAGACGATTTTGACTAGCCTATGGCACTACCCGGATAAAGACTGACATGTGTGTCAAATTTTGTCAAAACCGGTCAAACGGTGTGTATTTGTATAAGGAACAAACAGACAAACAGACAGCTGATAGACAATTTTTCCTAGCCTATGATTCTCCCCGTATCAAGACCCATCTGTGTCCCAAGTTTGGTCAAAATCGGTCAAACGGTACGGATTTGTAAGAGGAACAAACATACAGACAGACAGCTGGTATAAGATTTTTACCGAGCCTGTATGCGTCTCTATTTGTTTCTTAAAACATCAAATATAGGTTCTTCATACCGAGACAATTCATTTGATACTCCACATCATGGGTTTCGGACGGAATGACGGGTTTCCGATGGAAGTACAAAACTGGCACGCCCCCGCCCCGGAAGCGGAGTCAAACACAACTTTTCGCGATTTTTCGATTTTTTCCTTTAATAACACCTTCATATCTATCTTCATGCAAAATTTCAAGTCTCTAGCATCATGGGAAGTGCCTAATAATTTTGATGAGTCAGTGAGTGAGTGAGTGAGTGAGTGAGTGAGTGAGTCCTATAAATCCCGATTTTTGATCGCTTATATCTCAGAAACTATTCGATGTAGAATTATGAAAATTTCCAGTTTTACTCACATCCAGTAGTTTAATACCTGTGTAAAATTTCATAAATTTATCTTCACCTGGTTGAAAGTTATGAGAGGGTAAAAATCGGCTCTAAGACCGCCTGTAATATACACACAGTATGCTTAGGCCGGAACTTGGCCTGGCGCACTACCGTGCGCCTAGATATATATATATATATATATATATATATATATATATATATATATATTTTAATATTTTAAAACTAATTTTTAATGTAATTTTTTTTTTTTTAAGTTCTATTCTTAACATTATTTTTTAATACAATGCAATAGCACTAACACAATATATAAATACTCAAAATAATTTAAAATCATGTAATCTAATATTATCTGTATATGTACATATGTATTTAAGTAAATAATAAAAACAAACTTATATTAAGCATAATTTAATGTTAGTATGTAAACATATAGGCAATAAGGTAATATAATGCGATGTAATAATATATACATAAAAAAGAAGGTAATATAATGCAATGTAATAATATATACATAAAGAATAAGGTAATATAATGCAATGTAATAATATATACATAATATACATATATAGGCAATAAGCTCATATAATGTTCTGTAATAACTATATAAAATATAAGGTGTACTTCGGCATAATGCAGAACACCAACAAATAAATAAACTAAATAAATAATAAATAAAGAAACAACAAAATACCTAAATCGATCCGCTGCCTCTCTCAGAGCCTCCTTCTTGGTTTTGACATCGTCAATCATATTCTTCAAAGCCTCTTTGGAATAAATACTGTTTTCCTTTAAGCCAAGGGGACGCGGGTATAATTCATGCATGTCCGAACTCACCCCACGGGGCAGGGAAAATTTCGGGGGGGGGGGGCTGAGACCATTTCCAGGGTATGGAATACTAAAAATTTAGAGATTGGAATAGTTTTAGGCAACTAAAACGTTATTTTTATTTATTTTTTTTTTTTTGTGCATCTACGGTGAGTGGTCATTTGCACCTTAAAACGTTATTACACGTAAAATGAAATATGTATTATGAACTAAGTGATCTTATTTAATATATTTTTAAGGGTTTAATGACAAGTTTTTATCAAGGACCGAAATCAAAATTAAATGTTTCCTAAATATGATTTAATTAAAAAAATGAAAATTACTTCATAATTTATATTTTTAAAATTAATAATTAACTGTTATGAAATAATTTTTATTTTTAAGTTCTTAAAATAAAAATTATTGGAAAATTGTTTTAAAAAAATAATGAAATATATCAATTACGATGGAATTTTTATTTTGAATTCACAATAATAAAAATTAAAGGTAAAGTGAAACTCATTTATTAAATATCTCTTATCCTCGGAATAAATCAATAAATACTTGATTTGAAACCTTTTGATTAATATAAGTTATTTGCTTATGTCAGTGAATCAAAGTTCCTCTAAATCCAATTGATTTGTATGAGTATATATTGTATATTATAGACTTCGTTTTTGTGCATTACTTTCTTTTTATTATAGCATTAATTTTTTTTTATTATTTAAAATAATGTTTAAAGTTAAAGTAAAAAAAAAAATGTTATTGAAAATTGTTATAAAAAAATGTCGAAATAACATTATTCAAATAATTTTTATTTTTAAGGTTTTGAAATAAAAATTATTAAACTTTTTTTTTTAAATATTAAAATATAATATAATTTATATCTAATTGATATTATCAATTACGATGGAATTTCTATTTTTATTTCCTAATAATAAAAATTAAAGGTTAAGTGAAACTCATTTGAAATAAAAATAGTTATTTTCGGTCTCTGGTTATTACCATGAAATCAAAATTCCGGGAGGGGCTGCAGCCCCTAAGCCCCCCCCTTATATACGCCCATATAAACAATAAGAAAAATTAGGGTTTAATTACATACACAGACGTTTCATCATCTACGAAAATCATGGGAATTACAACTCACCTTAAAATATTCGTTACTCACTTCGAAGTGTTCTCAGGGCGATTTCGGCTTAAATATATAGGAAAAATGGAATATCGGTCGTATTTGTTGAACCAATTATGACCTTAATGAAAAAACTTGCTCAAGGTCACGTGATTTCCTGCGCTATGCGTCCGAACTCGTGGCGTAATATTATGCTTGCACAGCCACGTTTTCTCGGAAACGGCTGGAGCGAAAAATTCGTGATTGGTGTCATTCTAGAGCAACAAATTAGCAACAAATTCTCGTACCAATCTGAATTTCGTCAGACAATTAGATCAAAAGTTACGAGGGGTGGCTGTGCTGGCGTAACATTACGCTAGCACAGCCACGTTTTCTCGGTAACGGCTGGAGTGACAAACTCGTGATTGGTGTCATTCTAGAGCAACAAATTAGCAACAAATTCTCGTACCAATCTGAATTTCGTCAGACAATTAGATCAAAAGTTACAGGGGTGGCTGTGCTGGCGTAATATTACGCTAGCACAGCCACGTTTTCTCGGAAACGGCTGGAGCGACAAATTCGTGATTGGTGTCATTCTAGAGCAACAAATTAGCAACAAATTCTCGTACCAATCTGAATTTCGTCAGACAATTAGATCAAAAGTTACAGGGGTGGCTGTGCTGGCGTAATATTACGCTAGCACAGCCACGTTTTCTCGGAAACGGCTGGAGCGACAAATTCGTGATTGGTGTCATTCTAGAGCAACAAATTAGCAACAAATTCTCGTACCAATCTGAATTTCGTCAGACAATTAGATCAAAAGTTACGGGGGTGGCTGTGCTGGCGTAATATTACGCTAGCACAGCCACGTTTTCTCGGAAACGGCTGGAGCGACAAATTCGTGATTGGTGTCATTCTAGAGCAACAAATTAGCAACAAATTCTCGTACCAATCTGAATTTCGTCAGACAATTAGATCAAAAGTTACAGGGGTGGCTGTGCTGGCGTAATATTACGCTAGCACAGCCACGTTTTCTCGGAAACGGCTGGAGCGACAAATTTGAAAATAGTGTAACAAATTAGCAACAAATTACTGAGTATGTTAGAAGTTGGGGTTGCAATGTTGCTGTTCCAGCGTAATAGGGCTAAGTTATTTAACCTTTGGGGTTGAATCGGTGTCAACTTTTCCTGGACTAATATTCTTTATTTGGGTAAGCACAACTTTAAAGTTATTAATAATTACTTTAATCAAGGAATTTATACAAATATATTTTTTTTAATAAATATTATTTATTTATTTGTTCGTTTTGCCTCTATCCCTTAGGATCATTGGCAGTTGTAGATCAAAGGTAAAATAAGGAATATTCGATAAAAATGATAATGAACAGATTAAAATGAATGAAAATTAAATAAAATTATGCTAGAATAAGTAATAATAGCAATTATAATAATATTAACAGAATTAATAATTTATAATAATAATTATAAGGATTAAATCAAATAAAATAAAAAAATCGGATAGTAAATAATAATTATAATAATAAATAATAAACGTGTAATATTATAATGAATATTAATTTGAAAACTAATAATAAAATAAATAAAAGTTATAATTTTGAAAATAGGTCGGTTCTTCTTAAGAATAAGAAGAGTTTTTTTATGTTTTCTTCTTTGTCCGCTAGAATTTCTTCAATTGAAGATCCGATACCCAGGGATTTTCTTATGGAGAGTAGTTCCTGCATGAGACTAACAGATGTTCTACCGTCAGAAGCTCTCCTACATCACAGCTGCATGAAGGTGGATACAGTAATTTTATAAATATTAAATTACTTTTTTCTATCCTTGCAGTGGATATTTAGAATTTATGGCTGTGATTTTCAGTAAATTCAATTTTTAAAACTTTCCGTTGGCCCCTCTGTTTATTTGATAACTTATTAAACATTACAGGATACAATTCTATGATACTGTTAAGAGGGAGTGCTGCAGCTGACAAAGAAATATTTACAAATTGAAGATCTTTCCTTTTACATTAACATGGAAAAAAAAAAAACAACTGGGCCCTTGAGCTGAGACGGATAATAATTTTTCAAAGAGGCCAAATTGAAAAACTTTCATTGTTAGTATAAAATAACCATGAGTTGTGTTTAGATAATCCATTACATGGCACCTAACTACCATGAATATCTCACGGAATACTTCGATTCGTCTTAGTCTTCCATTAAGGAGAACTTAAAATGTATGTTTTGTATTCAGATGTAACCATAATTTGCAAGATGCGATGTAGAAATAAACTGATCGGTTCATTAACACTTTCGCTGCTGCTGTCATTTTTTGGGAATACCTCAGTATAGGGTGCATTTTTGGGAATACCTCAGTATAGGGTGCATTTTTGTTTGAATTTTTCATGTAGACATTTTTTTTCCTTAAAAAAAATCATAAACAATCTTGAGCCGATTTGAAAACGGAAAACACTGTCGGAAAGCCCAAACAATACTGAAGGCAACTGTCTCTACCTGGAGCTGTAAAAGTGAATCCCCTCCATTTGCGAGCCTTTTGAGTCTAAAGGAAAACTAATGGAGGAGTGTCCTTCCGAAGGTACTCTTGTAAGCGGGTAGGATCGCTAGTGTCTTTCCGTAATCAAACTCGCAGCGAAAGTGTTAAGGGGTACCATTTTCTTTTTTATGGACTTAAATGCATCCTTAACTTATAAAAATTAATTCTAAGAGTTTTTTGTGCCAAAAAAGTTTTTAAATAAAAAAAATCAATTTTTCAACAAAAGTAAATTATGAAAAAAAAATAAAAATGAAGTTTTGGTGCGTTAAGCGCTTTCAATTTCACCCAATCAACTTCACATTTTAACTTTAGATTACTAATGATATTTGTTATTAAAGTACCTAGGGAGTTTTCCATTCATTGAATTATTACGATTTTACAAACGATTTTCGACTGATATTTTAATAATAAATGAAGGATTGTTCACCGTTGTCGAAAAAATTTAATATTTCTTGAAAAAAAAACTACGTACTTGACTAGATTAATAATTTTAATTTTTTGTTTTATTTTTTTATTTTTATTTTTATTTGCTTGAAGAGCTTCGCAACAAGGGTGATCTGCTCAAAGAAAATTAATAATAAAAATAAAAAAATAGGGAAATTTACATTCATAATTAACATTGATTGTTCATATTTATTTATTTATTTATATATATATATATATATATACAAAACAAAATAAGTCCCAAATAATAAGTAATAAAATAATGGTATAATTGAAATCATAATAAAAATTTATAAAATAATAAGTAAGATCTAACCTAAAGAAAAATAAAAACACAAAAAGTAGACAGATTGCTCTAAAATTATTTTGAGATCAGAAATTTTGACTTCGATTTTAATTGTGCGTTACTTATAATACAGCTAGATTAAAAATTACTATCTGGCCATGATGAAAGAGGGTTAACGTTCCTTAGAATTTTCAAAGTCAATTGTTCATTAAAACTACAAAAGAGCAAATATATTCATTTATATTTGTTAAAAAAAAATCAGTCCCGTAACAGGCCACAAGGGCCCAGAGGGGCAGATACTGTAGAGGTATCTGATTCTTGACCATACGGCACACTAGGGAGATAGTGTGGTCAACACTATGCTCCGGCCGCCTGATTTTCCCCTTGGCCGCTTCGACTGCTAGAGTCATTAGCACCCAAGGTATCCATTATTAATTAAATTAATTAAAGGCTGGGTGAGCCTAGGGACGATCTGGGACCCCAAATCCAACCCTCGAACGGCAGCACCAGAAGAAAAAATCTTTAGTGCGCGCTCGGGTTTTGAATCTGGTCCTCCAGTTCATTAGTCGAGTGCTCTACCACTGAGCTAACCTCGCCCCCTTATATTTGTTAGTCTATAGTTAATTTTAAGCTCATTCTTTAGGAACCATTCTGAGGAAGGAACTTCGTTATGCAATTACTGTGTTACGAACCTTGAAATATTTACGAATTGACCATAATATATAACTAAGAAGATAATTACACGATGTGAGCCCGAATATTTCTACAATCTATACTTATTTCTTGATTAAAACTTTCTTTATATAGATTGTTCGATTTCCAGCCTGTTGCCGTATATTTGTAGAAGATCTTTCCCCTGATAATATTGGACGTCCCTCCCTTTTGGACTATTGGATGTCAGAATGGATACCTTCTGAAGGCCGCCCTTTGAACCTATAGATTGGACGGCGGTGGACGAATCCATCTCATCCAAGGCGGCTCCTCTTCAATCCAATAAAGTAAATAACCCCTTCCTTTTTCCTGAATATTCGGGGGGAGGGGGGGCTCTATCAGGTCAAATTCAATCGATGGCTCCACGAAGCTGCAGGTGGACTTATTTCTTGTAGGTAATAGACAATATATACTTTAAGAAGGGTAGTATATATATATATATATATATATATATATATATATATATATATATATAGAGAGAGAGAGAGAGAGAGAGAGAGAGAGAGAGAGAGAGAGAATGCCTCTAACGACCAATATTCTGGATTACCTGATTTCAAAACTAAATTATCCGTCGTGATTTTAAACAGTAATTTTGGTACTTTCGGATTAGCTTAAACAGGCTACACTCGGCCAGGCAGCCAAGTCAGTTAGGTTTGAACGTGTATGCTCCGGCCGGTCTGTCGGTTAGGACTGTTCAGGCGGCCGGAATATATACACGTTCAGGCGACAGGCCTTCAGGCAGACTGTTCAGGTCTAACTGACAGGCCTGCCCGGATTGTGTGTAGCCTGCTTTACAGGTTCATTGCAGGTTGTAGGTTGGTGCTATCTAATCTTTTTTACTATATTTATATAATATGGTTTCTAATTAACTCTTGTACTAATACTTTCGGCTTGTAAAGAATAAATACGATATTCCTATCCGACATATTCTGGCTTTCATTCATCCTTCCTTGTCATTCACTCACCAACCAGCAAGAATGAATGACAGCCAGACGAAGCCGGAGAGGAATCGGTGAAATATTGCAGAGAAGGGAGGAGCATGATTGCTAGAGAAAACCACATGCAATTAAGGAATTTAAAATAAAACACACACACATATATATATATATGAAGAATGTTGAAAATTTGTGTAATGAACATTTAAATTTTGGATTTTTTTCTACCCCTAGAGCGGATTAATTTTACTGGACGCTTCCCGAGGAATAACGTTTAACAAAATTCCCCGAATTTTATTAAAAGTCTGTCAAAGATTAAAAAGGGTTTCCCCGCCTTCAAGTTTAAGTAAAAAAAAACAAAAAAAAACTCCCCGGTTCTTTCTTTTCCCTTTAATTTGCATAAAAGGGCGACGGTATTATGAACAACGTCTAATACTTTAGCCGTATTATAATAATTTTATTTAATATTTAAACGGGCTTTACTTAAGCAGTAATTTAGATTTTATTCTGATGTGCATGTTTATTCCGAGTAAGGGTCTGTTTACACAATATAGATCTAACATCCTAATACTCGTATTTATATGATATTCTATGAATCTATTGTCCGAATATGGATATGAGTAAAAAATTTTGTTAAGTAGACCAGTATGCAGCCAACAGACCAGTATGAATCTGATGTACAAATATGAATGTTAATTCGAGTATTTGTCTTGTACCTTCTGACATCGACAATTATCTGGATACAAGTATCTGATATCTGAATAAGTTCCTGAGATATCTCATTTACTTGTATGTACCTGGTAAAACGGTATGTATCTCATATTCTAATATGAATCTATATCAATACCTCACGATTCATGATCTCATTCCCTTCTATACCTATATGGCTGGGTGTCCATATGAAAGTTATTGTGTTTCCTTGCATTTCATGTGTATGAAGGTAAGTTTGTATTTTTTGCTGTAGTAAATTGATTGAGTATATGTCCTGTAGGCTGTTCACATAAGGAGTCTTTGCAGATGAAGATATTGGTTTGCGTGGACTCTTGGAGAGCTAATCAGATCAGCGTTTCAGAACCCCTAGTTTTTGGTTTGGGTACTTAGAATCATGGGATTCAGGTGAAACATTTTCTGCATGTTCTACTTTCATTAAAACTAATATGTTGAAATTTTGGTTACGTTTGGAGTTAAGGAAGAGTTAGAATAAAATATTTTATTAACAGACATAAAAAGTTTTGGTAACTTTGTATACTTTCGTTATTATCTCGAAAAAGGTTAAGAATCTTGGTAATCGGAAGAATACCATAAGAAAGCTTACTAAATGCTCTACAAAAAAGGTTCTAATGAAAGTTTTGATTGGGCGATGTCAATCGTAGAAATAAGTGCTTAAAACTTTTAAGTAATTGATTTCGCTTATTCGAACTGATCTTTTTGTCTCTTTTTATTCCTTGTTATTTTTTAATTGCTTATAGTTGGATAATGTATTTGATAATAAATCAGGTTAAGAAAAATAAGAAAAACAATTTAATGTTAGAGATATGGATTTCCAAGATATAGCTTTTCAACTGCCTAGCGGGGTCCTTCCTAGGGCGGGTTGGCCGACCCATCCAGGTAAGATCGTAAATCAAGACCTTTCTAGAAATGTGGACCCAAAATAATAACAGCTTCTATTTTAATCATTCTAAATGAGTTTAGAGATAAGAACGGAGCCGCGCTAAGATGATGCAGTTCCTGCGGGTCGGACTTTTTTTACTTGAAGGCCTGCACGGCAAGATCTTTTCAATATTTTTCAGATTATTTATTTTATTTATTTGTTGGTATTCCGCTTTATGGCGACGTACACCTTACTTTTTATATAGTTATTACAAACATTATGTTACCTTATTGTTTACGTATTTATATTATGTATATATATATATATATTACTAAATTACTTTATATCAGCATATTGTATATATATATTTACTTTATTACATTGCCTTATTGTCTATATATTTACATATTTACATTACATTATGCTTAATACAAGTTTGTTTTTATTATTTATGCACATATAATATTTCAGATTAGCATTTAAAGATTTAGGCCATTAGAATAACGATTCGGGTTTTTTTTTAAACTCTCTGATGTCTTAAAACAATTGGGGTTGTATGAACTCTATGTAAGTTAAATTCATTTAACAAAAATTGGCCAAGTTGGAAATGAAATAAGAAGTAAGGGGGTATTATTAGGCTCTTCCGAGAACAACAAGTATTAAGGGCTGTCATTGGGCAGTCTCTAAATTATTAACCAGTTTTGGAAAAATGGGATAAAATTTGTGCATAGATTATTTTGCAATTAATAAAAGAGCTTTAAAAAAAAAAAAAAAAAAAAAAAAAAAAAAAACCCAACGTAAATAAAGTGCTAATTATTGAATAATGAAAAATACCGCTTTATTAAAAATGTAAAATTTAAGGAGCGAAAATGGCTTCACGACGACAGTCAAATTTAATCGTCTCAAGCCCTAAAAGTTTAGAAGAATTAATCATTGGGAGGGGAGTTCATTAATTTTAGCTCCGGTCAATTTAGATATTAAAAAAAATATCATAAATTAAAAAGGAACCCTAAAAGGCGAATCTGTGTTTTTCATTATCTCCGGGGTGGTTAGGGCGAGGATTCAACAGGTTGCTGGAGTTAGAGCACAGCAGTTAATTCATGGCACTTAAAAAAAAACAAAAATACTTAATGGTCCCTAAGGGCATTTACTGTTTACTGAAGCTGCACAGTTTCTTTCCTAACGGCTATCTTCTCGAGTGCTTAAGCGAAAATTACTTACTTGATGGTTTGGCAATTTATCAGGACGCAAGATCATTCTATCGCAAATTACACTTCGGGCCAAAAATTAATAAAATAAAAATAGATACAGACAATATATCATTCCTATTATTATTAAAAGTCCGTCACGTAGGAGCTGCATAAGTAAGCACTTTCATCAGAATTTGCTTTACATAACCTATATAATTAAAATAAAAACATGAATAGTTCTTGTCTTTTCCTTACTAATGAGCAACTGTTCATTGTAAATTTGCTTTCAGAGTTATGTTTTTACATGGGACTACACTACTTAATAAATGTACAAAAACGTTATATTTTCGTTTTTGGATCTGACGCAAAAACCAGTCCAACTAGTGGTAGAAAACGCTACAAGCGGCAGCTTTACCAACCTACGTCTGGCGGGCTAATTCTATTGAAACATACTCGTATTACAAGGTAAACCCCCCTTTCCGATAAACCGATTTCGTTCATTTTCACAACACTTCATTCTCATACGATACCCACGACGAGTACCGCATCGTTACAATACAGCAGCAATTACGATTTGTATGATTACATTAGTAATTAGAGTCCGGAGTAACCCCCCCTCCTGATGAACCGATTTAATTTATTTTGAAAACATATTTTACACATTAAATGCACAAAACGAATATTAAATTTTGTTGGAATGTAACAATAATTACGGCTGGTAGTAGCAAATTTGTTATGTGGGTCCAGAATAAACCCCCTCCTAATGAACGAATTTAGTTTATTTTGACAACGTATTTTACACATTAAATACCCACAACGAATACCTACCGAGTTTCGTTCAAATATAACAAAAACTAAGCCTGGCATGGCATACCAAGTTTCGTGACTGAAAAACAAAAGCTCTGGCGTCTATCGTGTTAACACACACACATATATATGCATTTTAACGGGGGACATTGTCCGTGTCTTCTAGCCAGGATCGATAAAGATTTGAAGAAATTTCCTTCGGGGGAAAGTGCTAAAACGAGATCATTCTGCAACAAGAAAACAACACAATAGGATTGGGAAAATTGTTTGTGGAATGGTTGCAATAGTTATGAGGTTGAACAATTTTATTTTTTGAGCATACCCTCGATAAAAATGAATCTTCCAAAGCTATACGTTTTGGGGGGAGAAAACATTGCTCATCAACTTCCATTGGTTATTTCTGGCCAAAAAATATATTATTTTTTGGTTATGATTGATCCTATTGTATTATAAAGCTTTTACACACATATGTTCTGAACACTCAGAAGTTGTAAATGGAAATTTGTGAACTTACTCAAAATAAAATAAAAGATCTTTATAACAGAAGGTATTCAAAGGAAATGTTACTCGGGCATTATAAAAAGCATGGTTAATAATTTGGCAAGAGCTAATACTGTTAGCAAGTTTGGCAAGTAGGGTGAACAATTCGTAAGTCAATAATCAGGTAAGTCAAGGAAAGGCCTAAAAGGGTCTCTTTAAGTTAATTATTATTCAACGCATTAAATTTTGAATATTATTGTACCACATCGGAATCAACAAGAAGTTTTAATTGGAAAGAATGGATTTTAACGAACCTGTAGAATGTTAAAAATCCTGACTCGCAGGAACTGCGTATTCTTAGCGTGGTTCCGTTCTTATCTCTAGTGCTATTAGTAAAGGAATAGTAGCAGTTATTGGTGGGGTTTGATCTTTCGTGAAAAATCTAAAATAAAATAACAGAAAATAGATTTAAGACGCCACATCAGGAAACTGGTATCATGGCGACTTCCCCCACCTTCTCAACGTTCGCTATTACAAACCCTATAACACTGTTGCACATTTCATTACATTGTTTTGCAAAAATATCCATTTTACTGTTAAATTCAAATAAAATAATCAACAAACAATTAAAACGATAAGTAAACAAATACAAAGCCCCGTTCAAAAGAGCAAAACTAACAATTTCGAAAAATTAATTCGTTATTTCTCCGATTGACAACTCCCCATCGAAAATTACTTTGGAACAGTTTTTGTAGGGAATTTAGTAAGCTTTCGAGTGGTTACCTTCACTTACCACGATTTTCTAACCGTTTCCGAAATATTTCAGAAAATCTCAAAAATTTTGATGCGTGTTAATGAAATATTTTAAGTGAAGATGGAATGGTTGGGATTCGGCTAAATAAACCTCAATATGATTTTGTTTTAAAAACCTATATTTCGGACGTTTCGGCTACTCTTTGGTAGCCTTCGTCAGCTAAAATGACAAAAAAAAAGAAATTAATACAAAAACAAAAAAAATTATGATTGTGATAGGTAACATATCACAATCATAATTTTTTTTGTTTTTGTATTAATTTCTTTTTTTTTCTCATTTTAGCTGACGAAGGCTACCAATGAGTAGCCGAAACGTCCGAAATATAGATTTTTTAAAACAAAATCATATTGAGGTTTATTTAGCCGAATCCCAACCATTCCATCTTTACTTATCACCTCGACGGCTAACTATCTAATCATCATGAAATATTTTATTTCCAGTACTTCCTTAACTCCAAACGGAACCAAAATTTACCTATCATAGATTATTATTATTTAAATTTTTAACGTCCATTATTATTAACAACGAATTTTGGGACGGTTTATCTAAAGGTTACCACCCTTTTCTAGCCAGGATAGGGCTGATGCCTTTTCTTTTTTCTAAAGAATAGCAACCAGACGTTTTATAGTCATCCTATCATATATAAGATGAATATCAAACGTCTGGAACAGTACCAACTGAATTCATCGTTTCTGAATAGCCAAACAGGAAATTAGTTTGAAAAAATAGGTATTTCCATGTTAATCGAAAACCGTTACAGATATCTCTTTAAAAATGGTGTCATTCGTTTTTCTACGTTAAGAACCCTATAAAACGAGTAGTTGCAAGCATATGAACACGAATACGTAAGCGTTACGACTTTTTTCGCGTGAATTTCACTCGAAAAAGCATCTTCCGGTGGACGGATACTACTGGTTAACGAACTTGACCTTTGAAATTAGACGAAAGATTTTTTTTATCAAATTTCATCAAAATCGGACCATTCGTCTGGCAGCTAGAGAGCAAACAGACACACACACACACACACACACATATATATATATATATATATATATATATATATATATATATATATATATATACACAGTCGAAAAATGAACCACTGTTGTATGGAATGTGTAATATGTAATTTTCGTGTCGGCACTTCCGGTTTGCGTCATGAGGTCAACCTCATAAGCGGGGTTCCTCCCTATGGAGGGAGGGAGGAACCGCGCTAAAATGAGCTGCCCTGAAAATTTGATATTTCCCCAAGTAATTCCCTGTGGCCACCGAAATATGATTGATATTGTAGTCGGGTAGAATTGCAGGGTTGAGCCGATCGGGGCCTATAATGCATACTAATTATCTTTAATTAAACCGTGTTCTATTTCCTGTTCCCCGATCACAGCTCCGGTTATCGGATCTAGAACCGCCAAGATATTGGCGCAGCACTACTACGTCATATTCGGCTAATTACATATTAACAGCCGGACAAAACTAAAAGCTATGAACTACTAGCAAATTCTCCTCTACTTTAGACAATGTTAAACAATTTCAAATTCTGTCCTTCTGTCTGTTATGCAAAACAATTTTTTTACAAAAAAAATAAGGTCAGACGTGAGCTCAGATAATTTTCATAATTTTGAGGGTAAAAACTTAGGAAGAAAAACTGTAATGCTCCACACTGCCTGCTTGGTGACTATAATTCTGGACTTGTCTCTGTCATGTCCTTATATTTTGTTATGACCAGCTGTTTTAATTACTATTGCTAAAAGCTACTATTGCTTGCATGAACTTTTTATATTCTTACAAATCTAATACATTACAATTGGCGACGAGAGGGTTTATTTCAGCAGTCCAGGAGAATTCTGGATGAAATTAGTGCACTGTAACCTCCTCAAGAAATATTTTGGTAAAAATGAAGTTTCACGCCCTCAAAACCGATTTATTTCAAATTTTGTACAATAACGTATTTTGATGCACTAAACACAAATACGTTCAAAAGAAACCTTCGCATTTAACTAAGAAAGAATTTATTAAGCACTAAAGTTAATAGAATAATTAATAGAATTCTATTAATTTTAGTGAGTTGGATTGACTGGGGTTTTGTTATCTTCTTGAGCGAGCGTAGCGAGCGGAAACGCATAGCACGTATGCCCTTAAGCGACTGGTAACGATGCCCTTAAAATTAACAATATTTTCGAATAAATGGTTTCTGAACATTTCAAATGAGAGTTCTCTGTTTCCCAATGTTACATATCTGCGCATGCGCGTGTTTACAAATACGCTGATGACGCCTAGTTTTATAACCTTCCTAACTTTAGTGCTTAATATTATATTCTATTAATTTTAGCGAGTTGGATTGACTGGGGTTTTGTTATCTTCATGAGCGAGCGTAGCGAGCGGAAACGCATAGCATGTATGCTTAAAAGTCGTCACAAATTTAGTTGTTTACATTAGCTCTCATAACCTGCATAACAGTGAACTTAAGTGCTTAATAACTTCTTTCCTAGTTAAATCCGACGTTTTTTTTTTTTTTATCGTATTCGTGTTTAGTGCATCAAAATACGTTATTGTGCAAAATTTGAAAGAAATCGGTTTGGAGGGCGTGAAACTGCATTTTTACCCAGAGCATTTCAAAAGAACTAAAAATAAATATAGTGAAGCTATCAAATTCCGGCAAATTGTTCAAAACCTCAATGAGCCCGTAGCTGACTATGCAGTGCGCTTAAAAGCTGCTGCCAGATATTGCGATTTTAAGGAGTTTTTGGACTATTCCCTTATAGTCCAATTCATCCATGGTGTGATTGATGATGGTACCCGTGATGCCATTGTTATTAAAAAACCTGTTAAATTTGCTGATGCTCTTGAAATTGCTCAAAATTTAGAAGCTACTAAAACAGCCTCTGCTGAAATCAAATTTCAAAATCCTGAAAAACTGCATAAATTTGCTCATGTTAGCCGCCCTAAGTCACCATTTAGGTCAAAGAGTAACCAAAGATTTTCTCGCAATCGTAGTTCTTCCTCTATCAGCCTAAATTCTCAGCTTAGTGAACCTTCTAACTGTTGGGGGTTCGGGGAACGGCATTGGCGTAAAAATTGCACTTTTAAGAATTCATCTTGTAAAAAGTGCAAGAAGCAAGGACACATAGCGTCAGTTTGCCGTAGTTCTAAGGCAGTAAACCATCATACTTCAAAAGCACACCAAACTCATGAAGAAGTCAACTCAACTAATTCAGAAACCAACCTTGAGCCTGAAATTATTTCTCAGTCCAAGATCACCTTTTTTGAAGACTCCATGTATCGGGTTGGCCTTGAAGAATCTCATGCCGCTCCACCTCTCATCGTTCCTGTCACAATTAATAATGCAGTTGTTCACATGGAAATTTATACAGGTGGTGCTTGTGCAATGGCAAGCAATAAAACTATGCACCTAATTGCTCCAAATGAACAACTCATTCCATCTAAAAGAAATTTCATCAGCTACACCAAGACAAGATGTAGTTGCATGGGTTACCTACCCGTTTCTGTCACTTTCCGAGGTCGTACCTGCTCTCTAAATTTATATGTCACACCTATGGAGAAAGACAGTATTTTTGGTCGAGAATGGATTAGTTGCTTTGCTGATCTACTTACATTCCAAGAATTCTTTCAAATTTCTCCTCTAACAATTTCTTCTATTTCTACAAATGTTGAAGTTCACTTGGGAAAATTGCTTTCAAAGTTCAGTGATCTCTTCAACGAAACAGCAGGTACCTTGGTAGGCCCCCCAGTTGAAGTCACCTTCAGGGAAAATTGCCAACCAGTCTTTGCCCGTGCCAGGCAGGTCCCCTATGCTTTGCGAGATACACATGCTGCTGAGATAGATAAAATAATAAACTCAGGGTTTTACGAACAAGTAGAAAATTCTAATTGGGCTTCCCCTACTCATATAGTGATGAAAGGTAGCAAAATGAGGATCACAGGTGACTATAAAGCAACATTAAATCCACAACTGATTGTCGATGAATACCCTATTCCTTGTGTGGAAGATCTATTTAAAAAAATAAAAGGAGCTACAATATTTTCTCGATTAGACATTACAGATGCATTCATGAGCCTCCCATGCAGTTGAAAATTTTGCGAGGCTATGACTCTCAACACTCCTACCCATGGACTCATCAGACCGTTACGTAACTTATTACCACTCTTTTATTCCTAACTTATCCACTATTACTGCACCACTCAGAGCAATGGTTATTTACTCAAAATTCCAGTGGACTGAAGATGCTAAAATTTCATATAATTACCTGAAAAATGAGCTTACTTCAGATAGAGTTCTCACACCTTATGACCTAAAGCTTCCTCTTATTCTTGCTACAGATGCTAGCCCTGTTGGTCTAGGTGGCGTATTATCCCACATTATGCCTGATGGATTAGAACGACCAATTTCATATGCTAGTAAAGCTCTTAGTGCTACAGAGCAACGATATCCTCAAATAGATCGAGAAGCTCTATCTATTGTGTGGGGAGTTAAACGATTTTTTAATTATCTTTACGCACGCATAGTCACCATATACACAGACAATAAACCCCTCTCTCACATTTTTGCTCCTGAGTCGCATCTGCCTCAGTTTACACTCTCCAGATGCAATAATTATGCCAATTTGTTGGCAAATTTCAATTTCGACATTAAGTACAAACCTAGTCATCAGAACTGTAATGCTGACTTTCTTTCTCGAGCTTTTAGAACTTCAGAGAATGAACTTCCATCATTTCAATCCGGAAGCCATGCTGATGACTTCGATAAATTTGTACAGCACCAGATACAACAAATTCCCTTAACTTCTCATGAAATTTCAGCTGAAACCCGTCGAGATCCCCATCTGTCTACATTACTCTCAGCTATAAGGTAAAACTAACCTCAAGTCTGTTGGTTGTAAAGGTAGAGAAGCTGAATATACTGCATCCGATGGATGTCTCATGCTTGGTCACAGATTTGTCATTCCGCCTAAGTTTCGCTCAACGCTATTAGAAGAACTCCATCTAGCCCATATAGGAGTTGTTAAAATGAAGGGTTTGGCCCGTTCTCTTATTTACTGGCCATCCATTGACCATGACATCGAATCCCTGGCCAAGTCATGCTCTACACGTCTGAAAAATTCGAAAATGCCTCCACAGTTCCGTTCTCATCACTGGGAATATCCCAATGCTCCCTGGGAGAGAATACATATAGACTATTTCTCAGCATTAGGCAAAAATATTTTGATCATTGTTGATGCTTACTCCAAGTGGATGACTCCCATCATCACAAGTTCAACAACCTCGCAAGCCACTGCTAGTATTTTTGAACATGTATTTGCCCCGTTTGGTGTTCCTAAAATAGTTGTCTCAGACAAGGGCCCACAATTTTGTTCACGGTATTTTCAAGATTTCCTTAAGCAACAAGGTGTGCGTTATCATCGTACCACTGCCGTATACCATCCTTCTACAAACGGTCAAGCGGAAAGAAAAGTTCAAACTCTGAAAAGAATGTCGCAAACTTCTGGAGCAACAAGTAGCAATATCCAGCATTATATTAACCAATTTCTCCTCCAATACCACAAATCACCTCATCAAACCACAGGACAACCTCCATCTCTTCTGTTCGTAGGAAGAATTATCCGATCTAGGATTGACCTAGTAAAACCCGACCTTAGAAGCAGAATGACCGAAAAACAGTTGAACATCTTTTCTCCTAACTTCCGTGCTTTCTCAGCAGGACATCCAGTAATATTTCCATCCTATAGTGATAAAACAGATAAATGGATACCTGGGGTTATTGTTACCACCCTTGGAGACCGACATTATGAAATTGATTCCAAAGGAAACCGATTTATAAGGCACGTTGATCAGATCATTCCTCGAGGTCTGGACAGTAACACTTATGAAGAAACCAAAGACGCCCAACAACAGCAGCCGCACGTTCGTATATTTGAGAGTTCTTCACCAGTCGCTCGGACTTCGTAACCGGACTCTGCCTCTTCCTCTCCAGTTGTACTAGAAGAGGAGCCAGGATTAAGAGAAGTTTCATTCGAGTCTCCTTAGGATACGCCAGCATCCATAGACTGTTCAATCCAGCATAACCCCAGCCCTTCAACACCTGGTCCATCCACTTCAGAGGTTGCACAATCAAATTACTTAAGAGATAAGTCCAGTCCACAACAATCAAATCCCAGGCGGTACCCTGTCCGCTCAAGAAAACCGAGGAAAATTTTCTCTCCTCCGTCTTAGTTGTTAAGTGATATTTGTCAGTTAAAATAGTGAGAATTTTGATTTTTTTATTAATTTTATATCTCTTCATGTGGGGAGGATTGCCATGTCCTTATATTTTGTTATGACCAGCTGTTTTAATTACTATTAAAAAAACTACTATTGCTTGTATGAGCTTTTTATATTCTTACAAATCTAATACATTACAGTCTCTTCGTGCAGTTCGTACTGCCGCGGGCAGATAGTTCCCTGGCACACGGCTAGGGTGCAGCACTTTACGGGGTAGATTTTCCGATGAGCCACGTTCCGCGAACAATATCAGAACTATATATTGATTTTAAAAGTCTTGAAATATTTGATGGTAATATTGCCATTAAACAAGTGTTTATTTTTTGGAATTTTATCATTCCAAAGTCCTCAACTTCGAAAAATAACGTCTCTAAAAGCTGAGTGACGAGTCTTTAAGACGGGAATGCTTCCTTCGCAATCTCCAGCCTGGTCGCACGGCTAGGCGTTGTATACTCCAATCATTGCCATCTAGAAGTGAATGGAATATACCAGAACTCCTCGAATCATGGCAATTTGAGCACTATCTTCTCACTACCTATACCAGTTAAACCACCAGATGTCGTCATGGTCGCAACAATTCAGGACAACATAACAACTAATCCACAAATTATGCAATAATGGCAGGACGATTAAAATGTTGTTGTCCGCAAGTCTGGAAAGTTCGGAGAACCCTGCCATAATCCATGCATAATCCTTTAACCGACTCTTACAACGCGAAATCAATTGACAATTACACTTGACGTCCAGTAGGCAATGCATCTGAAGCACTTCTACATTCTACTCTCTTTGACAATGTCAAATGAACTTTAGACCAAATCCCAGGCTTTGTATTATCACCGCACGTCAGATCCAATAGAAGATTGCGCTCAACGCTCTAATGCGTTCGTCTTTCTGTTGCAGGTTACTAACGAAACAAAGCAATGAACCTACTATCGTACTACTATAACTGCTATACTGACTACTATACATGGGCTATCTCAATCGATCATTTAAAACATCGATTTCTATAACACGATATATCCATTTTTAGAACAATTTTATACGATCCATTTTATATCCAAGCTAAGAAGATCGATATTATGAATCGACCATGGTTTGTGTGGATTGAACGTTCCATTTCGATTCGATTCGATTCATATTCGAGAATTGCCCATACCTACTGGCTATTTAATATTCTTCCCCTCTTTGTTGAATTAATATAACTTTATATGGATTCAGCCCTTAAACTATTACTTCATGTTAAGTCCTGTAGACAATTTCGCGCAAAGCTATAAACCTTTCATTGTCCTTTAACAGCTTCAAATCAGCCCTGAGCAGAGAAGATCAAACTTTGATTAATTTCATGACTAATGATTAAATGATCATTTGGAATGTGCCTGACGACTAACTCCTTTCTAGCCTATGATTGATGATGAATGATTAAACATGCGTTGACTAACAATTGATGATTACTGACTAACGTTACTCAGATTAATGATTAAAGACTAAAAAAAGGCCTTGATTTATGATTGATGATTACACTTAATTATAAATCATTGATAGTATGTGTAAACAAGTTGGTATTACTCTAATACTTAAAGTATTTACAACGTTCGTCATGTTAATCATTAGTACAGACTATCAAAGGTTGACGAGTAACGATTGATTGATGACTAACTTCACATGTGATTAATATGACCTATGATTAACGATTAACTCGAGTTGTGATTAACTTATTTTATCCTATGATTGATTAGTCATAAGTAAAATTTAATCGATTTGTCAATCATTTAGTTGATTTGTGCCCTACAGACAACTGGGTGTGTGTGTGTGTGTATGAACAAGGGCGTATGTGTATATACGTGTGCTAGTTTAGTTTAGTATTGGTATTGGTATTATTAGTATTAATATTGCTTACATTAGTATTAGTTTTAGTACAAATAGTTGGGGTCTCCCGTGGTCTAGTGGCTATCGCGCTGGATTCGTAAGCGGGAGATGGTGGGTTCGATTCCCGCCTCCGGCAGGAATTTTCTCATCTCAGGGCTCGCTGGGAAAATTCCTCGCTGCACCCTGGATGTCGGCGCTAATGACCTAGATGTAGATGCGCCGTAAAAAAAAAAAAAAAAAAAAAAAAAAAAAAAAAAAAAAAAAAAAAAAAAAAAAAAAAAAGTACAAATAGTTGTATTAGTTATTTAGCTTAAGTAAAACAAAAAAGAATAAATAAATAATAAAAAAAAATTAAAAATGGATATACAAAAAAATTATACATGAAAAAAGAGAGAAAAAAATTTATATATACATATAAAAAATATATAAAAAAAAAGAAGAAATATATATGTGTTAAAAAAATAACAACATAAAATTATATATAGAGGAAATAAAATAAAATAAATAAGTAAATATTAATATTGTTATGTAGTCTATTATCTGTATTAATACTGCTATACACTATATTAGTATTAGTTTTAGTACAAATAGTTGTATTAGTAAGTAATATTAGTGTTAGTAGTAAGCAATCACATAAGTAGCAAAAAAAAAAACATAATAGAATACCAATTATCAAAATAACAGTTCATTGTCATAAATGCTGAATTGGAAGCGCAGCACTGTCCTAAACACAAAATTCCAAACCCTTTCACGACATATACACGACTCTCTGACATTACACTTGAGGGCGGTGAGGACCTAGACGTTTTCTGCCCTTAAACACCCAATCCATCCATCTATCCTGAGATAACGGTTAAATGCAACGACCAATAGAAGATTCCGTTCTGTATCATACTCTCTTCTTCTCTCCTTCTGACCGATTAATACAACTTAAGAATAAATCTGGCCTCAAACGATCCATACCACAACTGGACTCCATCCAACGCCTTGCTCCGTTCGCCCTTCTGTGAACGAATAATGACAATACACACCTATTCAGACCTAACACAGCTTTTATATAAACCGCAAAGCACCAGCATACTCGTTTTACGTTTTCCTAATCGACTGGTTTCACCATAAGACCTAATAAGACCCGAAAGGACCACTAAAAGATACGTTAATGACTGTAAAGAATATGCCACAATAACATTCATTTGTAAATTTTGAAAATTTAATATAGTTTTGGGGGCAGTATTGGCTAAATTTTAGAGAATTTGACACCTATTTTTGAAAAAAAAAGATTTTAGGCATAAAAAGTTTTTGGACCTTCCTATATTTTTGTAAATATCTCGAAAAGGATTGGGAAATCGTGGTAAGTGGAAGGTGACTGTTCGAAAGCTTACTAAATTCTCTACAAAATAGGTTCTGAAGCCATTTTCGATAGTGCGATGTCAATTGGAGGAATAAGTGCAAAAACTTCGAAATGGTTAGTTTTGTTCTTTTGAACGTGTTAAACTAACATTCAAGCATATACTAACAGGCTGCATTCATATAACGAACTTGGACATACCTCGGGACATTACTGACCTACTTACTGATAGCAGGCACCATATTGACAACATTATTACACACTTGAAAAATATTAACATTTATGATAAAATATTAGAACTTTCACAATCTTTTATTTATTTTAAAACTTAAAGAATTACAATACCGTACTCCGACCAATATGGACTAGAACTCTGGGGTTCCACTAAACCTTCCAATTCCTACAGAATACAAACAATGCAATCCAAAATCCCTACTATGTCTCGAACCTAACCCTTCATAATGACTTCAATATCCCCTTTATCCAAACCCTGGCCAAATCAGTATATCAGAAGTTCCATTCCAATCTCCCTGGCCATCCAAATCCTTTGATAAATTCTCTATCCTCGTTCCAAAATCCACAAAATCCCCATAGAAGGCTGAAGCGGAGGTGGCCTAGAGAAAATTTTCTCTAACATCTGCAGTGCACGAAATGTGTTATATTTTCTTTTAAAATTCTTTACAGTTGTTTAAATGTTTTTTTTTTTCTTTATTGTATTACTATTGTGGGTTTTGTAATTGTTCATATTCCCACATCATGCCTCACAAAGCCATTGTAACAGAACCAGCAATATTACTGGAAATATATAAACTCATATTGTTGTAATAATCAATAATAATAATAAAAAAAAAAATTGAACAGGTCATTGTCTCCTAACGTTTTAAATTGGTTATTATTGCTTTTTCTAATCACATTTAACACCAAAATGAGTATTTTAGTAAAACTAGGTGAGAAATTGAGAAATTTATTCCTAACAGTTTTATCCTAAGGGGAACAAAATTACTCATTTGCTTCACTAATAGACAGTAATAATTACAAAACAATTTCCACCAAATTAAGAATTTATTTCCTCCCAGCCAAAACCAATTTCACGTGACCAATTGATTTAGTTTCCTTGGAGCTCTGCGTCAACCGTGACTTTTGAAACCCCCAGACATTATCATGACTAATTTAAATTAATTGAAATGTCTCTAAATTAGAAAAAGATGAAACGCAGTAACATTTAACGATATTGATTGTGTTACATTGTTTGAGCCTCCTGTTTCGCCCTGTCATAATCAAAGTGCCTTGTAGACGGAGATTATGGGCCTGAGAAGATAATCTGCCTCGTGCTATATCTGTGAGTGATTGATCGGGGAAGTTGGTAGCCCTGCTGTCAGCGAGTTTGCACGGGCAGCGAACCTACCCCCCCCCCCCCCCCCCCCCCCGCAAAGGGTCATCAACCTTCTTCTTCAACCATAACCAAAGAAATGTTTGATCGATTAAAGGAAACTTTTTTGTAGAGAATTTAATAAGATTTTGAATGGTCATCATCTACTTACCACAATTTCCCAACTGTTTTACATAAAAAAAATCAGTTCCGTAACAGGCCACGAGCGCCCTGAGGGGCAGATACTATAGACGTATCTGATTCATGACCATACAGCACACTAGGGAGATAGTGTGGTCAGTACTATGCTCCGGCCGCCTGATTTTCCCCTGGGCTGCTTCGACTGCTTAAAGGCTGGGTTGGCCTAGGGACGGTCAGGGAGGCCGAGAATTCTACCCATGAACGAAGACACTAGAAGAAAAAATCTTTAGTGCTTGCTCGGGATTTGAACTCAGGCCTCCAGCTTATTAGTCCTAGCTCTACCACTGAGCTAACCTCGCCCCCTGTTTTAGATACATTTTAAAAAATTTACAAAAATCCTAAAACTTTTTCATGCCTGTTAATGAAATATTTTATTTTTAGTTCTTCATTAACTCCAAACGGAACCAAAATTTAACTTACTTAGATAAGACGAATGTCAAACGTCTGGAACAAGTTTCAACTGAATCAATCGTTTCCAAATACCCAAACTAAAAATACGAATGTGTGTATATATATATTGTGAGGAAAAGCATGGGAAAGGAAGGAACCCAGACACCAGTCAGCAATATTGACCATCAGCAGCTAGAGACCTGCATTGCTCTATGATTCCCACGATTCCCCAATCCTACCTGCCTATTTAGGCTGGGCTAAATCCTAGCTCCCTCTCTCACTCAGTCTCCTCACACTCTCTACCAGACTCCACACCTCGACACTCCACTTTTCTCTACCACCGTCCAGGCCAGTTGTCCTACCAATACACGATACTACTTACAAGCTGCCTTTCATTCAGAGCCCCCGAACCTCCATCACATTTGGTGGCAGCGGTGGGATCCGAACCCACGCCCCCGAAGAGACTGGTGTCTGGGTTCCTTCCTTTCCCATGCTTTTCCTCACAAATATATATATATATATATATATATATATATATATATATATATATAACAAGAAAAATTGGAATATATATATATATATATATATATATTCCAATTTTTCTTGTTTCTTTTTCTGGCAGGGGGTCGATAAAGTAGTACACTCTTGGTTCACATTAACTACTTTATTTGGTATGTTTCGCCCGACATGTTTCGTGCCTTTTCGCACCTCTTCAGGGGTTTTACTATGCAACAATATTTTTTGTAAATCCTAAACTTAAAATTGCTTACACTAATATACATCTATCCTTTCCCTAAATAAATTTACATGTCATCATATAATATTTTATCTTAATCTTAATCCTACCTTATCAGGAAGTCCACTCGTCATGTTGTCTAGCTTGAGTCAGGCGTAGTACTGAATTACCACAGATGACTTTTCAGTGACGAGAGGACTTCCTGATAAGGTAGGATTAAGATTAAGATAAAATATTATATGATGAAACGTGAATTTATTTAGGGAAAGGATACATTTATATTAGTGTAAACAATTTTAAGTTTACGATTTACAAAAAAATATTGTTGCATAGGAAAGCCCCTGAAGAGGTGCGAAAAGGCACGAAACATGTCGGGCCTGATCTATGGGTTCTGAAACATGAAATCTTCTTGTCGGCTTTTCCTAGTTTCGTCATGAGGTCAACTTCATAAGCGGGTTTACTCCGTATTAACATAACATTAATAATATAGTATTTGTAAAGTGACAACACTAAAAAAAAAACTCAACTGAAAATGTGTCACTATTGCCAAGGGTGAATAGCCCATATGTAGAGGGAATAGCATTAAGACAAGAAGAGTGACACAAGTGCCCTCTGGTGCACTAGGAGTTTTGATGGTTGATAATGAGATATTTACCATGTATTTTTTATTGATAATTGTGTAACACCGATGTTTGAGTTATGTCACTACTAGTGGGATATACTCAAAAATGGTCCGATTTTGATGAAATTTGGTGCAAAAATCTTTTTTCCACTTTAAAATGACAAGTACGTTAACCAGCAGAACCCGTTCACCGAAACATGGAGCGAAAATGGTGCGAAAAAAATCGTAACAATTACGTTTACGAGATCATATAGCATGCTGGTACTCGTTTTCAGGTTTCAGTACAAAGGAAAACGGATGAAACCATTTTTAAGGCGATATCTGTAACTGTTTTTGAGAAAAGTGGAAAACATATTTTTGTTACTCATTTTAGGTTTGGGTACTTAGAATCGTGGAATTAAATTGAAATTCATCTAAACTATTTGAGAAAAAATATTATTAATAGACATTAAAGGTTTTTTGATGTTCGTATATTTTTCTTAATATCGAAATCGGTTGAGAAATCATGGTAAGTGGAACGTAAACAGTCGAAAGCTTCCACAGAAAAGATTCTGAAGCAATTTTCGATAAGGATATGTCAGTCGGAAAATAAGTGCTTAAAACCTGGAAAGTGTTAATTTTGTTCTTTTAATCGGGTTTTGGGCTGTGTTTACCAGACTATTTAATTTATTTTTTTAAGTTCTTTTAACAGTAACATTAATATTTTAGTAAAGGTAAGAATATTATTATATTAAAGTGCATTGATCAGTAAAATTAGAATTTTACTAAAGGCAAGAAAATTAGAATCATTCTAATTTTTTCTCATTCTTTACCTTAGTTACTTTTAAATTGATTGCATTTAACCCTAAAATGGATATTTTAGTAAAGGTAAGAATATTATATATATTAAAGTGCATTGATCAGTAAAATTAGAATTTTACTAAAGGCAAGAAAATTAGAATCATTCTAATTTTTTTCTCATTCTTTACCTTAGTTACTTTTAAATTGATTGCATTTAACCCTAAAATGGATATTTTAGTAAAGGTAAGAATATTATATATATTAAAGTGCA
Source organism: Gonocerus acuteangulatus (assembly GCA_946811695.1). Taxonomy (NCBI): domain Eukaryota; kingdom Metazoa; phylum Arthropoda; class Insecta; order Hemiptera; family Coreidae; genus Gonocerus; species Gonocerus acuteangulatus. Next base: position 102,317,258 of record OX328125.1, on the reverse strand, counting down.
TTGATCAGTAAAATTAGAATTTTACTAAAGGCAAGAAAATTAGAATCATTCTAATTTTTTCTCATTCTTTACCTTAGGTACTTTTAAATTGATTGCATTTAACCCTAAAATGGATATTTTAGTAAAGGTAAGAATATTATATATATTAAAGTGCATTGATCAGTAAAATTAGAATTTTACTAAAGGCAAGAAAATTAGAATCATTCTAATTTTTTCTCATTCTTTACCTTAGTTACTTTTAAATTGATTGCATTTAACCCTAAAATGGATATTTTAGTAAAACTTTGAGAAAGAGGAAGAATTAATTTCTGCTTGAGGCACTGACAGTTTCATGTGCCTTGCCAAATAGCTTGCTTTTCTTTGATATTTCATTGTAATATTCGTTAAATTTTTCACAAAAGATCTAAAAAAAAAAAAAAAAAAAAGATTTTCTATCCTAAACATTCGAGTTGGACTTTTTTATTCAGTTTATTGTTATAAATATGTTTCAGTTTCCCCACTTCATTACACACACATTTTAGCGCGATTCCTCCCTCACACCATAGGGATCTCGAATCTTGCAACAGTTTTAGAAATCATAGTAAATTTAATGCATCAATTCATAATATCATTAAATTTCCTACAAATACAGTTCTTGTATGATACGCTATCCATCCACCCAACGGATGGCCCTGGGATTTAAAATGTATTTTTTTTTTTTTTTTTTTTTTTTTTTTTTTATCAATATCTTCATTGCTACCCTAAAAATTCTTCCGTCCAGAAGATAATCCCTTTTAGCACTTTCCTCCGAAGGAAAGTAGCTATTGAGGTTGGACTCATGACGGGATTTTTGAAAAATTTCTTCAAATCTTTATCGATCCTACCTAGTAGACACCGAAAATGACCCCCGTTAAAATTTATATATATCTATATATACATATATATATATATATATATATATATATATATATATATATATATATATATATGCATATATATATATATATGTGTCTGTTAACACGAGAGGAGCCAGAGTTTTTGTTTTTTCGTCACGAAACTTGGTATGTAGCATTCAATTAGCAAACGATTGAACTAGTTCGTTAACCACCAAAATCGGTCCACCGGAAGGGGGGGTTTACCCCGAACCCAAAACACTAATTTGACCATTTCAGCCGTAATATTTGTTATATTTCAACGAAACTTGGTATTCGTAGTGGTAATATAGAGAGAAAAGTGAGATATAAAAATGAACTAAATCGGTTCATAAGGAGGGGGGTTTACTCCGGACCGACAATACCAATTCGCCACTACCAGCCGTGATTTTAGGTATATTTCGACGAAACTCGGTATTCGTAGAGGTAATCTACAGGTAAATATGTGATGTAAAAATAAACTAAATCGGTTCATTAGGAGGGGGGGTTTACTCCGGACCCAAATTCCTAATATACTCATGCTGGTCGTAATTTCTGCTGTATTCTAACGAAACGCGGTATACGTCGTGGGTAACTCATGAGAAAGAAGTGTTATAAAAATGAGCTGAATCGGTCAATCGGAAAAGGGTGTTTACTTTGTAATATATTTCAATAGAAAAGCCAGCCAGAAATAGGTCCACAAAGGCGCCGCAAGGAGCGCTAGAGGGACTGTATCCTGTTCCTGCGTTAGATCAAAATACGATAATATGAGGTTTTTTGTATTTATTACGTAGTGTAATAGGTAACATGTGTAAACATAACTCTGGAAGCAAATTAATAATTGATCAGTTACTCATTACAAATTTAAAAGAGAACTATTCATATTTTTATTTTATTTATGTAGGATATTTTAAGCAAATTGTTCTGGAAAGTAGTCTACACTACCCAAATTCTGAGGAAAGTGCTTAGTTATGCAGCTCCTGCGTGACGGACTTTTTGAAATTCCATCCCACACAGAAGTAAATTTGTCTAATAATCGATATTACAAACATGGTAATTGCGGTCGGCTTGGATTGCAATATGTAATTACGGTTTCGGGGGATTTAATTAATCCAGGGATTAGAATTGTTTAATATTTTCTCTCGCTTTGTTTACCTCAAGGATAAACCTCGTCCATAATTACGCTCTCTTGGTCGTATTAATGTTACATCAGGATAAATATAGACAGATTAATGATATCTTTTTATTAACTACACCAAGCGGGTCATTGTTTTCTATTGGAATTAATAGCTTTACAAAATATCGAAACTGCGAATTACTGCAATACAGGAAAAACTAAAAATCAATTCATCTGAAAAAAATTCAATGTAAATAAAATATACCTAATAATAATAAAACTCAAGTTAATAAAATCACAGTATATAAATAAAGACACATATATATATATACACATATATATATATATATATATATACATATATATATACATCTATATATATAAAAATCACGTGTCTGTTTGTTTGTTCCTTATACAAATCCACACCGTTTGACCGTTTTTGACCAAACTTGGAATAACGGTAGGTCTTGATACGAGAAATCTCCTAGGCTAGGTCAAAAAAATCTAGCAGCTGTCTGTCTGTATGTTTGTCCCTTGTACAAATCCATACCGTTCATCCGATTTTGACTAAACTCGGTACACATGTAGATCTTAATCTGGGGAGAGTCGAAGGCTAAGTCAAAAACGTCTACCAGCTGTCTGTCTGTATGTTTGTCCCTTATACAACTCCACACCGGTCGTCGGATTTGACTGAACTCGGTACACATGTAGATCTTAATCTGGGGAGAGTCGTAGGCTAAGTCAAAAACGTCTACCAGCTGTCTGTCTGTATGTTTGTTCTTTATACAGACCCACACCGTTTGACGGATTTTGATCAAACTGGGCACACAGGTTGGTCTTGATCAGGGGATTGTCATAGACCAGGTCAAAAACGTCTACCAGCTGCTGTCTGTATGTTGTTGTTTCTTTTTATAAGCAAGACCTATTTTTACCAAACTTGGCATACATGTATGTCTTGATACGGGGGGAGTTATAGGTTATGTCGAAGCCGTCTAGGACTTACAGTTGAGAGGTCTCGGGTTCGAAACAGTTACAGATTCGTGTTATTTGATTTTAATAATACTTATTTGGTTTCTAATTTATTTACGCTTTTCTATATGCAGAAAGTAGGTGTAGCATGGCACGCCGGGTAACAGCTAGTACATATATATATATATATATATATATATATATATATATATATATATATATACATATATATACATACATATATATATATATATATATATATACATATATATATATAGGGACTATGAAGAGAAAAAAAAAAAAAAAAAAAAAAAAAAAAAAAAAAAAAAAAAAAAAAAAGGGCCCAGAGGGGCAGATACTATCTGATACATCACCATACGGCACACAGGGGAGATATTGTGATAAGTACTATGCTCCGGCCGCCTGATTTTTCCCCTTGCTGCTTCGCTGCTTCGACTGCTAGGATCATTAGCACCAAGGTACCCATTGATACATTAATTAAAGGCTGGGTTGGCCTAGGGACGGTCAGGGAAGCCTAATACAACCCATGAACGAAGACACTAGAAGATAAAAATCTTTATACCACGGAGCTAACCTCGCCTTCCCCCCACAATTATATTTAAAATAAAGTTAATTAAATTATATTGTATTTTTATATATAATTTTTTGGTACTAACCTATTACCTACGCCACTGAGATATGGATCATGAGTGCAGGTGCATAAGTCAGCATTTTAGGAAATTCTATTGGCCATTATGTTTGTGGTATCCGTCTTTTTTACTTTTTTTTTTTTTTTTTTTTTTTTAACAAAATTCATTAGTAAAGTGTTTTTAACTCGATTTCTTTCCCTTGTTTGTTCTTTTTGTTCTTAGTGTTTGCTTTCTTTGTGCTGTTCTTGTTTCTGTTACGAAAATGCGTATTTGGGATCTTTAGTTGAGTTCATATGGAGCGGAAACGCATAGCAATAATGCCATTAACATAAGTGCAACGTGTTTCCGCTCGCTCAAGTTTATATCGAAACTGTAGTGGACCAAACTAGTTGATACTATATATAAATAGTGTTTTCGTGGTCATACTGGCAAAACTTCAATTTACTTCTGATGATCCAGATCTCTGAACGAGACCTAGTTCTCTAACCTGTGGTGTGAGAAATAAAACATGGCATTTTTGTGTTGCCTGATTCCTGGCCTAGTAGCATGCCAATAACTTTTAAATCTCCACAAACTTGCTACTTATGTTCATATTTTACTTTTTCAAGAAGTAATTTTAATATATAGTATGTTTTCTAAAGCTAAATTTGCAGGGATTGGGCTTAAAATAAAACTTATATTGTTGTCTGTTACGGTGTTACATTGTTGGGAAACACATTAATTTATTCTTTTTTTTTCTGGTTTCTTTTTAGTTCCCTATGCACAGAACACCGTTATAACATTTTAGATAGAAATACTAATTGTACAAAAATGGTACGTGCTAGAAAAAAACCGATTGCAATTTTGGAATGAGCACATCAAATTAGTAATGTACCTACACCTATTTTGGAGGAAACCCCAGAATCATGCATATCGGTTTTATACTACAGGTATTCAATAAGTAAACGAGACAAATTGTTGTGATTTAATCTTCCGTTACTCGCGGTCACCTGTGAGGTGAACCTGGCTCCTAATGTTTCTGTGGTTCCCAGAAAAAAAGCGTCAGTAGTCTCCCCTCGTCCTACAATCCTCCTGTCTTCTCATTCTGCTGTCGTCAGTATAATTTTAATCTTCCCTAGAGTAAATAAAAAAGTCCGACTCGCAGGAACTGCATCATCTTAGAGCGGTTCCGTTCTTGTCCATAGACTCATTTAGAATTATTAAAATAGAAGCTGTTATTCATTTGGGTCCACATTTCTAGAAAGGTCTTGATTTACCTGGATGGGTCGGCCAACCCTCCCTAGGAAGGACCCCGCGAGGCAGTTGAAAAGCTATATCTTGGAAATCCATATCTCTAACATTAAATTGTTTTTCTTAACCTGTTTTATTTTCAAATACATTACCCAACTACAAGCAAAAAAAAAAAAAATAACAAGGAATAAAAACAGACAAAAAGAACAGTTCGAATAAGCGAAATCAATTACTTTAAAGATTTAAGCACTTATATCTCCGATTGACATCGCCTAATCAAAACTTTCATCAGAACCTTTTTTGTAGAGCATTTAGTAAGCTTTATAATGGTATTCTTCCGTTTACCAAGATTCTCAAACTTTTTCGAGATATTAAGGAAAGTATACAAAGTTACCAAAACTTTTTATGTCTGTTAATAAAATGTTTTATTCTAACCCTTCCTTAACTCCAAACGTAACCAAAATTTCGACATATTAGTTTTAATGAATGTAGAACATACAGAAAATGTTTCAACTGAATCCCATGATTCTAAGTACCCAAACCAAAAACGGTATTAAAAAACTATTTTTCCAATTTTCACGAAAACGGTTAAAGCTATCGCCTTGAAAATGGTTTCATTCGTTTTCCTAGCCCAAGAAGCCTATAAAACGAGTACTTACAAGCTTATGAACTCAAAAACGTAAACGTTACGATTTTTTTGCGCGCGAATTTTGCCCCAAACGCTATTCTGGGGCGTTCTTCTGGTTAACGAACTTGATCTTCCAAATTAGACGCAAGATTTTTGTACCAAATTTCATCAAAATCGGACCATTATGCACTGAGATATGCCGCGAACAGACAAATATATATATATATATATATATATATATATATATATATATATATATATATATATATGTATATCCAAATTTTAACCACCATCATTTTCGGTCTCTAGGGGTTCTGAAACGCAAAATTTTCTAGTCGGCACTTCCGGATTGCTTTATGAGATCAATCTTATAAGCGGGGTTCCTCCCTATGGGGGAGGGAGGAACCGCGCTAAAAGTAGCTTACGTATCAATCACCTCTCAGGTGATCGCGAGCACTATTGTAACTTATTGAAATTCCATATTCAGTCATTAAATTATTTTCATTTCCTAAATCAGTGAAATGTATTTATCAAAATAATTTAATTTTTTTAATGTTTTCAAATAAATGTAGTGAAAACTGGGGATTTATGGCCAGAATTCAGAAAGTAACGACTCCTGATCCGCCATATATAAGGTGTTCAGCCCTCCAATCTTGTTTCAGGTACGAATAGAAAATGTTCGAGGCCTGTAAAGATTCTACTAATCCTAGGAGAAGCAATAGATACTTCTGTGTTTCCTCCTGTAAAGATTCTACTAATCCTAGGAGAAGCAATAGATACTTCTGTGTTTCCTCCAGGAAATATTTATGTTTCGAACATATAATACCATTGTCTAATAATTGCTATACATGGAATATTCGTGTATCGTAATATTAAGTTTCAAGTTCTATTATTCTAATCTCAAGTTTTACTATGCATTATAGTAACCTTCAAATAATTATATTTTTTTACGTGTACTAGTAATTTTCATTTGTAAAGTATAAATTTTATTATTATTTGATACTTTTTCAAATTTACAGGCGTTGTAACTTCATTTCACCGATGTCCTGTTCCAAGGCGTGCTTTCTTGAAATACAATTATTATTATTATTTATTATTTTAATTATGGCTTTTCCTCGTTATTCCCTTCAAAAATATATCAAAATTACAAAAAAATATGTTCGTTAATATTTTTTTCTAATGCATCACCCTTACAGGTGACCCGTGAGTACAACTATAGGTACAATTGTACCTACGGGTTAAAACCCGTTTAGCCAATCAGTACCAAACACAATTTAGCTTGCCCTATCATTCCTCTACCGTTCTTAGGTCGCTGGCGTACATTTCGTTTTACAGCTTTTGGAGCAAAGTTTTCCCCTGAAATTTTACTTCTTCGTTAGGGCCATTTTTTTGCCACATAGTACCTCTCGAAATCTCATGGAGCAAGATCTGGGCAATAAGGGGCGCGTAGAAGAATCTTCCCAGGTTTTGAACAAATTCGTGAGTTATCTATGCCGTATGCGGTCGTGCATTGTGATGAAGCAAAATCACACGTATTTTCAACCGCCCACAACATTTAGAGCAAATGGGCAGACTTTGATTTCCAGCATGTTACAGTAATATTGGATGTTGATTGTTTGTTTTGGGGTTTTGTAAGTCCTTAAAATTGTAAGCATCACTTTACCTGCTAATAGGTGTGTCTTGAATATTTTCCGCACACTTTTGCGTCACTTTTAAACAGTTCCAACCCCTTGTAAATATATGAACGGTTTAAACAATCGTTCCCTTACACTTTTAACATCCTTTTATAGTCCTTTACATGGTAAGTGGCCACCTTCCACTTACCACGACTTCTCAACCGTTTTCGAGATATTTGCGAAATTATATGATTGTCCCAAAACTTTTCAGGTCTATTAATAACATATTTTTATTTTTTTTGTACAAATTTTTTTTTACAAATATCAAATTTTTTCGTACAGGCCTTCTTGCGATATAGCCATTCAAAAATCACCAATTTCGAAGAAATTACGATTTTAGAAGACCTGTAAAATCTGAAGTAGACGTCCAAAAGGTATACATTTTTTTTTTTAAGTCAGTTAAATCTTAAGGGGGGGGGATCAAATATGTGTATTCATTCGTCTATTTAAAAAGTATCTTAAAAATACAAGTTTCCCCACTTTTCTTTACGATTTTTAAGTTAGTTATATACACTTTCCTGAATACCTAGCAACTTTATGAAAATAACTTTATTAGTAAATAGTTTTCATGTACAATATGATGGTTTTTAGTTCATGTTGATAGTTTAATAAATAAAGAAGATATTTAACTTATTGCTAACCTCTGAAATCGCAACAAATTACCGCACTTCACAAAACAAATGGTTGCTAACAATTGAATTACTAATTATTAAAAAAAAAATAATAATTTTGTACTTCCAGATAAATGTACGTATGTAAATTGTACTGTTAAAAATTAAATAAAGCTTGTCAGCAACATCCATATGATATGGATTGACCCTTAAAAAAATGTCTGTACAATCTTGGCTTCACTGATGAAATTTATAAGATTTTGCTGAAATGTTTAATTCTGGATAGCACAGGAAGGTTTTGGAAGATATAATATAAGATTATATTTATTGTCGTATAGACATTCCCAGGATCATATGCGTTGTCTATATAATAAGTAACGTTTTTGTGCATAAAAAGTACCGATTTAAAACACACAGTTTGTCAAAACCAATGTAATACTCTTGTTCATTCTATGTTTATTTAGTAAAATCCAAACATTAGAAGGTTAAGTTCATTGTATTATATATATATAATACAACAGTATTATGTAGGTAAGCTATTATATTATACATAGTCTCGTTCATTCTATGTTTATTTAGTAAAATCCAAACATTAGAAGGTTAAGTTGATTGTATTATATATATAATCCAACATTAATATAACAGGGGGCGAGGTTAGCTCAGTGGTAGAGCACTGGACTAATAAGCTGGAGGCCTGAGTTCAAATCCCGAGCAAGCACTAAAGATTTTTTCTTCTAGTGTCTTCGTTCATGGGTTGAATTTGGCCTCCCTGACCGTCCCTAGGCCAACCCAGCCTTTAATTAATTTAATAATGGGTACCTTGGTTGGTGCTAATGACTCTAGCAGTCGAAGCAGCCAAGGGGAAAATCAGGCGGCCGGAGCATAGTACTGACCACACTATCTCCCTAGTGTGCCGTACGGTCATGAATCAGATACCTCTATAGTATCTGCCCCTCAGGGCCCTCGTGGCCTGTTACGGGACTGATTTTTTTTTTTTTTGATATAATCCAACAGTATTATGTAGGTAAGCTATTATATTATACATACTCTTGTTCATTCTATGTTTATTTAGTAAAATCCAAACATTAGAAGGTTAAGTTGATTGTATTATATATATAATCCAGCAGTATTATGTAGGTAAGCTATTATATTATACATACTCTTGTTCATTCTATGTTTATTTAGTAAAATCCAAACATTAGAAGGTTAAGTTGATTGTATTATATATATATATATAATACAACAGTATTATGTAGGTAAGCTATTATATTATACATACTGCTCAGCACTCCAATCCAAATACTTACTCTGAAACATAAAACACAGAAATATTAGAAATCTTTTAAAATTACTTTTTACTTCCTTATAAAATATGTTTTTTTTTCTTTTAACGGCGCATCAACTATTTGGCTATTAGCACCAAAAAAATTGTTAAGCATAAAAAACACATCTCTCTCTCTCTCTCTCAAAAAAAAAAAACAAAACAAAATCGCACTCATTCTCTCTCCCTCTCTCCCTCACTCTCTCTCTCTCTCTCTCTCTCTCTCTCTCTCTCTCTCTCTCTCTCTCTCTCTCTCTCTCTCTCTCTCTTTTCTCTCTCTCTCAATTGTGCATTATCTGCAAGTTCTTAGTTGGCATTGAAATTTCGGACGGCTCATTTCAGCGTCTGAAGGGGACAAAATGCTATTATTTTATATTTCAAAACACTACTTAGTTGTATTAAATACATTTTTGACTGTTTACATATCAAGCTTTTTTTTTTTATACTGCAACAATGTAGAGAAAAGGAACATCATGAAATAAATTCAAACAGTAATAAATCTTTTCAATTTTTATTAAAATTTACAAAATAGCTAGGAAATGCTAAAACTCAATATTGTTCATACACAAAATAATTATCCTAAAAAAAATATTACTAAACAGAAAATATTTTTCAAGAACAATAAACTAAAATTTTTATGAAAATACAATGTTCCGTCCTATTGAGACTCGTTAATATTTAACACATTTTATTGATCGGTAATGGTGGCACATCACCCTTCTACACAGAGCGTTTTCATCTTCCTTTCATCCTTTCTGTCACAATATGAACATCTCACGGGTTTGTCCAAGGTAACGAAAGATGTTAAAGGTCCATCAGGAGCTGATTCATCTCCCAATACAACAAGCATCAATGGTTTTGGTATGTTTTCCAGTTGGGCACTAACTGCCACATGAGCTTTAACCAGCTGGTAGCCCAAATCAAAGAGAAAATCCTTTCTGTGACATTTCAGGTCATTTTATCACTAAAAGATCCGTAAAATAAAAGTGATCGACCCGTTAAGATTTATCGGATAAGCGAGAAAGTTATAACTACACCGTGGGGTAAACAAATACCCCACAAACAACTCGCGACCGTCTTTGTTTATATTAGGTTATAAAAGACTAGCTGAATACCCGTGCTTCGTTACGGCAGATAAGTAGTTATTTTATTGCGGTAAATAATGTATCATCAAAATTAACGCTACTACATAATTTTGTGCAGTTTATTATAGCACGGTTCCCGCCAAACTATACGTTATTCATCACCTGATAAGTAATCAAAGTATAAATGTTTCTTGACATTGGAGCGCTCCGGACCAGTGCCAAGAAACAGATAACGTAGAGATAACCCGTTAACTATAATGGGTTCCAATAACAGCAATTTAAATTCGTTGTCAATAATAAATGTGTTATTTATGTTTCCAAGATGTCACTTTGAAACACCCATTATATTTGCGAGGATTACCACGAAAGAGGGATGACTGGAAATGCTGATGGGTGAGGAAGCTGTGCAAGGGTTCGGGATATTATTACCTCGGATGGACCATCACCAGGAATAGTGTAAACTCTATGAGGGACAAATCACAGTTTTTTTCCAGTAATTCAAGGTCTATCTTCTTAGTAGAAATGAACCGCAAATAAAAATAATATTATGAAATAGATACAGTACGGTAACAGCTGACTTGTTATCGTCCTAGCAACGCATGCTGCCTAGGCTTGCCTACTCTAACCAACTAAAAATTCAAACCCCTCTAAAAATATTTAAAAAAATTTGAATATCAAAAAATCCTTTCTTAGCTAGTGTTTACATTCTAAGGGAGTTTCCATTCAAAATTTCAAATTTTTCTGTCGAGTGGTTTGAGCTGGGCGATGATAGGTCAGTGAGTGAGTGAGTGGTATTTGACAAATACGATATAGTAGACTAGCTGAATACCCGTGCTTCGTAACGGCAGATAGGTAGTTATTTTATTGCGTTAAATAATGTGTCATCAAAATTAACGCTACTACATTATTTTTTTGCAGTTTATTATAGGACGGTTTCCGTCATTCTATATTTTCTACATCAATTGTTAAGTAATCAATGTACAATTTTTCTTGGCACTGGGGCGCTCCGGATCAGTGCCAAGAAACAGATAATCTAGAGATAACCCGTTATCTATAGGTCACCAGCAGGGGCGTATATAAGGGGCAGGGGGCTGAGGGGTCTACAGCCCTCCGCCTCCTACATTTTGATTTGTTGGTAAAAATGTGTCTTAAAACCCTCAAATATAAATTAAATAAGACCACTTAGTTCATTAAAAATATTAAATTTAAGTTCTAAACTGTTAGTATTCGGTACCCCGGAAATGGTCCCAGCCCCCCCCGAAATTATTTCCGATATATGCCCATGGTTATCAGTAACAGCAGTGTAACCAATACAGGTTAAATTTCGTTGTCAATAATAAATGTATGTTAAAATTTAGGTTTCTCATGTCGTTTGGAAACACCCATTATATTTGTGAGCATGACCAAGAGGTGTTCTGACTGGGGATGCTGATGGGTGAGGAAGCTGTGCAAGGGTTCGGGATATAATTACTTTGGATGGACCATCACCAAGTACAGCGAAAACTCTATGGGGGACAAATTGAAATGAACCGCAATTAAAATAGTGATTTTGTCCCTCATAGCGTAAACTTTATGAGGGACAGTTTATTTATAGTAATTCAAGGTTTTCCATCATAGTTGAAATTAACCTCAATTCAAAATAATACTATGAAATAGATACAATACGGTAACAGCTTTTCTGTTATCGTCCTAGCAACCTAGGCGTGCATGCTCTAACCAACTAAAACTTTAAGCCCCTCTAAAAATGCTTAAAAATTCGAATATCAAAAAATCCTTTCTTAGCGAGTGTCAACGTTCTATAGGGAGTGTCCATGCAAAATTTCAAATTTTTCTGTCGATCGGTTTGGGCTGGGGGATGATAGGTCAGTGAGTGAGTGGTATTTGAGAAATATGTAGTAGATAATGCACTTCCGAGTATTTAGGAAGAAGGAGAGAGTCTCTGTGATTTACAGAAATTAAGAAACACGCCATAGAACAAAGTGAGGGGTATTTTTGACCCCAAGGTTTCAATCCAGGGTTGTGAATGTAAAGAAGAAGAGCAACTGAAGAAGTGTATTGGGACTTGTAAATGCTAGCCCCGTGAGAGAGCTGATGGAGAATAATCTAGGGTTGTGAATGTAAAGAAGAAGAGCTACTGAAGAAGTGTATTGTGACTTGTAAATGCTAGCCCCGTGAGAGAGCTGATGGAGAATAATCCAGGGTTGTGAATGTAAAGAAGAAGAGCAACTGAAGAAGTGTATTGTGACTTGTAAATGCTAGCCCCGTGAGAGAGCTGATTGAGAATAATCTAGGGTTGTGAATGTAAAGAAGAAGAGCAACTGCAGAAGTGTATTGGGACTTGTAAATGCTAGCCCCGTGAGAGAGCTGATGGAGAATAATCTAGGGTTGTGAATGTAAAGAAGAAGAGCTACTGAAGAAGTGTATTGTGACTTGTAAATGCTAGCCCCGTGAGAGAGCTGATTGAGAATAATCTAGGGTTGTGAATGTAAAGAAGAAGAGCAACTGCAGAAGTGTATTGGGACTTGTAAATGCTAGCCCCGTGAGAGAGATGATGGAGAATAATGCCTCAGACCAAGAGGAGGATATTGTCAGGAAGTGGGGTAAAGTCTGGGATTCCATTCGGAGGAAATAATTCGAACAAAGTCTGGATGTCATCAGGATTTATAGTCGAGGGGTTTCAAATCAAGGATCCTCATATTCTCCCTTGTAGGAACTTGTTGATGTTTCAGAGTTCTGTGGATTGATGTAGTAATAACAACAACGGAGGTCTATCGTCAACACATATATTTAATGACATTACACACAACATTAGTAGATATTTAGGGCAGAATGCCTATGTGAATTGTTTGTTTTCGGGTCTGAATCAAAAGAAAAAAAAAAAAAAAAAAAAAAATCGTTTAGAGCCTTCTGCTCAAATTCAGGAACATAAATATGGTTTATGTCCACCCGACAAATCTATTTAATGTACTGCAGAACATACAGTCTTCTTTTTCAACATGGCTTCCGCGTATTCGCGAAGGCCAGCGGACACTTTTTTGTATTGTTTGTTTTTCCAGTTTGGTCAACGCTAAAGCATATTTATGCTAATAATCGATACTTACGTACTAGATTCACCAGAGAGAGAAGTGGGTTTCGTCCAATGTTCTGGATCATGAAAGGAGAACTAAATTGAATTTGTGGCGATATGGCGACGGAAAGACCATTTATTAATATTATCAACGAGTTGGATTGACTAGAGTTTCGATATAACCCTGATCGAGCGTAGCGAGCGGAAGCGCTTAGCAATTGTGCCATTAATATAAGTGCTACTGGTTTCCTAGGTTATATAACATTAGCACTTATATTATTGGCATGATTGCTACGCTTTTCCGCTCGCTCAAGGTTATATCGAAACTCTAGTCAATACAACTCGTTGATAATACAGATCACTGGTTTTTAAATGGAAAATGGGTCGTTATGCCGGTTACAAAAATTTAGGGAAAGTTAGTTTGAAACCTTTCAGAATGGCATCTTTTTCAGTCGTAGGTAAATCCCAAAGACTCATTTTCCTAGCCGAAAGAAGAAGAACATAAAGGAGACAAACAACACTAGGAACTCAAAAAACAAACAATGAATAGAACTTGCGCAAAAACACAAATCTAAAAGTGAATCGCGTTGATAACAGTAAGTAAACAAAACGGCTTCTAGAAAGAACAGCCAATCGAATTGCCCATAGGAATAAACCAATTCACCCACTTCTCTTTAACCTTTTAACCTGGTGAAGCTACAACGTAAGTACCAAATACTATATATTAAATTAAAAAAAAAAAAAAAAAAAAAAAAAAAAAAAAAAAAAAAAAAAAAAAAAAAAAAACTTGTTACGCAGCCAATGGACATCGCCCATCTGATCCCACCTATAGTCAAAATTAAATAAAACGTGGCACATACTTTAGCTGCTCACGTTTGAAGTGTTTCTATTTGCTCCTTCCTTCTCATTTCATGTATAATTACAGTTCATATCCTGTTCAGTTTCTACTTACATCCTGTCCTCTTCATGCCCGCATCAAGGTAACCTATGTTTTAGCTGAAGAAGAACGAAACGTTCGAAATATAAATTCTTCCCGAAATCTGACTTTTTTTTTAAGGCTAATCCCAACTCTTTCTAGACTTTTTATAAACTCATTCAAGAGCCAACTATTTGTATCTCTTTTTTTCAAGCTTTTCAAATATTAGTTAGACGGTAACGCGCTGAGATCATCCAGTCCACCTGTCTAGGATATAATTATTGTACTATGATGAAATTTCGTGGAATAGCATCTGGATGATGTGTCATGAACACAACAAACAGCAAACATGCAGTTTGATCAGCAAACATGAAGACTCATCAAGATTTTGTTTGCTATGAGATGACACAACTGCATTCCCAGCGAGGTATATATCCGTAGGTTGTAACCTCTTTGGCAGTCAGATCCAAAGAGAAAGATGGCTCGGCTGCTTTTAGTCTTCTGCTTGCTACTCGCTGGAGGTTCCTGCCTCGTACTGGCACCATGTCGTGAAAGATTGTCAGGTTCGTATATCAAATAATTCCACTTAAAATCTTTCCCATTTTTGGGTTGGATTGGGTTGGTTAGTTTAAGGGTAGACACCTGCTTAGTCATCTCCGCCCAAGGTCCCATTTTTCGGCATTTTCGATTCTAGCATGCATAAACTACCGATTTCTGACAAATTAGAAATTTTATTCAGGAGTAAACCCAAAATCGTAAAGGAATGTTGTCTGAATTATTCTCATTATACCTCATCCATTATATTAGAATATTCTACAGCGAATTTAGTTCGATTAAAATAAAAAAAATACGGCGACTAAGAGGCATTTCGTTTGGATCGGCGGGTTTCAGAAATATCACGTGAAATGAACGGAGTTTATATATACAGGGTGCATTGCAAGTTAAATGACAATACTGTAGCGGATAAAACAAGACAAAAGGTCCGTCACGCAGGAGCTGCATAACTAAGCACTTTCCTCAGAATTTGGGTAGTGTAGATTGCTTTCCAGAACAATTTGCTTAAAATATCCTACATAAATAAAATAAAAACATGAATAGTTCTCTTTTAAATTTGTAATGAGTAACTGATCAATTAATAATTTGCTTCCAGAGTTATGTTTACACATGGTACCTATTACACTACGTAATAAATACAAAAAACCTCATATTATCGTATTTTGATCTAACAGGATACAGTCACTCTAGTGGTAGAAAGCGCTCCTTGCGGCGGCTTTGTGAACCTACGTCTGACGGGCTTTTCTATTGAAATATATTACAAATTAAACCCCCGCTTTCCGATTGACCGATTCATCTCATTTTTACAACACTTCTTTCTCATGAGTTACCCACGACGTATACCGCGTTTCGTTACAATACAGCAGACATTACGACCGGTATGAGTATATTAAGAATTTGGGTCAGGAGTAAACCCCCCCTTCAAATGAACCGATTTAGTTTATTTTTACAACACATATTTTCCTGTAGATTACCACTACGAATACCGAGTTTCGTCGAAATATACCAAAAATCACGGCTAGTAGCGGCGAATTGGTATTGTGGGTCCGGAGTAAACCCCCCCTCCTAATGAACCGATTTAGTTTATTTTTACAACAGTTATTTTCCTGTAGATTACCACTACGAATACCGAGTTCTGTAGAAATATACCAAAAATCACGGCTGGTAGTGGCGATTTGGTATTGTGGGTCCGGAGTAAACTCCCCCTTCTAATGAACCGATTTAGTTCATATTTATATCTCACTTTTCTCTCTATATTACCACTACGAATACCAAGTTTCGTTGAAATATAACAAATATTACGGCTGACATAGTCAAATTAGTGTTTTGGGTTCGGGGTAAAAGAACTCGTTCAATCGTTTGCTAATTGAATGCTATATACCAAGTTTCGTGACGAAAAAACAAAAACTCTGGCCGCTATCGTGTTAACAGACACACATATATATATATTTATATATATATATATATATATATATATATATATATATTTATATGCATATATATATATCTATATATATATATATATATATATATATATATATATATATATATATATATATATATATATATATATATATATAAATTTTAACGGGGGTCATTTTCGGTGTCTACTAGGTAGGATCGATAAAGATTTGAAGAAATTTTTCAAAAATTCCGTCATGAGTCCAACCTCAATAGCTACTTTCCTTCGGAGGAAAGTGCTAAAATTTAATTCAACACTACCAACCAGACCTTTCTACCTCACTCTTTTTCAGACATATGCTGTTCTATGGGTTCTTTAGAAAAAAAACTACAATTCTCTCTGCCTGTACATATTTGTTTTTCGACGTTTCATCAAATTTTAGCAAACAGCATTGCTGGCTGCCGAATCTCTCAAAAGTTATAAAATTTAATTATCTTTCCAATGATATACTCAGAACTGAGACTATATCTCATCTCCAAAATGATATTGGAATTCTAGAGTGAAAAAACAACAGATAAATAGAATTAATTGAAAACTAATGTATACAAGCAGAGTAAATTTGATTTGCACTACGAAACAAGGTTTTCTCTAAAGAGCCTTTAGAACAGCATATATCTGGAACAGAGGGAGATAGAAATGTGTGGTTGGTAGTGTTGAACTATATTTTTGTCTAGTTTTACCCCCCCCCCCCCCCCCCCCCCGGAATATAGCCATCAACTTGCGATACATCCCTGTATATACATAAAATCGTCGCCTTGCATAGGAATAAATGTTTGTTTGTTTGTTTGTTTAGAAAATATGGGGCGAAAAACCTCACGGTCGTCAGCGCCCTACTATGTTATTGCAACGCACAACCAATCATCCCATGTTCCCGGTGAAAGGGGTGCTTTCCTTAGGGTACGTTCATGGTGAGGATTCATTCTGCGATGCTACGATAGCTACTCCCATGAGCGCTGCCCCGATGTATTCTACATCGATGGAGGGTGTTCATGCTGACTCACCATTGCATTGGTTCTTGTTGGGAGTAAAGTAACCTTCAACAGTGAATTAGCTTTTGATTATGAAAAAGCTCTGCTTATGTTAGTGAGAAAAAATGAGCCTTTACAATTAGTTCGCGATGTTCCTGACAAAGAAAAAGGGATTGGTTTCTTACTCGGAAAAATTAATGGAATCCTATTAATTTTAGCGAGTTGGATAGACTTGAGTCGCTTAAATTAATAAAATTCTATTAATTGCGAGTTGGAATGGCTAGAGTTTTCTCATATCTTCTTGAGCGAGTGGAGCGTAGCGTAGCGATCGGAAACGCATATCATGTATTGCTTAATAAATGTAAAAGATCCAAAAAAGAGAGAGAGAAAAGGAATAAAATATGTTTGTTTACAAATATCGTTGTTTGTTATTCTTCATAACCTGCAAAACAGTCAACTTTAATGCTTAATAACTTTTTTCATAGTTGAGAGAATTGATTTTGATCATATTAACCTTTTTATTAATAAATATTACTTGCCATTATCTAATATGAATTATAACCGTAGATAACGAGTCAAGTAGTAAAAGATAACCAGCAAAGAACCTGTAAGCTAATCAGTAAGCTTATCAGCGAGTACGAGTAACTGTTATAAATCACTTAACTAAATAAATACTTCAAAAGTAACTGGATGTAGTCTTCGCAAAAAGACCCAATTTTCTTTCACCTCGACAACGAAATAACCAAAAAAGAATAATCACACAAGATGAAGTAATGAGAGAGGGTAGGTGACCTGCGCACTAGAGTCCTTTTGAAGGAACCAATCACAGTCAGGCCCACATCGCGGCTTCCCTCCTCACTGCGAGGAGAAAACAAAATATTTGTTTTTCCCCGCGGTCACTGCGCGGGTGCGAGAATAGCATCGGAAGTAAGGATCCTCACTATGAACACTCCCTTAACACACTCCCTTAACACTCCCTAAACCTTAATACATGTGTTTGTTTTACATCGGGGCAGCGCTCATCGGAGTAGCTATCGTAGCATCGCAGAATGAATCCTCACCATGAACGTACCCTTAGGGAGTCGGGATTTTTTTTTCTCACTCATTTTTATTTTTTTTTATTTTTATTTTTTATTTTTTATTTTTTTTTCCCTGACACACTCACACTCCCCGATATAGCTATTGTCAAAGTGCAGACTTATTATACAATTTTATCTTACAAATACAGATATCAGGTTCGAGACCAAGAGTTACTTACAAATTAAAGAAATTAAACATATACATATGTCAATGTATTAAAAGAATAACAATATTTAGATCAAATTAAAACTAGAAACTATGAGGTTTAAAAAAAAAATAAAAAAATAAAAATAAATAAATGGAATCACAAATTATCGCAGATTGCTAACTTAAGGAAAAACTAAATAAATTGATTAAACGTGTAACAATCATTCTACTAAACAACAATTAAATACAAGTACTAGACTAAAAAAAAGCAACACATAAGGAACCTAAATAGAGGACAATATTACTTTCATATTAATCTATTAAGCCCAGTTATCTTTAAAAATTTTATTATTTTGTCAACCTCAGCCTGTTTTCCGAGAGCCTCTGCTACCTTTCTAATAAATAATAAATGAAGTTTACGGAGATACGGACTTTCACTAGATTCAATTTTGTTTGCCTACGAGAAAGTATTCATGAAATTATCTTACTGAATTATTTTGTTTATTTTTTATTAACTACCCGTGCTTCATTACGGCCGATAAGTAGTTTTTTAACTACCCGTGCTTCATTACGGCCGATAAGTAGTTTATTAACTACCCGTGCTTCATTACGGCCGATAAGTAGTTTTTTAACTACCCGTGCTTCATTACGGCCGATAAGTAGTTTTTTAACTACCCGTGCTTCATTACGGCCGATAAGTAGTTTATTAACTACCCGTGCTTCATTACGGCCGATAAGTAGTTTTTTAACTACCCGTGCTTCATTACGGCCGATAAGTAGTTTTTTAACTACCCGTGCTTCATTACGGCCGATAAGTAGTTTTTTAACTACCCGTGCTTCATTACGGCCGATAAGTAGTTTTTTAACTACCCGTGCTTCATTACGGCCGATAAGTAGTTTTTATATTGCGTTAAATAAGTTAGAATCAAAATTAACGCTATTACATAATTTTGTACAGCTTATTATTGCACGGACTTTAGAGTTACCCAGGAAAATGTGGAGGTAACCGTGCTTGTTCCCATTGAAGAGTAAAAAGAAAATAAAAAAATTACAACAACCACTTAAAAAGTTAGGTAAACAGAGATAAATACACGTCGAAAAGAATAAAACTAACAACATTGAAGTTTTAAGCACTTATCTATTCGATTGACATCGCCCCACCGAACATTACAACAGAATCTTTTTTTGTAGAGAAGTTAGTAACCTTTCGAATAGCCGCCTTCCAGTTACTATGATTTCCCAACCGTTTTCGAGATATTTTATAAAATATACTGAGATCCGAAAATATTGCATCACCATTAATACGATTTTTCCCGTATACTTCTTACTTCCAAACCATACCAAAGTTTAAATATCTTAGATTAAAGATCTTAGAATCAGAAAATTAGTTTGGAAAAGTATTTCTATCAATTTTTCTTGTAAACTGTTACAACAATCGATTTAAAAATGGTTTCATTCGTTTTCCTACGTTAAGGAACCTATATAATGAGTACCTGCAAGGATATGGACTCGAAAATGTAAGCTTTCCGATTTTTTCGCGCAAATTTTGCTCCAAAAACCACGTTTCAGTAAACGGATTCAGCCAGCTGAATTAATGAACTTGAACTTTCAAATGAGAAGAAATCAAAATCGGACCATTTCTGAGTCGAAGAGGAACTTCTTAATAATTCAAATCCCCCTAAAAGTACTTAAACATTTGAATATATATAAAAAAAAAAAAAAAAAAAAAAAAAAAAAAAAAAAAAAAAAAAAAAAAACTTTCTTAGCGAGTGTTTACATTCTAAACGGATTACCCGTGCAAAAATTCAAATTTTTGTGTCAAGTGGTTCGGGATATTATTACCTCGGATGGGCCATCACCAGAGCGTAAACTCTATGAGAGACAAAATCACAGTTTATTTCTAGTAATTCCAGGTCTGCCATCATAGTTGAAATTAACCTCAATTAAAAATAATACTATGACATAGATACAGTACGGTAACAGCTGTTCTGTTATCGTCCTAGGAACGCATGCTGCCTAGGCGTGCATGCTCTAATCAACTAAAACTTTAAACCCCTCTAAAAATAATTAAAAATTCGAATATCAAAAAATCCTTTCTCAGCGAGTGTTTAAGTTCTATAGGGAGTGTCCAAGAAAAACTTCAAATTTTTCTGTCGAGTGGTTTGGGCTGGGCGATGATAGGTCAGTGAGTGAGTGAGTGAGTGGTATTTGACAAATACATATATAGTAGATGACTTTCTGGAATTTAACAAAAATCTAAGTAATCTTTTTTTTTATAAAAAATTTGAAAGCCTTATATTTATTGAAAGTGTTTGAGATGGAGAGATTCATAGTTTAAAAATCAACAAAACAGAATACTACAATTTTAAATTACCTACTTTTATTATCATATCTATAACTTATTGATTGTAATTAAAGTTCTTATCCATCTTATCGTTTCTAGGTAAAATCTGCAGGGTTCCTCCACATCCACATCCTCATATACCAGAGGTCATCATAAGGCACCATAATGTACAGAGAGCCTCAGAAGAATACCCGGCTCCTGAAAACTGAAGCAACACCTCGTAGACCATGAAGTCTCTCCATGTCAGAGACCAGAAGAGATAACTTTGCTCCTCGAGTAATTTAGATGTAATAGTCCAGATCATATTTTACCTTTAAAAATAAAATAAAATGTTTAATGAAATTCTATTTTTTATTCATTCCAATATTCCCATAATAATCCAGAAAGCACAATCCACCGGCGACATGAAAGATTCTATAAGTCCAGACAGTTCTTCGAATTAAAAAATGTCTAACTCTCTAAGGAACAAAATGTCCATCCAATGGATTATTCAAACACGATTATCTCGTAAAATATTCTAGGTAAGACGCTGAACTTGGTCTCAACTTAAAGATAGTTTAATAAGCTACAACTTTGGTATGTAAGGTGTTGTTTTTTACAACACTTCGTTTAAGCGATAAATCGGGATTTGTCCAAAAACACGGTTTTGCGTTTTTCTCGAAAACGAGAAATTCGCCAAAGGACTTTTTGAGTTTTTCGATTCCCCGTCGATATACGGTGTCGGCTATAGGATAATAGCCCCTATAAGATAGGGACACCGTGCATAACTTTAGGAATTAAGTTTTTTTTTTTTTTTTTTTTTTAATTTGTTTACTTGAAATCAGTACAAGTCATGTAAGTACAATAATCAAGTTAGTTGATACAGACATATGCTATGTATAAATCGAACAAACGGTAAAATAAAAAATTTGGAAGAAGCCAAACATTGTTGGCACTTCCGGGACTGTCTAAATAAATATTAAAATTATTATGATAAGGTCAGGTGAGTAAAATGTCTCGGAGCCACTGTCTCTTAAGCCGCCTGGGAGGATTGTCTGGGTGCGATTGGGAAGATAAGGATGGACCTTCGGGATCTGGATGGCTTGGACAGTTTTGAGTGGAACATTTGGAAACGGGTTTTAGCAAGGTCAAAGACAAATGGGATGTTAAGGTCATTGTGGAGGGTTTTGTTGGATGCATAAAAAGGGGCGTTAACAATTTTTCGGAGAACTTTTGACTGGAATGCCTGTATTCTGTTGATGTTGGATGGTTTTGCGGATCCCCAGAGTTCAAGTCCGTATGTCCATATGGGTCGAATGATTGTTTTGTATATCGTTAGTTTGTTCTGTATCGATAATTTAGATGAAGGTCCAAGGAGTCGTTTAAGTAGTCCGTATCTTTTGTTCAGTTCTTGTCTTTTCAGTCTCGTGTGAGGGTTCCATGTCAGTCGGCTATCAAGGTATAATCCTAGATATCGAACCTCGTTTGATTCTGGAAGTGGAGTGTCTTTAATGTAGACAGGAGGGCATGATCTCCGGTTAAGAGTGAATGTCACCTGTTTACATTTTTCTGTGTTGATCTGTATTCTCCACCTTTCACTCCAACGTTGTATGGCGGAAAGATGTTACTGCAGGTGTTGGTATGCTACTGAAGGATCAGGGGAAGTTGATAGGATGGCTGAGGAATTAAGTTAATGGCATAATTTCCATGCGTATCCGCTAGCTACGCTCGCTACCGAAACTCTAGTCAATCCTACTCGTTGATAATATAGATCAGTGGTTTTCGAAGGAAATTGGGCCAATATGATAGTTAAGAAAAGTTAGTTTGGTAACCTTTCCAACTCCCTGAATGGTCTTAGGTAAATCCCAAAGAGTCGTTTTCCTAGCCGAAAGAAGAACAGCATAAAAGAGACAAACAACACTAAGAACTCAAACAACAAACAATTAATAGAACTTGCGCAAAAAAAAATCAAAAAAAAAAAACAAATCTAAAAGTGAATCGCGTTGAAAATAGTAAGTGAACAAAACGGCTTCTAGAAAGAACAGCCAATCGCCCAATTAACCTTTTCTCTTTAACCTGGTGAAGCTAGAACGTAAGTGAACAAAACGGCTTCTAGAAAGAACAGCCAATCGCCCAATTAACCTTTTCTCTTTAACCTGGTGAAGCTAGAACGTAAGTGAACAAAACGGCTTCTAGAAAGAACAGCCAATCGCCCAATTAACCTTTTCTCTTTAACCTGGTGAAGCTAGAACGTAAGTGAACAAAACGGCTTCTAGAAAGAACAGCCAATCGCCCAATTAACCTTTTCTCTTTAACCTGGTGAAGCTAGAACGTAAGTGAACAAAACGGCTTCTAGAAAGAACAGCCAATCGCCCAATTAACCTTTTCTCTTTAACCTGGTGAAGCTAGAACGTAAGTGAACAAAACGGCTTCTAGAAAGAACAGCCAATCGCCCAATTAACCTTTTCTCTTTAACCTGGTGAAGCTAGAACGTAAGTGAACAAAACGGCTTCTAGAAAGAACAGCCAATCGCCCAATTCACCCATTTCTCTTTAACCTGGTGAAGCTAGAACGTAAGTACCAAATAATGTATATTAAATTAAAAATAAAAAGGAATAAACTCGTGACGCAGACAGAGGACATCGCCCATCTGATCCCACCTATTGTCAAAATTCATAAAACGTGGCACATATCTTAGCTGCTCACGTTTGAAGTGTTTCTATTTGCTCCTTCCTTCTCATTTCCTGTACAATTACAGTTCACTTCCGGTTTAGTTTCTACTTACATCCTGTCCTCTTCAGGTCCGCATCAAGGTAACCTATGTTTTAGCTGAAGAAGACCGAAACGTTCGAAATATAAATTTTTCCCGAAATCTGACTTTTTTTTTAGACGAATTCCAAATCTTTCTAGACTTTTTATGAACTCATTCTATTTGTATCTGTTTTTTTCAGGCTTTTCAAATATTAGTTACACGGTAACGCGCTGAAATGATCCGGTCCAAGTGTCTAGGATATAATTATTGTACTATGAATGGCTTAAATTTTCCTATATTTATTTTCAAACAATGCTTGTACTGTTGATGGTGATGAAATTTCGTGGAATAGCATCTGGATGATGTGTCATGCAACACAACAAACAAGTATTGCCATTTAAGGAATGTTTAATTAGCAAACATGAAGACTCTTCAAGATTTTGTTTGCTATGAGATGACACAACTGCATTCCCAGCGAGGTATATATCCGTAGGTTGTAACCTCTTTGGCAGTCAGATCCAAAGAGAAAGATGGCTCGGCTGCTTTTAGTCTTCTGCTTGCTACTCGCTGGAGTGTCCTGCCGCGTACTGCCACCATCCAATGGATCATTTTCCGGTTTGTATATCACCCAATTCCACCCAAAATCTTTCCCATTTTTGGGCACGATGTATACCGATTTTCGATTCTAGGCCGCATAAACTACCGGTTTCTGGCAAATTCGAAATTTTATTCAGGACTAAGCACCAACTCCTAAAGGAATCTTATCTCAATTATTCGCATTACATCCCATCCTTGAGATCTGAATATTGTACCTCGAATTTCGTTCGATGGAAACCAAAATTACGGCCACTTAAGAGGCATTTCGTCAGGGCTGGTTGGTTTCAGAAATATCACATGAAATGAACGGAGTTTTTATATACAGGGTGTATCGCAAGATAATGACAACACTCCAGGAGATAAAACTACACAAAAAATGTTGTTTAACGCTACCAATCACACATTTCAATCACAGTCCGTTCCAGATATATGCCGTTCTAAGTTTTTTTTAGAAAAAAACTCCAATTTTCTCTGCTTGTGCACGATTTTTTCAACGTTTCAATAAATTTTAGCAATTAGCATTCAATTTCAATTCAATTCAAATGAATAACAGCTTTTGCTTAGCGTCATTTTTGAGAAAATTAGTACTCTTCCAAAAAACATCCTGCGGGCTGCAAAATCTCTCAAAACTTATAAAATGTAAATAGCTTTTTAACGAGATACTCAGAGCTGAGACTAGGTATCTCTCAATTCCATTATGACATCAAATAAATAAATTTTAATTTTAATGTCCATTTTTATTAAATAAATTCATAAAAACACATGTCTATAACTTTATTGAATGTAATTAAAGTTCTTATTCATCTTATCGTTTCAAGGTATAGGTGAAGTTATCTGTATGCTTCCTGACCCAGATTTCCTCGATGGATCTATGGATTATAATGAAGAGAGAGCCTCAGAAAAATACCCGGCTCCTGAAAACTGAAGGAACACCCCCAGACTATGAAGTCTCTCCATGTCGGAGACCAGAGGAGACAATTTTGCTCCTCGAGTAATTTAGAAGAAATAGTCCAGATCATATTTTACTTTTAAAAATAAAAAAAAAAAGTTTAATGAAATTCTATTTTTCCTTCATCCCAATATTCCCATAATAATCCAGAAAGCCCAATCCACCGGCGACATGAAAGATTCTAAAAGTCCTCCATTTTAATATAGTTAAAGTAAAGAATATTATATAGAAGTAGCATTAATTAAAAAAAAAAAGGCACAAGAATTGTTTATAATACTACTTGTTATCCGGCACACAGTGGTGCCGAATGGACAAAAAGCGGAAACGATTCAACATCTTGGGTACGGATTAACCTAGAAACCTGGGGCTGGTCTCATTCGACTCTGCTAATGGAAAAATGAAAGCCTGTATCTCAACATTTTTTGAGATTTTTAGAATCAAGACAAGTTGCAACAAGTATTATGAGTGTATATTTAAACTAAGCGTGATTTCGTTGAAGGAATACGTCGAAGTTTGTACCACCCAACAAGTAGTCATACAAATCGCGGTATTTAATTTTAATTCACGATAGCTCATGACTAAACAACTTTAGCACCTAAAATGAACTTGAAATATAAGTGTTCGGACGTAGGGACATGTATTATCTGAGCCAATTTGGTAAAGTAGATAGTGCAACAAACAAAGGCGTACTCTAATCCTTTCTTTTCACTCCGGTGTTATGATCGGATAAGCAGATAAAAGCAGATAATCTTTACTTTAACCCTTAAGCACTAGCGTCGGTTCACAAGAGACCCAAGCTACTTTTAAGAGAAAATTTGAAAATCCTCCCTTCCCCGAATAGGCTATCCACTCCATCTATTTTCAAAACATAACACACTCCCTTATTTCGTCACTGCTAGACCACCGACCGAGTAGTGTTGGTGTATATATATGTACACATATACAGGGTGATTCAGGTCTAACTAGCCAAACTCTAGGACGTGATTCTGGACATAATTTCCAACAAAAAACTTCCGTATGGTCCGATTTCGAAGAGTGAAGCAGTTATGTCCAATTTTCTGTTTTAGCGCGGTTCCTCCCTCCCCCATAGGGAGGAACCCCGCTTATAAGGTTGATACAATGAAACAATCCGGAAGTGCCGACTAGAAAATTTTGCGTTTCAGAACCCCTAGAAACCGAAAATAACGGTGGTTCAAATTTGTATATATATATATATATATGTATATATTTATTTATATATATATATATATATATATATTTGTCTGTTCGCTCTCTAAATAGAAGACGAATGGTCCGATTTTGATGAAATTTGGTACAAAAATCTGTCGTCCAATTTGAAAGGTCAAGTTCGTTAACCAGCAAAATCCGCCCACTGAAAGATGGCGTTTGGGGCGAAATTCGCGCAGAAAAAATCGTAACGCTTACGTTTTTGAGTTCATAAGCTTGTAAGTACTCGTTTTATAGGCTTCTTGGGCTAGAAAAACGAATGAAACCATTTTCAAGGCGATAGCTTTAACCGTTGTCGAGAAAATTGGAAAAATAGTTTTTGAATACCGTTTTTGGTTTGGGTACTTAGAATAACGGGATTCAGTTGAAACATTATCTGCATGTTCTACTTTCATTAAAACTAATATGTTGAAAGTTATGTTACGTTTGGAGTTAAGGAAGGGTTAGAATAAAATATTTTATGAACAGATATGAAAAGTTTTGGAAACTTCGTATACTTTCATTAATATCTCGAACACGGTTGGGAAATCGTGGTAAGTGGATTGAAACTATATGAAAGCTTACTAAATTCTCTACAAAAATGATTCTAAAACTATTTTTGATTAGGTTATGTCAATCGGAGAAATAAATGCTTAAAACTTCAAATACGTCTGTTTTGTTCTTATGAACGGGTTTTTGTCGTTCTTTTTGTAATTTTTGTCTCTTTTCCTTGGTTTTTTATTGCTTTTTATTTTTTTATGAAATGGGAAGACTTGTCCCTTAGATAGGCTTTATTAGCCGTATTATTCTATATAGGCTTTATTAGGCAGGGGAATCTAGTCGATCGTGAAGACTTGTTCTTGGTCCTTCAGTATCGACTAGATAGGCTTTATTAGGCTTTCTATCCTATAAGGCCATAAGTGGGAAGGGGATTCTACTTAAACTTGAATACTTGTTCTTGGTCCCTTTGTTTTGGGAACTTTGTATAAAATAAAATATTTTATTAACAGACAAGAAAAGTTTTGGTAACCTTTTATACTTTCGTTAGTATCTCGAAAACCGTTGAGAATCTTGGTAAACGGATGGTTTCCATTCGAAAGCTTACTAAATGCTCTGGAAAACAGGTTCTGAAGAAAGTTTTGATTAGGCGATGTCAAACGGAGAAATAAGTACATATAACTTAGAAGTTTGATAAACGATAATTGATTTCGGTAATTTATACGGTTCTTTTTGTCTGTTTTTATTTCTTGTTATTTTGTTATTGCTTCTAGGAGGAGGATGTATTTCTCAATAAAACAGGGGAATAAATACAAATTCTTTGAACCTGTAACAGAACTGAAAACGTAAATATTCTCTGTGTAGAGTCAGTCCGGGTCGAGATAGTAGGCCGGTTCAGGTAGGCTGTTATTGCACTTCATAAATCAAGATTCATTGTTCTCATCAAGCATTCTAGGACAGCTGACAGTTACCTTTACCTGTAGGAAGTCATGCAGCCAAATTCTATACTAGAAATATAATTATATTTTGTGGTTGAATGTGGCCGTAGTTCAATAAAAAATAACACTACTTTCTCATTTTCATGTACAATTTTATTTTGTTTAATTGCATTTAAAAGTAAAATGGATATGTTTGCACTGCAAGTTAAGTAAATTAGAAATATATTCGTAGAAGAGTCTTCGTAGACCGAAACTTGGGACGGCAGAAAGAGTAATTTCTGCTTAGGTTAGTTTCATCCCTAGCCGAAAGTCTTGTTTTTTTTTTGTTTTTTTTTTCATATTTGTTTACATTAGGAATGATGCAAACAAAGTAATAACTGTTTCTATTCTAAGTCTACAAAATAACACTAGGGATATGAATGGAACCGCGCTAAGATGACGCAGTTCCTGCGAGTCGGACTTTTTATTTTAAGGTAGACATATTTATTATTCAATAAGAAAGGATTGCTCAAAAACTGTTCATGATAATTAAATTCTAATTATGCCACCAAAAAATAGACAAAATTTCCTTCAAGACAACAGTAATTAAATTCACTGAACCCATTGACAGAAGATACTTCAAATAACGGTGCCTAGCCAATAGATCTTAGAATGCTATTTAATTTTACAATCACAGTTAAACCGGCTGGATAGATTTCACGTTCCATTGAATCAATAAGTTGGAGGCGATTAGAAGTTGTGTTCTCCGAAGCGGAATTACAGAAAGGTTTACAAGTTGAAGGAAAGTTGTACAGTCAGCCCTCAAATCAAGCTGAAACCAAGCTGCTTCGTTGGGCAACTTCGGGCCAACATCACGCACGGATGAAGTTTCATCTTCGCATGTTCAACAGGTAGTTGTACAAGGTTTGTTGGACGTTTCGTTTGTTTGTTTGATACCAAGAGAGTAATTTAGGTCATTTTCTAAGCGGCACAAAGTGACTCTAAAGGCTTATTTTTTCCTACGCTCTTCATCTCGGAAAATCCTAAGTAGGTATCGAAAATAGTATTTCACTGCTAGTGATTATTGGACTAATTTTGATTGATAGAAATTCGATAAACTTTTGAAAAATTGTTTCTAAAAGCCCAACGCAGTGGTATTGCGCCATTTTACCGGGGTTTTCCCGCATAAAGTTCACATCCGGTATCATTTGGAGAATGCATATATGCGATCTACTAATATTTTGCTCAGAGTGCAATGAACCTTGCAATACAAACGAGCTCTTTCGCCTAACATTTTATGCCTTTACTAACTCTTCAGTTTTGTTTTACAATATCCGAAATTTTAGCATCGTATATGACCCCCAACAAGGTAAGTCATATTTTACAAAAAAATAATGAAGAAGGAATTCCACAGTGTGCAAACGACAAAGTCTTTAGACAGTCTAGCTAGATTGCATACATCTAGCTCGACTGAGCCCCTGCACAAGTCTTTAGACAGTTCGTGTACTTGTCTATAGACAGTGCCTATACGTGTCTATAGACAGTGCCTATACGTTTGTATAGACAGTCCCTAAACATGTTTATAGTCAGTGCCTTTACATTCTGCAGACAGCTCGTGTACATGTCAATAGACAGCCCTATTACATGTCTGAAGACAATTCCTTAAAATGTTATGAAGACGGTTTCTAGACGGTCTTTAGACAGTTTCGTTCATTAGAGCGGTTACGTTCGTTTTTCTACATTAGATAACTATAAAAGGGTACCAGGAACCATACAAAAGAAAATCCTTAAGCGCATTTTTTTTTCGAGCGAATTTTGCCCATAAAACCATGTTCCGGTTAGCGAATTTGGTTACGGAACTTGACCTTTTAAATTTTCTTTATTTTGTGCCATCATCAGGTGCTAACAACAACATACAAACATTCGTTAATATTATTAGACTCAAACATTAATACATTTTAAGGCGTTTAGTACATTTCAAGGACAATTTATAATAAAAATTTATAAACCTAACAGTGACAGTATATAATGGAATGTGTATAACTTTATTCAATGGAAAATTTATAACCTTAAGGTTTTGTCTAATTAATGTTATAAACTGAATATATCTTTAAATCATTAATGTCACGAACTCATAACAAACTTCGGAAAACAGTATAATGAAGGATCTATAAACGTACGGGTGACCGGTGCTGAAAGTTTTATTTTGCCTAGTGGAAAATAAAGAAAATTTGTGGGTAGACGAATAGTGTTTTACCTTCTGGAATTAAGCAACCCCACTATTGGAAACACGTGAAATATATACAGTGCTGTGAGAAAGTATAGACTCAATGGAAAAATGTACTATTTGAATTCATTTATGTCATTTATTTTGAAATTTTGCTAACAAAAGATATTATTTAATGTTTACCTAAATGATTTGTAGCAATTTTGATAATAAATTTAATGATATTGTTAGGAGTTGCTTTATTTTATACAAAATAACCAAAAACAACCTGTGAAAAAGTATAAACTCAAACATTTTCTGACTCTTTAATAAGTAAATACTTTTCAATAATGACATGTTATGCCATGTTTCTTAATCACCTCCAAGAGTCCTTTGAGGACACTTCTTATTAAATTAATTAAAGTTCTCTCTGGTATGTTTTACCAAGCTTGTGTTATCCTGTCTTTGAGCTCATCAATATCCAGGATTTCTGTCTCTTGCCATAATCCTCCATCAATTTTCTATCGGATTAAGATCCAGACTAAGGGCTAGCCAATCTAAAATGTTAATTCCAAAATCCTGAAACCACTGTTTTGTGGCGCGTGTAGTATGAATCAGCGTGTTTTTCTTCTGTACAATGATTATTTCTTCTTCCAACATCGTAATAAACGGCAAAAGGAACTCTGCCAAATCATTTTGATAAGTAATTTCTTCAATTTTCCAGAAATAAATGCAAATCGAGTTTTTTCCTTTTCATTAAACGCAGTTCAGACCCATGACTCCGCTACTTCAATGCGACCTTCTTGGATTTCTTACTTTTTTATTTCTAAAGGCATGCCAGTAATAATTTAAACCATCTGGACTATCAATTTTAAGTTTTTTTCTTCACTAAAAATAACGTTTGACCATTTTTTAGCTATTTTGAAAAGGATTTTCAGCTAACTGCAGTCGCCACTGCAAATTATGTTTCTTTAGCTGTGGTTTTCGCATTACTTTACAATATTTCAAGAACTGTGATTCCATTATCCACTTCCTCATCAAGCTATCATCACATCCTAAATTAAATCGCCACAAAATCAGTGCAAAGGATTCTCCTGTTTTTGAGATTTCTTTCAAAACCGCTCGTTTCACCTGCTTCAAAAAATTTGGAGGACTTCCACTTCTTTTATATTTCCCGTAATTGTGTTGGCTGCAACTTAAAAAGTTATTGGCCACTCCTTGGGAGGGGTTTTGCACACGAACAATTTGCCTCTGGGTCAACCCACCTCTTCTTAGGTCCATAATTCTTTGTTTCTCCACTTCCGTGAGTTGACTTCCATGCAGCATTATTTAAAAAAATCACAGGAGTCGCCACTGCAAAGAAACAATTCCATGTACTCTCTCTTCAGCAGTTAAAAGAAAACTGAGGTGGTAATAATCCATAAGTACACCTGACAATAAAAAATTAACATTGAGTTTATACTTATTCGCAGCGTAAACATGGTTTTTTGACGAAATCTGATTACCGTAAATTATCAAACAAATCAAAGGCCATTAAAAGCTTCTTGGCAATCTAATAACATAAAAACCAATCACAAAAAATTATTGTGCAATGAATTTACATATAAATTTAATAAATACTTTGATTTTATAAGTTGAGTTTATAATTTTTCACAGGACTGTATATATATATTCTTATATTGGTAATTACAACAATATGTTAAATATATTTCCAACTATCTGACTACCCGTGCTTCGTCACGGCAGGTAAGTAGTTATTTTATTGCGTTAAATAATGTATCATCAAAATTAACGCTACTATGCGTATAATGTTCTGCAGTTTATTATAGCGCGGTTCCCTTCATGCTTTATGTTATTCATCAGTTGATAAGTAATCAAACTATAATGTTTCTGGACATTGGGGCACTCCTGACCGGTGCCAAGAAACATATAACCTAGAGATAACCCGATATCTATAGGTTACCAGTAACAGGAGTTTAAGGGTTCGGGAAATTATTACCTCGGATAGACCAACACCAGGTACAGGATAAACTCTATGATGGCCAAAATATGGATGACAGTATGATAATGGACAGTATTTCTAGTAATTCAAGGTCTGCCATCATAGTTGAAATGAAGCTCAAATAGAAATAATATTATGAACTACAGTACATCATCGTCCTAGCAACGTTTGCTGTCTTGGCTTGCCTGCTCTCTAACCAAATAAAAATTTAATCCCCTCTAAAAATACTTAAAAATTTGAATATCAAAAAATCCTTTCTTAGCGAGTGGTTACGTTCTAAACGGAGTGTTCACACAAAAGTTTAAATTTTTTGTCAAGTGGTTTGGGTTGGGCGATGATAGGTCAGTGAGTGAGTGGTTTTTGACAAATATATAGTAGATAATAACGCTTGATGCATATTTTAAAACAAACTATTAAGTATTTCAGGGTCTCCCCTTGGTCTAGTAGCTAACGCCTTAGATTCTCACGTGAATTTTCTCATCTTGCGCCTCGTTGAGAAAATTTCTCGCTGCTCCGTGGATGTTGGCGCTAATGGCCCAAAAAAAAGTATTTCAAGCTTTTTACTTAATGAAATAGGGGACGTCATCGGAAATGCGGTCATAAGACGTAGTTTCGCCACCTGTGGTTTACGAAACGTTTATTTATTTATTGTGTCCCGCTTCAAAGGCGATAACACAAAGTACAGTATCCTCTGAACTTAACTATTCTAGGAAATCAGCATGGTTATTTCTGTTGTGAATGTGCGTGGTTACGTAATGTTTTAGACGTAGGATCACCTATAAATAGTGCTTAGTATCAATGGAAATATAATATCTTATAAGCCAACACTGCAGACGTTTATCAAATAGGGTTGTATAGTCCAATGTTCTTGAGGTAAGTCAGTATAGTGTTGATGTACTGGCTATCATTACCCAGGAGTTCTTGCATATCATACGGTATGTTGTAATTGCCTCTTCTCTGCTAGTCAGTCAGTAAATGTTTAATCGTGAATTCTGTGTTACATATGTTGCATATTGGTTTGTGGCGTATCTTGTCATAAGAAATTCGTGGGTAAGTCGAGTATGTCCAATCCGTAAACGAGCGAGGACAACTTCTTCTCGTTTATTGTCGAAATGACTGGATGGCCATTCATCAACTGTATTTTTTATGGTCCGAAGTTTATTGTCAGTTAGTTGTGTTCATAAGTATTGCCAATGACGTTTTATGGCAGAGTTTGTAGCTGTTGTTAAGTCTCTGGCAGTTATTTACAAAACGTTGACATTTCATGTCAACACTTCCGGTTTCCTTTATCGAGTCGACATCATTAGCAGACTTTTCCTTCTAAGGAATGAAAAGAAACGCGCTAAAAGCATGCCTAAACATTGAACTCTAACTCGTTCATTAGAATGGGGCGTGTTTTGGTGCACGCTTTGCGAGAGTATTCCACCAACAAGGCACGGGGACGACACACAATCGGCTGGCTGATGAAAAGGAACATCCGGGCCCTAAAACCTGAAACAATCGTGAAGGGCTGAGTATAAAGTTTGAGTGGCCGAGGTTTCGAGTGGTTTCAAGTGTTCTCATCAAGGGCTGCTATTAGAGATTACGTCCCCCTTTCTGTTACACCCTGCCTACCTTTCTGTTCCACCCTACCTGCCTTTCTGTTCCACTCTGCCTGCCTTTCTGTTACACCCTGTCTGCCTTTCTGTTACACCCTGCCTACCTTTCCGTTCCTCTACTCGGCTAATATTCGCACACCTGCAACGTTTTGTTCTGTCTGCGTTATTTAGCGCTCCAACACCCCAAACAGGTTTATTCTATCCGCAATAAACGGGAGCAACAAGACTTTTGGAAAAAAAGATGATATACAAAAGAAGAACTCATATTAATTTAATTGTATTCAGAATTTCTTTTGTTCCCTATTAACGCTTGTCCGGATTAACGAAGAAAAATCCTGCTATTATAAATATAACTATTTATATATTTTGTTAAAGCTTTCCATTTAAAACGATAAGACCTAATACAAATCATTAAATGCAGGGTTCAAAGCACAAGTAGACTAAGTCCATTTTTGCATATTATGTTGTAATGGCATTGAAGAGTATTACTAAAATGACTCTTTTCAGTGCTACAGGAGAATAAGTCCTAAATTCATTAATTTGCCACTAGTAGCTCTTGCTATAAATCTGGAAGTCATTCTTATTTGTTTTCAGAGCACAAGTATGTCAAGTCCAAGTTGTAGCTGTTTTATGTGCAAGGCTATACATAAATAATATCAGTGATATTTAACCTTGCAAATAAGCCGAAAGAGTTTTGTACCAATGTTTTTTAAAATCGGGCCATTTTTTGCCCAGCTAGGGAGCGAACAGACAAACATATATATATATATATATATATATATATATATATATATATATATATATATATACACACAAAATTGAACCACCTAAATTTTCGTGATCCATGGGGTCTGAAACGGGAAAATTGCTAGTCGGCACTTCCGGATTGCGTCGTAAGTTCAGCCTCATAAGCGGGTTCCCTCCCTATGAAGAGAGGGAGGAACCGCGCTAAAAAGACATAACTTAGAATTCCTTTTAGGCATTCATTCATATTTTCCTATAAATTTCCCAATACTGACCATCTCAATATATAAAAGCCTTTCACGGTTGTTTGTAAGCCAACCACAACCGATATCCCACTTCAGTGGCGAAGTTTCCTAAGTCTGCAGGTGAGTTGGGAAAACCGCTTTGACCCTAGCAACGGACCTGGCAAAGTTCATCAGAAGCAAAGGCTACTTAGAGATATTTCCTCTCAGGATAGAAAACAAGATACAAAATGGGCCTTCTGGCTTACACTTTGATAAAAAGTTTAAACATTTCTGTTAATTGATAATGTCTTCATACTGGGCCATTTGTATACAACGAGGGATTAAAGAGAAATATTTTAAATAAGCTGAATTCTGTTTTAAATGTTTTTATTTATATTGAAAATATTTGTACTTGGCTTAAAGAACAAAAGATCTATTGACTAGAATAATTTAACTGGTCTAGAAAATTTTACTTTTTTTCTGTTGGTTTTTATTTCAATAAGTCATTATCAGGACAGGCGCTAATGGCCGAGATTTGTCGATGCGCCGTTAAAAAAAAAAAAAAAAAAAAAAAAAAAAATGTCATTATCCCTAATTTGAGTGTGCTGAATCAGAATATGAACTTAGTTTTTCTCCTCCACTTTTTCACAATATAGGAAATAGTAAAATATACATATTTATACTAGCATCTATAGAATTTATGTTATATTATTAAATATTAGTTAATAATCTATAAATATCCACACAATAATCTTCAAAATTAACTTATGTTTCACATCACCACTTAAGTTTGAAACTTTGACCAGTTTTTTTAATACTGCCTTGAAAATACGTTTTGTAGAATTCCGACTATGGGAAGAATTTGATACGTCTCTTTTCAGCAACCAGCAATAATCAGCTGTCATATTTTTACTCCACTTACTCTGGCGTCTTTCCATTTCCTTTATGCTCTGGTGAATTTTTCGCCATGCTCTTTATTATCACAGCTAAGATTTTCTGGAAAACGAAATGAGAGTACAGGAAATGTACTTTCACGGGCATATTGCAGCCCGGCTTTCTAAAATATTTTTGCAATTTCACTCTTAAAACCAATCCATGCCTGTTTTTTCAGTATCTGTCATAATTTCTTCAAAGAAGGTATCAGAAATCAACTTTCTAATTTGTAGCCCAACAAAGCATTCATTTTAATGAAGCGCATTCATTTCAATAATGCGAACAGTTTTATTTCTACTTTTTCTGGTTTCTATTTAGTTTCATATGCACAGATCACCATTAAAACTTTTTAGGTATAATTACTAATTGTGCAAAAATGGTACGATGTACAATAAAAAAAAAAAAAAAAAAAGAACGATTACAATTTTGGAATCAGTACATAAATTAAGTAAAGTAGACTTATCTCTTAGGGAACCCCAGAATCATGAATATCGGTGTAATCGTAATTATGATAAGCAAGCTTTCGGCAGAGTGAAAAATACTCAAGCTACTTGTAGCATTACTTCGTAATACAAGCGACCAATTTTAGGAAGTATGGTTTCTTTTTCGTCGAAGAAGAAATTTTGCCAAAAACCACTATGATAACAATCCGATGAGCGTCAGCTGCATTAAGAATATCGCGGCAGACCAAATTCAAAAAGTGCAGAATTTATTACCTTAAAATTAAGTCAAGAGATTGAATTTTAGTATTTGGTTTCTTGAAACAATTTATTTCTATTAAAACTGTATATAACTAAGTACAAAAATGAAAACTTGTATTGCGATTTCCTGAAAAACGAAGCGAAACGAGCAAATCTCTAAATGCTTTTTTGTCTTAGTTTTTCGGTCCCCTACACGTTCCAGAAGTTCTGGCATTTAAATTCGGGACACCCTGTATATATATTTGTGTGTGTATATATATATATATATATATATATATATATATATATATACACGTATCTATGGGTTTTGAAGTGAAATATTTTGCAGCCGGCACTTCCGGATTGTGTCATGAGGTCAAATTCATAATGGGGTTTCTTTCCTATGGAGGGAGGGGAAGTTCAGAGCGAAAAACTACTCTGAACATTGTAACGAAAATTTAATTTTGTTATCAACATTTAAATATCATAATTCTTATAAAAGTGTAAAACTTTTCAAATGTTTCCGTTGTTATTGAGCAAACAGATTGTAGTTTTCTCAACAATAATACGACATATAGCCGTAAGTAATATTATATTCGGTACCCCACATCTAGACAGGCATGGGAAATGTACATACATATATATATATATATATATATATATATATATATATATATATATATATATATATATATGTACACACAGACACACACAAATTTCAACGATTGGGTTTTCCGTAAACTATACGATTTGAAAGTCGACATTTTTCGACACTTTTGAAGTACTAATCGGATTGACGTCATATGAGGATTTTCCTTCTTTTATGGACTACGACTTAGATGAGGAAAACACGCTAAAAGGTCAGAGAAACAAAATAAAGAAAGCTTTTGTTACAACATTGTTAATGGTTGATGCACCAAGAAGAGGTTTCCTCCAAATATTTTTTCTCCAATATTTTCAGTTCTAAAACGGAGTGGTCTCTGTAATAGAAAACAGTTTTCCCGTAAGAGGATTTGTTGGGATTTGCGGATGTTTTATATAAACGAAAAACATAAAAGCAATTTATTCCAGGTAAAACCTCTTTTTATTTTCGCAACTGGGATCCGCTTATAAAGACTCCACCAGCCTCGGGTCCTAAGGAACAATCTTCCGTCCATCCATAGAAGTTTGGACCTTGTAAGTCCATTGTTTAAAGGCTGAAAGGTCATATTTTAAACCGCTGAGTCATATTAGCATAAGTTACTTATTTATTTGTTTAACTGTGACATACAGTAGGACCTCCATTATCCGGGAGTCTATTATCCGGGATTCCAATTAACCGGGCTCTAGATGGGGCAATTTTTATTCGTTTTTTAAATATTATTTAAATATATGTATGTACATACAAACATATTTATTGCATTATTGTTATTTTTATCAACTAAAGCATTTGATTTCGTAATTATGCATTAAATATTTGTATGTAATGACGATTATGTACATAAATATAAATTAATTACATATATTGTAAACTAAGGAATGTAAAAACAGCGCTGTTTTCGGAAGAATGTGATGATTCCATATTTCTGGAAGTATCTCAATTTATTTCATATTCTTGAAACTGAAACGTTTTCATGTCTTTCTATGAATCCCCTACTGGACTGTTAGCCTACCAAGGAAATATTACCTCAGTTGGGCTTTAACTCTTCACTCGAGTACATACATATGTTGCATAGAAATTAAAATGGCTGAAAAAAGAAAACGCGTCGTGTTAACTTTGGAACATAAATTAATCATTATAAAGCGGAAAGAAAAAGGTGAAAGTGTTAAAAAATTGTCCGCCGCACTCGGACTTGGCGAACAAACACACATTTAGTCAATAAAATACTGTGTTTCGATTATCCGTGGACCACCCTCCCCGTCATTACCCCGGATAATCGAGGGTCCTACTGTATACCTATTAGGTAATATTTATTTATTATCAAGACTCTCATAACGCAGGTGATTCGCTCGATAATTACAAATCTGTTCTTATTATTAAACAGTTATTACAATTTCTTATTGATATTTCATATTGAGTAAAAACATGAATTTACAATAAAAGTATTATACAAATTAACATAACAGTTATAAGTATGTACACAATTATATATATATATATATATATATATATATATATATATATATATATTTAAACATTACTATATACATTAGAGATGTGTATGCAAGTGCAAAACACGTGCATACACATTGCTTTATATGAGCCGTTTATTTTGAAATTGACCTAACTCCATTTTTCAATTTTTTTCCGGTTACCGTGGTTCATGTACAACTTCATGTTATTTATCAGTGAGGCATTTCAGGTTTCTTATATTCAGAGCAAATACGATAAATTTTTTACACATAAGTTTTCAGAATTAATTAAATGACTGAGCCGTGTAGTTTGAAAGTGGCCCAACTCCATTTTTAGTTACATCAAGATATTTACTATTGATAATGTCGGAAAGCAGTGATGAAGGTAATTTCAATTAATTAGTATTTACAAGTTAACCTCATTTTTGGGACAATTGTGTTAGTTCATTAACCTGTACGTTTATAAATTTTTAATATCCATTTTATCAAATGATAGAGATTTTGGCGTGGTAGAAAAGGCTTTAAAAAAAAATTTACTGTTCGTTCCCCAAGATTATTACAAGATTATTAAAAAGTGTCGGAAGGGTAATAATTTTGTTGTAAATGAAATGAGACAGGAAGATTTTGTATCAACAAAATTATTGAAAGACGCAATTTTTAAAAGGGTAAAGAATTCTGACATGACCAAGGCCGATGAGAATGATCTGCTGATTTTTTAAAGAAAAATATTAAGACGCATTTACGGCCCCGTGAAGGAAGGTCAAATTTGGAGGAGACGTAAAAACCGAGAGCTTTATAGTTTATATAACGACTTAAATGTTGTTAGCTTCATAAAGCTTGGACGGTTAGGTTGGGCTGGGCACGTCATACGAATGGG
Source organism: Gonocerus acuteangulatus (assembly GCA_946811695.1). Taxonomy (NCBI): domain Eukaryota; kingdom Metazoa; phylum Arthropoda; class Insecta; order Hemiptera; family Coreidae; genus Gonocerus; species Gonocerus acuteangulatus. The sequence goes on along the minus strand of OX328125.1, from coordinate 102,278,268 downwards.
GGAAGGAGAGATACCAGGGAAGGTCCTTGAAGCCAGGATGGAACGAACTAGGAGGAGAGGGAGACCCAGGCTGAGATGGGAGGACAGTGTGGCAGCTGATGCTAGGGTCCTTCTCAATGCACCGAACTGGAAGGCGGCGGCAGCAGATAGAGATGGTTGGCGGAAGCTCATAGAGGAGGCCAAGACCCGCCTGGGGTTGTAGCGCCAAATAAGAAGAAGAAGAAGAAAGAATTCTGATGGAGAATCAGTAAACTGGTTAAGAATATGTTGGTTGCGTTTTGCCAGAAATGAACCATATAAAATTTTTTATAAGACATCAATGAATGAAAATGAAAATATTTTAATATATATATATATTAAATATAAGTCCTGAATATATTACCACGTCGAGGTAGACCAAGAAGGTTCGAAAATATTGTATTGACTCCATTGTATAAAAATATTAGACAAGTTACAACAGCAAAATTTAAGGACATAATTGACCTATTACGATATATACCACCAGAAAATCATGATTTCTTCAAATCCCTTTCACACGCACAAAATGTAGACGAATGGTAAATTGTTTTTTAATAAACTTATGTTTGTAATTTTCTATGTTCTGTAATTAAAAAAATATTTTGAATCGCATAAATTATGTTTCCGAAGTGTTTTCAAGATATTTAAAACAAAGGTACCTACGTATTAGCGTCAAAGCAGGTTAAAGAGGCGGGTCTCGTTCAAAGATCTGGATCGTGGATAACGAATTTCTATTGGTCAATCACTATCAGAGCAGCATAGGTTCATTGGCTATTGTGTTTATAGTAACCATCTTGTTCCCTTTGTCTTCATAACGCAATTCATTTGTGCTTTATTTACCCTCGCCATTGTTGTTTATTATTTAGATTCATATTTAGCAGAGTTTATACGGCGACATTTTATTATTTATTTCTTGGTGTTATTATTATTATTACAAACATTACATTGTCTTATGTACTTACATTATACATATATACACACACACACACATATACGGCGACAACAGAATAGCAGGGATGAAAGAGACTGTTTTGAAGCGATGCTAAATTGAATATCAGTCCATTATCCAGCGAAAAACCATCCTTGAACTATATTATCAACGAGTTATATTGACTAGAGTTTACATATAACCTTGAGCGAGCGTAACGAGTGGAAACGCATAGCAATTATGCTATGAATATAAGTGCTATGCGTTTTCGCTAGTTAAAGGTTATATCATAACTCTAGTTAACCTAAATCGTTGATAATCCCGTCGCCATATTGCCAAAAAGTGATTCGACTCCTTGATCCAGCTCTCTGAGACCCGACTCTTTAACCTGCTTTGACGCTAATACGTAAGTACCAAAACAAATACCGTATTGTTTTTTCGGTACTTACGTATTAGCGTCAAAGCAGGTTAAAGAGGCGGGTCTCGTTCAGAGATCTGGATCATGGATAACGCATTTCTATTGGTCAACCACTATCAGAGATATCATCTGTTGTGTTTATAGTAGCCATCTTGTTCCCTTTGTCTTTTTAACGCAATTCATTTGTGCTTTATATACCCACGCAATTGTTGTTGTTTTTTTTGTTACGCGATTTCAGTTTCTGTGCGAGATAGCGACATCAGAATAGCTAGGATGAAAGCTAATTTTTCGAAGCGATGCCAAATTGTTTATCAGTCCATTATCCAGCGAAGAACAATCCTTGATCTATATTATCAACGAATTGGATTGACTAGAGTTTAGATATAATCTTGAGCGAGCGTAGCGAGCGGAAACGCATAGCAATTATGCTATTAATATAAGTGCTACGCGTTTTCGCTAGCTAAAGGATATATCAAAACTCTAGTTAACCTAAATCGTTGATAATCCCGTCGCCATATTGGCGAAATCTGATTTTACTCCTTGATCCAGATCTCTGACACGGTGTAGATCCAGTTCTCTGAGACCCGGCTCTTTAACCTGCATTGACGCTAATACGTAAGTACCGTTTTTTCTTTCAATTTGAAAAATCTTTAATTATGTTGAATGGACTTGGGCACCTTCAAATTTTATAATGAATCTGGCTGTTAGTTTTGAAAGTTGCCCAACTCCATTCTTGATAAGAAAACGCACGTTATTTACGTAATATTTGCCACTATTTTAACAGGAACATTAAATTTACCATCCTTAGATACGCTTAAGCAGTATGACTCATTAGTATCTTATACGTATATTTTTAAATTCATTGAAACGCAAAATGTTCAATATCTCGATTTGAAGATAAATGGAGTTAGGCCCCTTTCAAAATAAGCGGCTCATATAACTCATATTACACACATGTACATACAAACGTATTCATACACTCACGCACATAAATCACGATTAAGTGAAAATAGAATTTTAAAATAACAAATAATTATAATGAAAATTATCTTTTCTCCAATGCTACTAGAATCAGAATTATCTTTAGAGTCTAAAATTAGATCTTGTTGTATAGCCGTGTGTGTTTTAGATGTTGAAAAATAGTGTTTATCAATTGGCTACCCTCTTTCAAAAGTTCAGTCATGTCGTGCGGTATTTGTAAGTAATCACGTCTTCTACATTCTGTCAATATGTGTTTAACTGTTAGAGGTAAGTTACACTGTCTGCAAGTAGGGTTTTCAGTTTTAGTCATTAAAAACGAGAGTGATTTTGGCAATAGATACACTGATATCTTCATTCATTATTAGAACTTTATACAGGAATTTAGCTATTGAGGTTGCACTCATAAAAGAAGTTTTGACAAATTTCTTCAAATCTTCGATATGACTACTAGATACTGAAAGTAACCTCGTCATATACATATTCACTGTTATATATTTGTCATAGTTATTATCTGATCTTCCTCGACAGCTACGGCTTTATTAATTGGATATTTACAAATTACCTTATTCACATTTCAATCGATCCAAGCAAAAAGCTTCAGTCCATAATCAGTAGTTTTGATAAAACGAGAAAAAACTGTCTACACCCTTCATTTGTTTTATTATTGCGCTATTTTTTTTTGTCTGAGTACCCCATACTGACACAAGTAATATATGAAACATTGGTTATTACTAACAAATTCTCTATATTATTAAAATATAATAATAGTGGTTGGACTGAAGCTCTTCTTGCATGGAACAGCCTAAGGAGTACCTCCTTGCTAAATATAAGGTCTCATATAATGTCAAACACATTGTAGGATATATTGAGTAACAGTTTATTATCAATGGTACAATATGTAAGAAATATTTGCATGATATAAAGTTCATACAATGAGTAATGTAATGCTTAATCGTCTTGAACTTCTTCATCTATGTTTATAGTTGTTGGCCAACCCAATATTTCATACTAAAAATCCTTGTGCTCTTCTGAAACGTAAGGCATCAACTTCTTAATGCCTTCAATTTTATTCTGCTTGATGGGGACCTTTCCTCCTGGGTAGGTAGGATTGGGAGGGAACACTGGAGCCTGAAGACTTTGGCGTAAACGAAAGGTATTTGCTACAATGCCGTTAATGATTTTTTTTGCTACATGTGTTTCTATGGCAACAATGTATTGGACTAAAGTCCTCTTAACATAGAAATGTGTGGTGACCGTCAGAGACAACGAATCCACCACTAACTCATATTTGGAAAAAAAATGGACTGAAGCTCTTTTTGCATGGATCGATTCATTTATGGGCAGCGAAAGACTTCAGTATAAATTTATATTAATGTCTTGCTTGATTTAGTACAAATTGAAAATGCAACTTTTTGATAACCAACGTAGAGAATAAGTTGTTCCTAATTTTATTTTATCTTTTGTAGCACTCCCCGAAGGAAGTAAATAGCCATTCAGATTGGATGACTTCTCATGAAAGAAGTTTTGAAACATTTCATTGAATAATACCTTCTAGATATTGAAAATAATCCCCATTAATATTTGTATTAATATATTTATATATATTCGTGTTTACTTTTTTGCAACTTGAGTTCGTTAAATAGCATAATTGGTTCTTCTAGAAGGTAGCCTTCTTCCAACCTAAATTACCAGCCCTCATGTTAGTTATGTTGCAAACAAAATTCGACTAGAATATTAATGGATAGGTCATTGAGGACTTCTGAATGGTGGAAGTCATTGAAGAGTTCTGACGTGTGGTAAGGAATGTTCAAGTCATTGAAAAGTCCTGTCGTGTTCTATGGGATGTTCAAGTCATTGAGGAGTTCTGACGTATGCTAAGGGATGTACAAGTCATTGAGGGGTTCTGACGTGTGCTAAGGGATGTACAAGTCATTGAGGAATTCAGGCATGCCGTAAGGGATTTACAAGTCATTGAGGAGTTCTGCCATAGGCTAAGGGATGTTCTAGTCATTGAGGATTTCTGCCATGTGCTAAGGGATGTTCTAGTCATTGAGGATTTCTGCCATGTGCTAAGGGATGTTCTAGTCATTGAGGAGTTCTGACATGCCCTCATGGATGTTCTAGTCTTTGAGGATTTCTGTCATTTGCTGAGGGATGTTCTCATAATTTAGGAGTTCTGACATGCACCCAGGGATTTTTAAGTCATCATTCTAGGTATAAAGCGTCTATGAGTAGATATTTTATCGTCAAATAACATTTTCACTTACCAATAGTGCATGATTGTTTAAAAATAAAGAGATCGGCAACATACATGATACACCTAGGGGACATGATATCGGATAGAATTATTTCCGAAAGCTCCATATTACACATCGCAGCACAAGTTATAATATAGTGTATTTTATGCAATCCTCTTACGCAGGGATGAGAGCAGAAAGTTTGATTTTGATTGGGAATGAAATGTGAGGGAACTCGAATTGAGATTGTTTCTAATCAAAATTTGGCGTACGAGTATTAAATCTCGCTGCAATATGACCACGGATTGAACCTTCATCAGGACGTTTAAGGCGTATATTGAACCAGGATTAAATAGACGACTGTCTCATCCTCATTGCTCTGTTAAAATAATTTAATAATCCTTAAGTTAACGTAAGATATATGTTTGTTATATATTTGTATACTCCTTACAAATATATAACAAACATCATGAACAATCATTTAAATCCATATACAATAAGTGACAGACAATGAAAAGTAATTTGCACTGATTATTTGTTATTTTTCTTTTTTTGTGCATCGATTTCTATGATCATTAGCACCAAGCACCAATTACTATCGATTATTTAATAGGCTTTTGATGTATCACTTTTTACCTGCTATGAGTTAATTCTTTTTCCAGATATTTAATAGAATATAAGATAAAATATTTCTTTATTCTAAACGTAATCTAAAGGAATACAAAAAAATGTTAAGCTTAATCAAACTTTTGATGAAGGAATAGGTTCAAAATTGATGGCACCTTAGACGAAATTCTAGGAGATTATCCAGAAAAAATCATTAACCTGTTTAAATTCCTAGAGGCTACAAATTTAACAGACAAAATTTAACATAAAACTGTATTTTGCTGATACAGAATATTCTAACAAAATACAGTTTTTTTTTAATGATTATTTAATATTTCGTTTTTTTTACTATTATTTAATTTTTATTCTAATATCAATTTATAGTAATTGTAAATGTCTCCATATTGCAACAAACAACAACATCAATAACTATGAAATGACAACTTTAATACATTAAGTACCCTCTTGGGTCTTACTTTCACAGGGTGACCATCACCCATTGTGGTTCATATTGCCTTTAATACGTTAAGTACCCTCTTGGGTCTTACTTTCACAGGGTGACCATGGCCCATTGTGGTTCATATTGCCTTTAATAAAAAAAAAATAAAAAAAAAAAAATAAATAAAAAAAAAATTCTAGCTTTATAACTTTCATTTAGAACGGTTAATGAATCCACATTCAAGAAGTATCATTCAATACTGAGGCCATAATACTTATAAAATGCGAGCTTGGAAGTCAATTGTGGCAAACCTATAACCACTGGAATTCCATACGAAATACCGCCAAACGAGTTCCGTGGAAAGATCTCGCTTATTTACAAAACACACTTTTCGTTTTTTCAAAATAAATATTTTTGTTCCCAATTTGACCAAAGCCTTATAGTTTTTAAAGATAGTCCCAAGACGAATGGAGAGAAAGAAGTATGACAAAAATAGTTACATTGGGAAATTGAGTCTACCCGTGGTCTGGTGGCTAAGGCATTAGATTCTTGTGGGTTCGAGTCCCATCGGCGGCAGGAATTTTCTCATCTCACGGCTCGCTGAGAAAATTTCTCGCTGCACCAGGATGTCAGCGCTGATTGCCGAGATGTCGATGCGCCGGGAAAAAAAAATTAATAAAAAAATAAGAGAAATTATGGTTTTTGGATTTTCACGTAATTTCATAAAACATTTGTAGCCATTTGAAGATAATAACTTGAAAGCTTATAGTGTTTCCCACACATCAGATCCAGGTACAATATTGCTAGGATCATATCATTTTGAGAAAACGGTGCTTGCAATTGCGAATGTGTTGGTTTCGCGCCAGTCTAATCTTTCCCGCTACCAGATATCGCTAGACCTCAGCATTCTTATCCCTAGTGTCAATGCTTTGTTGTGATCTTTTCTGAAAAATTTAATCAGTTTTCAAAATGAAAATCAAAATCTCAAAGAAAAGCCAAATATCGGGCGCCAGAATGTAAAGGAAGCTCACAGTATCCTAGGCGGAAATTACTCAATCTGCCCTCCATAGAAATAAAAGGCTAAAATCAAGGGTTCTATTAAGCTGGAACAACAACATCGCAACCCCATCTTCTAACTCCACAATATGGGATTAAGTGGGAAATTTATAAGAATTCTAAAGACAATTTATCATAGAGCCACGCTTACCATGTATGCAGCGCCTTCTAACTCTGTAGAGATTACTTCTGGAGTTCTTCAAGGTGAATCACTCAGTCTTTACTGTTCAACTGCTTTCTCGCAGACATCGAGGACTACTTTAGGGCTCATGGAAAGTATGGGTTTCAGCTTAATTAGAAGACGGACATGTTATGCTTGTTATATGCCGACGATGTCATAATATTTGCAGACAGTCACCGAGATATGTGAGAGAAGTTAAAATTGCTCGCCTCATACTGCAGGGATAACGGTCTAGTTGTTAACGCGTCCAAATCAAATATCATGAGATTCCAACAAGGTAGGGTAAAAAAAGAGCAGCCTTTTCTATTTAACGATGATGAAATTGAGTTAGTGGAGGAATGTACCTACCTGGGAGTGCAATTTTCAAGAACTGGAGTATTCCTAAAGGCTAGGAATCGAGCAGTAGCAAGAACAAACCTCGCTAGCGGTGTGGTGAGGGATAAATGTAGGCGGCTAAGTGTAACAGTTGGGATGCAAAGCTTAAACTCCATGTAGCGATGGTTTCCAGTACCCTTCTACATGGTGCATCTTCATGGGGTTTGCGCTATCTGGGCAAATTGGAAAGCTGTCACCTGAGCTATTTCAAGAGGATATTAGGCCTTCATAAGTCCACGCCACATTATGTAGTTAGATTAGAGACAGGCGTTAAATCCATTAAATCCGTTAATTAAAAGCTTTCAATTGGATCGACAAAGTTCTGGACATGCCTACGGAGCGATACCCAAAGATATGCCTGCAAAAATTAAAGGATCTTGGAGAAAGATCACCAGAAAGAAAGAAATTTAATTGGTTCCTACAAGTAGGTGAAATTATTAAAACATTCGAAACTGGAGCTATACTTACTGACATCTCAAATTCACTGGCAAGAAGAAAAAAAATTAAAACATTAATGGTGAAGTATAAAACTTTTTTATTGGACCAAGATAAAAATAGCGTCACTTAGTCTTCCTTTTGTCCCATGTATAGACTTGTTCTTAATCCAAACCACGAAACTCCTGCTTACCTAAATATGAACCTCCCATTTCCATTTTGTGGAGTAACAGCCCAAATTAGAACAATTAATACAAATATGATAAAACTAAACTACAAAAATACTACAATAGCCATAAACCCCAATGAAATCTGTCCCATCTGCAATAGTAATCAGTTAGAGGATATTTATCATTTACTAGTAACATGCCCAATCTATAATCCTACAGAACCTCCTGTCTTACAGGCATTATAAACATCTCTCCCGAAAACCTATTTATTTTCCTCAAAGATTTAAATGAATATCAAGCTCGAAAAGTGTACTATTTTACAATAGCGCCCCTGAACCTTCGAAAATTTGCTTTGGAATATTGAAAATGTAAGATGTTTTAGGCTCTAAGTATAGCATATCTTATTGTTATTAATTATTATTAATTTACTTTTGATTTCTGTTAAGTACTAATTGTATTAATCAGTTAAATAGTAAGCACACACCCCTTTGTATGGGGCAATGCCCTAAAAGCAAAGTATGTAAATAAATAAATAAAATCTTCTAACATAATCAGGAATGTTTTGCTAATTTGTTACACTGTTTCTAAATTTGTTGCTCCAGCCGTTTCCGAGAAAACGTGACTGTGCTACCGTAGTATTACGGTAACACAGCTAACCCCGTAACTTTTAACTTAATTATCTGACGAAATTAAGACTGGTGGCATAATTTGTTGCCCTAGATTGAGTCCAATCACGAAATTTTCGCTGCAGCCGTGGCTGTGCTAGCGTAATATTACGCACGGCTTTGTCGAACCGACTGGAGCAACGAATTCGTTATTGGGCTCAAACTAGAGCAAGAAATTATGCAACAAGTCTGAATTTCGTTAGATAATTAGATCAAAAGTTACGGGAGTGAGCGTAATATTACGCTAGCACAGCCGCGTTTTCTCGCGAACGGCTGGAGCAACAAATTTAAAAATAGTGTAAAAAATTACTCAGTATGCTAGAAGTTGTACTTGTGATGTTGCTGTTCCAGCGTAATAGAACTAAAATCAAGACGTTTCTGAAGGTAGGGATTGTCAGAAATGATCTGAATGTAGAGTCAGAAATGATCCATCTGTGAGGCATAGTTCTCAATCTTGTCATCGCCCTGATGAAGGCTTGAAGTTCAAGCCGAAACGTCGGCAACAATAAAACCATTTTCACTGGTAAAATGTAGTTTTTTTTTTGTTTTTTTGGGGGGGGGGGTGAAATCAACCACATGGGTCATGGTCACCGTTAAAGGAGAAAGAAAAAAAAACTTCGTGTTTGGATTTACAAAATGTAGTTTTATTAAGAAACAATGACCGAACCCCGACAATCCCTACCTTCGCATCATCAACGGTCAACGATCTCCTCTCAATCAAGACTTTTCTGTTAGTTGGTATTTTTGTTTTATACATGTTTATCATCAAAACTAGACGTTGATACACCAAGAAATGATAATATTCAGCCAACCTTATGAAATTCAGACTTATCGATCGTTAGATGAAGAATATTTCTTATCAGGGAAGTGTCAGAATCATTTTGCAAATGGCAAGTCCTTTATCCCCGAGCCCAAATCCCGACGGGCATGCAAAGGGCATATTTGCCGAAGGTTACACGAAGGAGGCAAGGACCTACCTTATCTAGGGGCTTGGTTATTAGTTACATCAGTGAATTGCGTGCACGAAACTTGTTAGTCCTATGACAAAAGGGTTTATGATAGCGCTTCGAAAGTGCTCCATAAACTTGTTAGTCCTATGACAAAAGGGTTTATGATAGCGCTTCGAAAGTGCTCCATAAACTTGTTAGTCCTATGACAAAAGGGTTTATGATAGCGCTTCGAAAGTGCTCCATAAACTTGTTAGTCCTCTGACAAAAGGGTTTATGATAGCGCTTCAAAAGTGCTCCATAAACTTGTTAGTCCTATGACAAAAGGGTTTATGATAGCGCTTCGAAAGTGCTCCATAAACTTGTTAGTCCTCTGACAAAAGGGTTTATGATAGCGCTTCAAAAGTGCTCCATAAACTTGTTAGTCCTATGACAAAAGGGTTTATGATAGCGCTTCGAAAGTGCTCCATAAACTTGTTAGTCCTATGACAAAAGGGTTTATGATAGCGCTTCGAAACTGCTCCATAAACTACATTTTACTTGATTTAGGACAAAGTGTTTTTGCCTTTAAGCCCTGTTCTATGTGTCTGTAGCTTCGGAGCACATTGCCTTCATCGAAGACCGAAATCCAAAGGAATCTGTGAGAAATTGTAAAATGAATACAACTTCACTCCGATATTTCAAATTAAGTGTTCAATAGAACAGAAAGAACAATAAAAAAAAAAGTCTTTACTTATCCCTAGAGTTATTTGGAAAAATCAATGCATTTTTGTACTGTGAAAAATGTAAACACCTGCTCCAATGAAATCCCAAACAAATGTGAGATGTAAATGTAAGGGGAAATTATTTATTCCCAACTTTCAATTCAGGAAAACACCATCACAAATACTTTTCTCATTTACTCATCTTGTTTTACTGACATATTTATTTAATCGTTAAATGCTATTTAAAATAAAAACCTGAGACTAACAAAGCAATAAATCTATATATATAAAAATCACGTGTCTGTTTTTCTGTTTTTCTGTTTTTCTGTTTGTTTGTTCCTTATACAAATCCACATCGTTTGACTGATATTGACCAAACTTCGCACATAGATACGTCTTGATCCGGGAAATCTCGTAGTCTAGCTCAAAATCTTCTAGGATTCATAGTTTGGAAGTAACGAGTTCGAAACTGTCATATACAGAAGAGTTTATAGTCAGAAATCGGCATTTTCTTTCCAGTGTTGCCCCTCCTTCTAAGAAGAAGTGCAATACAAAACCTTTGTTTGTTTATCTAAATAGTAGGTTTATATTCTCAGAGTTTGGACAAATATCATATAAGATATCATATAATAAAATATCATATTTTTTAAGATTAATTTTCTTAATATCAGATCAGTTTTCTTCATATTAAATCAATTTTGATTTGATTGCCTAGGGCAACACTGCTCTAACCAGAATATAGACTAATATCGTATAAATAAGTATATCATAAAAATGTTCTGTGTTTATCTAATCATAATTTGGACTAATATAATATAATTAAGTGTTCATGTTTCTATTCAGAACTTTAATAATTTCAATACTTTTGTTGAGAGAGTTTTTTTATCTCTTTAGTAAAGGAAGGTTGCAATGTCGGTTATAGTATTCGGTATCTCTCACTCGCTTTTCTGTTTAATGAATAAATGAATATGTACTGGTACTTGATGGAGAGGGTTTTAGTATGTGGAAAAACACTTAACTTTTTTATTGAAACTGATGAAGTGTGTAAATAACAATAAGAACAAGGCTAAAAGTATTTTGGAATTGTTTACACTGATGTGGACCTTTTTTTAACTATGAGTCTCAAAGGTGAAAAATATTTTGTTTCATTTATAGATGATTATAGTAAGATTGCTCTCATGTTAATTTCTTCATAATTGTTCAGTATTGTTTATTGTTATTTAAGTGTTTAGTGATGAATTCCCTTTGTCGCGGTCTCACTCAAATAAATAGTAAGATTGCTAGGATTTAAACTATTAAACCTAAAACAGAAGTTTTTCATTCCTTTGTTCAATAAGTAAATGAGGTTGAAAACTTAGGAAATAAGAGAATTGGTATTGTGAGATATGACATTGGTAAGGAATATTTAAATAGTAAGAATTATGACTACCAAAAAAAAAAAGGGTATCATAATTAATCCCTGTCCCTCATATGTTCATGAATTAAATGGTGTGATTTACTAGAAAAATTATGAATATATCTCATTGTTTACTGGCAGAAGCTATTGTAGAAAAAAATGTTGGCCAGTAATGGTCTGTGCAGCAACTTATTTGAAAAATCTCTCTTTATCTAACACCATTGACAATAAAATACCCTATGAAAACTGTTTTGGAAAGAAACCAGATGTTTCTAACTTTAATTTATATGGTAGTAAAAATTTTGTTAGGAAACCAGAACAAATAATAACTTCTAAATGGGATTTTGTAAAGGACTTAAATTTATGAACTTTAAATTAATTCTCTCACATACATATGCAAATATTATTAAAATATTATATTAAATGTTGTTATATTTAACTTATTTTTTTTATTCGCATATAGATAGATGTACATAATAAATTACATAAATGTTTATAATCATACAAATGAATGTATATAAATGAATTAATTTTCACCACGTTTTGAAACATTATTTTATTGTTACAAGAGCTGTATGGTTTAGCAACCCTATTAATTTGGGCAGCCTCACTTTAATTTTTTTTTAATAAAGTTATTCTTAATGCATGCTATTTTTTTTGCAGATAAATTAATGTATTAAAATATTATTTTTATAAGAAGAGGAAGTCACGTGAATTGTGGTGTTCTAATAAATGAATAAGTAATTAAATTTTCCATGCAATTTTTTATTAATTTAATATCCATAATAATTTAATCATTATATTCTGCCATATGCTTCCTTTTGTCTGGGATAGTTATATCCTCTGACTGTCAACATTTAGTCGGAGAGCTGGTAACGCACATTTCATGAAGTGTTTTATGCACCTTGGAATTTTGGTGTATTGCATGTCGTGGATAGGTAAGGCATATAAGTGTAGCCTGGACATACCTTGGAACACCAGGTACTGCACATAGGGGAAAGGTGTTAAAAAAATATGTCACTAAAATGGTATTTTATTCAGAAGCCAACAATCTTTAATGTATAATTAAGGCGAGTTGCTTTATTTCTAGAACAGCCACAACTGTCCTGTCCAGATGATTGGTGCTCTCTCACTCTTACGGTTACACACAGTGTATTGCAGTCTATCATCGGCTGAATTTATTTTCATGTTTGCTGATTACTAAACCTCACAAAAAGTGTCTGCCCTTTTGTAATTATTTTCAATTATGGTGTTTAAATAGCAGTGTGAAGAAGAGACTTCATTTAATATTACAAAAAACCCACTTCGGTTTTTTTTTTTTTTTTTTTTTATATGTATCCCACTTAAAAGTGTCTGCCTTATATATTATTCATTATAGAATTGCCTTAATTTTACATTGAACACTTATGGCTTCTGAATAAAACACTATTTTTGGCCCATAGTTTGTTACTGATTACCATGCGCAGTACCTGGTGTTTCAAGGTATGTCAAGCAACCATATTCTTAACTTTTTATCTACACTAGAGACCCACTATACGACAATTTCAAGGCACATAAAACACTTGAAAAGTGTGTTACCAGCTCTTGGACTAAATGTTTAAATACGGTTGCAATTCTGGTAAAAATATTGTTGCTCGCCAAGTCAATGTCGTTATTGAAATTCCCAAATACCTTTAATTCATTGTTGTCCATAACTGCAAGAAAAATATCTTAAATTTGTTTTTATTCTTAGAGGCCCCTATTTCCTATGATAGAAGGACTATCCTTATAGAAGAGTGCATGAACCATAAAATTTGAAACAGAAGCTTTAATAGAAAGGAAAAAAAAGTGAACAAAAATATGTGAAAGTGTATTTGAAACAACAAACTATGTTTTTAAAACTTTCCTTTTGGCATACATAACATAAACCCTGCACGACTTACCTACTTTTTCATTCATAAAAAAAACTCAGTTACGGATTATTACATGAACAGGTAAACAATATAACATATTAATATTATATTTGCGCAAGGTTGAGGTTTTAGCTTTAGATGTGAAGCCCTTAAAATAAATAAATATTATATTTAAATAAAAAATCAATGAAAATAAAGAATTTAGTTTCAGTTGTAGGTTATGACAACTTATAACTAATCATAACCTTAATTAAATGCCTCATTTGTATTGCTATTTTTTATGAATATTTATTTATGGACCACATATTTTTGTTTTCTTTAAAAAAATTAAACACAGGGAGTTTGGTTTGGATTTTCTTTAAAACGGTATTGCAATTAAATTATTTGGAATCACTTAATTGTAATACCATTTTAAAAGTAAGGGTACTTTTCAAAAAATAAGGATCAATTTAATTTCCACCCCACTTTCTCTAAAAAAAAATGGAAAATAACTTTTTCAGCCGAGCTCTCAATTTATTATCTTATATTCTCATAATTTGGACCAGTATAATATAATCATTCATTTTTTTAAATATATAATATAAAGTAGGCGTACCATGGAAGCTGGGTTACAACTATTTAATATGAAGCATGTGTAGCATGGTAAGCCCGGCTACAGATATTTAATATAAAGTAGGTGTAGCATTGCACACCGGGTAACAGCTGGCACGTTTATAAAAATGAAACAAACACATTCGAAACATAAGGCCCAACACATGGTCCCACGTTCAATAGTATCTGGTGAACACCTTCGCTGAGCTAATGTTCCATCAGCGGTACGATGGCCATATATGTATGTTTGTCCCTTATATTATAAGGCTAAATACACACACCGGCGTACAAAATACTGTACATAAAATCATACGCACAAAGGTGCACATACATACATGCCCGTTTATTTTATCTCATTAGGGTTGAGACCGAACTAATCAGTGCGCATGCATCAGTGCGCATGCATCAGTGCGCATGCATCAGTATGGGGTCAACCCATACTTTTATCGAATGATGTATCATTGGAAACAGTCAGTAACAGAAGACACTTTTTTTTGTGCTTAGATTGTTTTTTTAGAATTATTTTATCTATAATTTATTTATGTACATATCAAAAACCACCTTGATACGCTCTCAGCAGTACAATGTATAAATAATTATCTGTAATAATATTTTTTTTTTGTTGTATTTTTTGGTGCATCGACTAGCTAGGGTCATTACCATACTGTAATAATAATAATGAATTCAACGTTTCCACCCTACACCCTCCACTCATAAAAATCTTGATGTCCTGTCCCTATCAATCGTCACACTCTCTCCACCAAGGCGACTCAGAAGACAGTGGCCCAAAGATCTGCTGCAGTGACTAATTAAAGTGTTAGCAATGGCATGCTATTTCCTTTAAGTCCATCAATATCTGTAGCTCACCGATGTCTCTTCGACTTTCAACGTCATCTGAGCGTCCTTCTAGCGTTCATTGAGGAAGAAGATGGGAGGCCTTGAGCACAGAACCCTCATATACCCTATTACGAGATCTTTTTTTACAAAGGATGTTATAACCAATAAATAAATATAATAAAGAAATTTCGATATATCTGTACAGGATCTAATAACCAATAAAGATATATATATATATATATATATATATATATATATATATATATATATATATATTAAGCCGGACTCCAGAGGGAGTACTTGGTAACGGGAGGACTTCCTTGCAAGAAGTGCCCCTGAAGAGGTGCGAAGAAAAGATGCACGAAACATGTCGGGCCCAATAAATAAAGTGGTGAAATAAAGGAAGACTGCTTTAATGACCCCATGCCTCCTAGGATAAAAAATAATTTTGATATTTTGGGTCATCTATAAGAATAAATAATATATATATATATATATATATATATATATATTTATGTATATATATATATATATATATATATATATATATATATATATATATATCAGAGGTACAGATGGCAAACCACCAGCGCGGCTGGTGCCGCGGCGGGCCTGGCGTGTGGGCGTTCCTACTTCTTATCCCCTCTAGATTCCTTATTTTGTTTTAAATTAATTAAATAAAAAAAAATAGAATCCAGGCGCTGTTAGCATAAACGTTAAGCGCCTTAAAAAAAAGAAAAAAATCTGTTTATATTTTATTTTTTAAATTAACGTCTTTATTAATTAATTTCCCTTGGTATAAGTAGGATTTGAATAACGACGTTGATAATCCAGCAATAGAAAAGCTTCTGTAAGTAGGGCAAGAACTGTAAAAAAAAAAGATGCCAACTTAATAGAAGCACATTTCCCTGAAAGAAGAACCCTCCAAGACCTCCGTTGCTAATTATCTCTGGTAAAGAGACGGAGATAAACGGAAGGAGTGGGAAGTGCCAAAGAAACAAGATGGTTTTATAGCAAGACTCAGCAAGGGCTTTGATCTCCGAAATGGACTTGTGTCATCCTCGCCCCTATCTTAGGGGTGGTAGAGTCAAATATTCAATAAAGAAAACTTAAGTCCGTTTGAGCTCTAAAATTAGAAATTACTCACTTCGTAAGCTTGACTTCCGCTAATATATATTTTTTTTTATTCTTTATTGATAATTTACAAATTTACAATCTGTATAGTTATGTACAATAAATAAATTTGAAGAAGTGGGTTAAATTTCTCGACGGCATTGAGGTATGTTTGAAGTTCATCAGACACCAATTTAGGGTCGGAGAGAAAACAAGGAAAGCAATGTCAACGGCGAAAGTACAAGTGATGATATTTGGGGTTGTTGGGATATCTGACGCTTATTTAGCGCCGGGAGAGGAAACAAGGAAAGCAGTGTCAACGGCGAAAGTACAACTGCCGATATTTGGGGCTTTTGGGATATCTGACGCTTATTTAGCGCCGGGAGAGAAAACAAGGAAAGCAATGTCAACGGCGAAAGTACAAGTGACGATATTTGGGGCTGTTGGGATATCTGACGCTTATTTAGCGCCGGGAGAGGAAACAAGGAAAGCAATGTCAACGGCGAAAGTACAAGTGATGATATTTGGGGTTGTTGGGATATCTGACGCTTATTTAGCGCCGGGAGAGAAAACAAGGAAAGCAATGTCAACGGCGAAAGTACAACTGCCGATATTTGGGGCTGTTGGGATATCTGAAGTAAATATGGAATAAAAGAGAGGAGCTAGGATGCTGCCTTGGGGAACACCTGATTTAATGGTTCGAGGAGAGGAGATCCATAGGTTTGATCTGGAATGTACCATATTCAAGATAGAATAAGATAGAATGCGTATAAAGGAATGTTTTGAGTTTGTAAAGGAGACACCGCTCATATTTAGGGAAAGCTCTATTATTTTATTTATTTATTTGTAGACAGCCAATAATGTTCTATTATTTTATTTATTTATTTGTAGACAGCCAATAAAGTTCTATTATTTTATTTATTTATTTGTAGACAGACAATAATGTTCTATTATTTTATTTATTTATTTGTAGACAGCCAATAAAGTTCTATTATTTTATTTATTTATTTGTAGACAGCCAATAATGTTCTATTATTTTATTTATTTATTTGTAGACAGCCAATAAAGTTCTATTATTTTATTTATTTATTTGTAGACAGACAATAATGTTCTATTATTTTATTTATTTATTTGTAGACAGCCAATAAAGTTCTATTATTTTATTTATTTATTTGTAGAACGCCAATAAAGTTCTATTATTTTATTTATTTATTTGTAGACAGCCAATAAAGTTCTATTATTTTATTTATTTATTTGTAGACAGCCAATAGTTCTATTACAAGCAACAAATAATAAACATATGCTTCTAATTTACTTATCTAGTTTCACTGAAAATTACTTTTGAAACCAGTCGTAGACAATGTCATGTCTTATGACAAATTCGAGGGTGTTTGTTTCCCTTCCTGACTTTCATTTTAATGAAGGAATAAGCATGTGGACAGGGTGATCTGAGTATATACCACTTTCAGTAGAAGTTTATTTATGTAAAGAAATACGGTGTCCCCAAAAAAACGGCTAAACTTCAGGAATTGATGCAGGATGAACAAACTAAAGAACAAACTTCCTTTGACATGGGTCTGGTTTTTGCTTAGTTCCGAGAAAAATGCAAAAAACTAAATGAAATTATGAAAAGGCTGTCTTTCATAATGCATTTATACAAATAGTAAAATGTATGTTTCATCCCCCACAACATGGACTCACCCTCCCACCTCTATCCCATCTTCTTTTATCCTCCCTACCCCAAAAAAATGAATGTGTATGCCCTTGATTTTGTGTGGAATAATGAAGTAATATGTCTCAATTTTTTGAACGAAGAGTCCTCTACTTAACGAAGAGTCTTTCCACTCATTCCTCGGTAATGAACTATTGTTGGTCTCGGAGGAAGCCCTTTTGGCACACAGATTGGAAAGCTGGTTCCTAACCATTTGTTAAACACTAACTATCCACAGCGTTGGATAGGACGTGCTAGGCCGGTACCTTGGCCGGCTCGATCTACAGACCTCACGCTCTTGGATTTCTTCACAATGGCTCAAAGGAGCACCTCATCCATTGCTTCAGTTTGGACTGGTGTATATTAAAGCATATACCTTCAGTGATTTTTTGATGGGCTTTATAAAAAAAATGACTTTTTATAATTGGTTGAGTTTTCTGGGGTACCATGTTACTAAAAATGGAAATTCTTAATTTTGGTTTGGATCTTTCTTGAAATATGTAAACACGTGCAAAAATGAAAGCTCAAAGAGAAATAAATTGAGGGGACATCGTTGATTATTGTGAATGCAAAGGTAGATTTAGTCAAGGTTCGAACTTGGTATCTTAATCCTCCTATTGGTTGGAGTGGAATTGGATCACTTAGGGTAGGTGGAGAAACATGTCCCGAAGACTGATAGCCACTTTCGTGGCAACGGCAAAGCATCTTCCAAAGACTGATAGCCACTTTCGTGACAACGGCAAAGCATGTCCCGAAGACTGATAGCCACTTTCGTGACAACGGCAAAGCATTTCCCTTGGCCTGATAGCCACTTTCGTGACAACGCCAAAGCAGGTCCCTTGGCCTGATAGCCACTTTCGTGACAATGACAATGCATGCCCCGAACCCTGATAGCCACTTTCGTGACAACGACAAAGCATGCCCCGAAGCCTGAAAGTCACTTTCTTGACAACGACAAAGCTTGCCCCGAAGCCTGATAGCCACTTTCGTGACAACGACAAAGCATGCCCCGAAGCCTGATAGCCACTTTCGTGAAACCAGAAAAGTATGCCCTGTGGTCTGATAGCCACTATCGTGACAAATCCGATTCCTTCATTTCGGGGCTGAAAGCCACCGGCGTGACAGATGTTTGCGATATCTAACTTAGCTTTTTTATCTCTAGTGGCTCTAGTACTTGATGAAGTTCATAAAAATCCAATTTGAGCCTATTAAATAGAGATCCCTCTGCTACCCGGTCCTTCTGTATAGAGTCCTCTGAAGGGCCTTATTTGTGTTTTACTAGTTGATAAGTCTATAGAGATTAAGTTCTGTAGAAATTATACCATAGCCAAAATATCTGAATAGATATTATTTTTAGAAAAAATGTCTCCAAATTTATAATAAATTAATAACAATATTTCAATATTAAAAAAAAAGAAAAAATTCTTTAAGCGAAATCCACACTAGACCTTAGGCCAGCAAGATAAAATGGTAACGGACGATTTTATAAAGAAAGAAATAACGAAAGAGTATTATGAGAAATGATGAGAGATTCGCGGTGGAGACTCAGCTTATTTTAACGCCGCACAGTGGGACAGAATCCCGATTTCGTGGCCAAAAATCTCAAATTACCTGTACCAGGGTTTTCGAGGTTGCTGATTACGAATCTGAGATCAGATTTTCAAAATTCAAAATGGCGGATCCAGAATGTCGGCCAAAACTGTTTTTACGTTGAAAATATGAAGTGAAATCTCATCTAATTTGGTTTTTGAAGTGATTGCTTACGATTCAAGAGTTAAATTACAGCAAAAACATTAGTAAAAGTATTGTAAAATTAATATTATAAAAAAAAAATGCATTTATTATGGAGTAACTTGATATGGGTAAAGTGGTAAATTAAGTCATGTCATGTATATGTTATGTAATTATTTATTTTATCAGTAACAAAAATTCTATTTGCTGCTGTCCATTTCGATCGAAAATTTCCAAGTAACAGTCCTAATGACTTTTCATCCTCGTCTACATGTATCATATGTCCGGTTTTTTTGAAAATTGCATCTTTCAAAACGTCAATGACGAATTTCTTTTTATGTTTCATACTGTCTTTCACCATAAAGAAAACATCTTTTCTTGACAATTCCAGATTTGAAGATTTCGAAGACTCTGTAAAATACCAATATAAACATGTTCAAAATTCAATGGCATTATTCAGAAATTATTTCTATACTTAACAAAACTATATACTATGTATTAAAACCCTAATAATATTTCAGATTTCTCACTTACAGTGTTATACCTTGAAATGTACTAAAATAATTTATTACTACTAAATGACAGCAAATATATTTAAATAACTTCTGTACGAGACAAAAATAATGAATAAGTCTGAGGGAAACCATTTTTACGAGGGTCTCCTCGGGGTCAACAAACAACAGGTATAAGAAAGGCTGAGACTCCTTTCTTTATTGCAGAAAGCCGACAGTGCAGTCGAAGGGTGTAACCTACCGTTAGGTCTTACAAACATGTCGCAAATACCGTTCTAACTCCGTAGAGAGTTATTTCAGGACTATATTATAAAAGTTTTAAATTGTCATAAAACGGAGAGTAAAATAACTTGTAAAGCGTTTATTTAAAATAATAAATTATCAAATTCAAATTTAATTAGGACCATTAATTAATGTTAATTCACTAATTTCCATGATCGTTATAAGACATTAACCTATTTTAATAGATACAAAACATACCAATACACTATAACGTAATATCCAATGCATTACATTCACACGCCCGTTAATGTCGCGCCATGCGTTCCTCTATTAAAATTGGCCTCACGACTAAAGTTGCAGTTTGTAGCAGCCAGTTTTTTAATATGTTATATTTAAGACTATACACTATCAGTTCCTTGTCGAAAGAAGACCGTGACTCGCAAAGAAATTTTTAAAACTCTATTAGAAAATCGATTTTAGATAAAAAATGTAAATCTATTTATGTTTACTTGTCGCCAGATTTAAATATTTCCCACATTAAATGAGCAATAATTGTGCATAACCTTATATTCTACATACCTCCAAAAAGTGGTTCCATTTTGCCGAATTCCAATTGAATAAGTTTATCCAGTTTCACAGCACTTCAAAACAGGCAAGAATTTCTCGACTCGTCTACTTGTTTCGTACGTACCGAAGAAAGGCTGACTTTCGACTGATGTCAAGGCTACCCTAAAGCAGGTATCTACCTGTCTGGGCTGGAATTTTGTTCTAGGACTATCCCTAAAGAAGATCTGAACGTATAGACACGAAAATATAAAACTCGAATTTTGATTTTTGGCCACGGAATCGGGATTCTGTCCCACTGTGCGCCGTCCTGTGGAAACAGGAGAGTGAAACGGGCTCCGCTCCTGGGGCATGGAAGGTCTTGCGGTGTTGCCGTTCCGTAGAACCAGGAGAGTTAAACGGGCTCCGCTCCTGGGACATGGAAGGTCTTGCCGTCCCGTAGAACCAGGAGAGTGAAACGGGCTCCGCTCCTGGGACATGGAAGGTTTTGCGGGGTTGCCGTCCCGTAGAACCAGGAGAGTTAAACGGGCTCCGCTCCTGGGACATGGAAGGTCTTGCGGTGTTGCCATCCCGTAGAACCAGGAGAGTGAAACGGGCTCCGCTCCTGGGACATGGAAGGTTTTGCGGGGTTGCCGTCCCGTAGAACCAGGAGAGTGAAACGGGCTCCGCTCCTGGGGCATGGAAGGTCTTGCGGTGTTGCCGTCTTCTTAAAAAGGGTTAAGAAAGCCCTTCAAGGAACCCACTTTTCGTCCCTAAAAGTCGCAGAGTCGGTGGGGGAAAAAATGTAGAGTCCCAAGGACAGTACTTTGAAGAATTTATAGTGTCAGTTCAATAAATTAGTTTTAACGAAAATAATTGCATTGCTTTCGGAACCTACCAAATATTGTAGCTACACCAGTCCTAGAGCCATGACTAAAATTCAATAGGCTTTCTGGGTTCTTTCAGGGTTTCTGTTAAGTATTAAAAAATTGAATAAATAAATAAAAACAGACAATATGCTCTTTATGATATAATGAAGCAGAGATGGGCATAACTTTATTTATAAATAAAAATACGAATTTATTCGTACTTCATATATTTGTGAATACGAATATGAATAAATTCGTACTTCATATATTTGTGAATACGAATATAAATAAATTCGTATTCATAAGAGTGAATACGAATTTATTTTTATTCACGTATATTAAATATAAAAAAAAAAAAAAAAAAAACAAAATCAGTACCGTAACAGGCCTCGAGGGCCCCGAGGGGCAGATACTAGAGGTATCTGATTCATGACCATACGGCTCACTAGGGAGATAGTGTGGTCAGTACTATGCTCCGGCCGCCTGATTTTCCCCTTGGCTGCTTCGACTGCTAGAGTCATTAGCACCCAAGGTACCCATTATTAAATTAATTAAAGGCTGGGTCAGCCTAGGGACGGTCAGGGAGGCCGAATTCAACCCATGAACGAAGACACTAGAAGAAAAAATCTTTAGTGCTTGCTCGGGACTTGAACTCAGTCCTCCAGCTTATTAATCCAGTGCTCTACCACTGAGCTAACCTCGCCCCCATATTAAATATAAAAATACAAATAAAATTTCATTCGAAAATTTTTATGCGAATACAAATAAATTCATAGAAAAAATTGTAAATAATCACAAAAAATGTGAATATTTACAAAAAATCATGTGGTTAAAAAAATCACATTAAAATATACGAATAAAAATTTATTCACATTATAATTTGTGAATAAAAGTTTATTCACAATAAAATTCGCAAATAAATTATGAATTTATTCGTATTAAGTTGATATTACGAAAGTTATTAAAGGTTATTTTTTTTTTTTTTTTTTTTTTTTTTTTTTTTTTTTTTATGGAGGTACAGATGGCAAACTGTGTCCCTGCAGCATGGCTGGTGGTCCCGCGGCGGACTCGGGGTAAACAAAAATCTAGGCGCCAATAGCCTAGACGTTAAACGCCTTAAAAAAGAAAAAAAATCACCTTTAATAACTTTCGTAATATCATCTTTATACGAATAAATTCATGATTTATTTGCGAATTTTATTGTGAATAAATTTTTATTCACAAATTATAATGTGAATAAATTTTTATTCGTGTATTTTAATGTGTTTTTTTTGTAATCACTTGATTTTTTGTAAATATTCACATTTTTTGTGATTATTTACAATTTTTTCTGTGAATTTATTTTTATTCGCAGAAAAATTTGCGAAGAAAATTTTATTTGTATTTTTATATTTAATATATGTGAATAAAAATAAATTCGTATTCACTCTTATGAATAGGAATTTATTTATATTAGTATTCACAAATATATGAAGTACGAATTTATTTATATTCGTATTCACAAACATATGAAGTACGAATTTATTTATATTCGTATTCACAAATATATGAAGTACGAATTTATTTATATTCGTATTCACAAATATATGAAGTACGAATTTATTTATATTCGTATTCACAAATATATGAAGTACGAATTTATTTATATTCGTATTCACAAATATATGAAGTACGAATTTATTTATATTCGTATTCACAAATATATGAAGTACGAATTTATTTATATTCGTATTCACAAATATATGAAGTACGAATTTATTTATATTCGTATTCACAAATATATGAAGTACGAATTTATTTATATTCGTATTCACAAATATATGAAGTACGAATTTATTTATATTCGTATTCACAAATATATGAAGTACGAATTTATTTATATTCGTATTCACAAATATATGAAGTACGAATTTATTTATATTCGTATTCACAAATATATGAAGTACGAATTTATTTATATTCGTATTCACAAATATATGAAGTACGAATTTATTTATATTCGTATTCACAAATATAAATAAATATGAATAAATTCGTATTTTTATTTATAAATAAAATTATGCCCATCTCTGTAATGAAGTCCCTGATGCGAAATAGAGTATGAATGAATTTTCTTCCGCTATGAGTTAATTTCGAATTTATTGATATCTGAACAAACCGAAGTCTAAATCGGAATGTTTGCCGGTGGATATAGATTAATGTAGAAGTGAGTATGTAGTGGTTCATTACCTAGGTAGTGCTAACGCAACTTGAATAGGACAAACAGTCTATTCATCAAGAATCGATGATACAGGCCCCATTAACCAACCATGGCTCCCTTCTCTGGACCAAAGGCAAACAATAGACCCCGTCTTTCTGCCTTATATCCCTTTTCGGCAACCGGTTTATACACAATCCTACTAATGGAAATAGCTTCTCTTCTCGCATTAGGGCTTTGTTCATTTGTTACAGAAATTTTAGGCAACTTTTGTATTATGGACATTTTCCAAGACAGCAGATAAAGTGATTTTGTTATGAGGCTATAAACCCATTGTAGAAATATGGAAGATAAACAGGATTGGTTTTGCATTGCGGTGATGTAATATCTAAGTAGATATGGCTTTATCATCGCTGTAAGGAACAGTTATATCGTCACAACAGTGACGTAACAGAGACAATTAATGCATTGTTAATGTGTTGATACTACATGCGTCGCACAGTGGTGCCGAGAGAGAAAAAACATCCAAAACCTAAGGTGTTTAATCGCGGTTATACTAACATTTTTTAGCGCGGTTCCTCCCTCCCCCATAAGGAGGAACCCCGCTTATAAGGTTGATCTCATGACGCAATCCAGAACCTAGAGACCGAAAATGAAGATGGTTCAAATTTGTATATATATATATATATATATATATATATATATATATATATATTTATATATATATATATATATATATATATATATATATATATATATATATATATTTGTCTGTTCGCTCTCTAGGTAGAAGACGAAAGGTCCGATTTTGATGAAATTTGGTACAAAAATCCGTCGTCCAATTTGAAAGGTCAAGTTCGTTAACCAGCAAAATCCGTCCACTGGAAGATGGCGTTTGGGGCGAAATTCGCGCAAAAAAAATCGTAACGCTTACGCTTTTGAGTTCATAAGCTTGTAAGCACTCGTTTTATAGGCTTCTTGGGCTAGTAAAACGAATGGAACCATTTTCAAGGCGATAGCTTTAACCGTTTTCGAGAAAATTGGAAAAATAGTTTTTGAATACCGTTTTTGGTTTGGGTACTTAGAATCATGGGATTCAGTTGAAACATTTGCTGCATGTTCTACTTTCATTAAAACTAATATGTTGAAATTCGTGTTACGTTTGGAGTTAAGGAAGGGTTAGAATAAAATATTTTATTAACAGACATAAAAAGTTTTGGTAACTTTGTATAATTTCCTTAATATCTCGAAAAAGGTTGAGAATCTTGGTAAACAAAAGGATACCATTAGAAAGCTTACTAAATGCTCTACAAAAAAGGTTCTGATAAAAGTTTAGATTAGGCGATGTCAGTCGGAGAAATAAGTGCTTAAAACTTTAAAGTAATTGATTTCGCTTATTCGAACTGCTCTTTTTGTCTGTTTTTATTCCTTGTTATTTTTTAACTGCTTATAGTTGGATAATGTATTTGATAATAAATCAGGTTAAGAAAAATAAGAAAAACAATTTAATCTTAGAGATATGGATTTCCAAGATATAGCTTTTCAACTGCCTAGCGGGGTCCTTCCTAATGGCGGGGACCCATCCAGGTAAGATCGTAAATAAGACCTTTCTTGAAAGTAAAGATGGAACTGTCAACTTTGGTCCTTCTCTGCCTCCCGGCACTTTCATTGCTGACGAAGGCTACCATTGAGTAGCCAAAACGTCCTAAATATAGATTTTTTAACAAAAATCGTATTGAGGTTTCTTTAGCCGAATCCCAACCATTCCATCTTTACTTATCACCTCGACGGCTAACTATCTAATCTTCATGCTTTCTAGAAATGTGGACCCAAAATAATAACAGCTTCTATTTTAATCATTTTAAACGAGTCTAGAGATAAGAACGAAACCGCGCTAAGATGATGCAGTTCCTGCGAGTCGGACTTTTTTTTTTATTCCTAATCAGTTGTAGAAGGCTGCTGTAATATTTCTTTTCTATTTTATTAATAGGTATGACCACAAAACACCTTTTTATTGGACGTTTTCCCAATGAGTAAAAATCTTCCGGTTTTTAGTGAAAAGTAAAATAATATTTTATACCACTTATTTACTACTGAAAAATTGATATTACCCTCGAAGTCTCATGAGTATATGTAGCTTTTAAACGAATTTTCTTTCTTGCCAAAATGTACCATGAACTTGGTGCATTTAGGTTGTGAAGATATCTGTAATGAAACTCAATTATCCGTAGTTTATTTGGTGAAGAAAAAAAAGCGATACTTAGCTTGTTTCCCGCATAGTTTTACCTAAAAGTAAATGTTTTGAAGTTGCTTTCCTATAAATGTTATCGCCGTACTCGGCCGTATGTGTGCATAGCCTAATATAATGAAGGTTAGATTTTTTATTTATATGATTTTCGAGCTAGCAACTAGGCGATTAGCTCTATAAACACCTAGGTAAGAGCTAGCAACTAGGCGATTAGCTCTATAAACACCTAGGTAAGAGCTAGCAACTAGGCGATTAGCTCTATAAACACCTAGGTAAGAGCTAGCAACTAGGCGATTAGCTCTATAAACACCTAGGTAAGAGCTAGCAACTAGGCGATTAGCTCTATAAACACCTAGGTAAGAGCTAGCAACTAGGCGATTAGCTCTATAAACACCTAGGTAAGAGCTAGCAACTAGGCGATTAGCTCTATAAACACCTAGGTAAGAGCTAGCAACTGGGCGATTAGCTCTATAAACACCTAGGTAAGAGCTAGCAACTGGGCGATTAGCTCTATAAACACCTAGGTAAGAGCTAGCAACTGGGCGATTAGCTCTATAAACACCTAGGTAAGAGCTAGCAACTAGGCGATTAGCTCTATAAACACGTAGAGTGCAAACCAAATAAAAGGTCTAGCACATCAAAAATAAAACATTTAAATAAAAAATTAAATAACTGAATCTATCAACTATACAAGACAAAAAAAAGGCAAAAAGAGAAAAAATAGAATAATAAAAATACCAAACATAAAGGTCAACTATAAAATAAAAAAACAGATAAGTAATAAATTATTTTTAATAAACTAAATGTTTTCCCTTTATTTTGTACAAATAAAATTGAATTAAAAAATTAATTTTAACATATTCCAAATTTTTCGTTTTTGCTATATTCCTTCGTAAATTTTTATGTGTTTTAAAAAGTCTAAAATAATAGATATGTGTGGGCTACCATCTGTCAATAGTTCGTACATATCATATGGCATGTTGATGTTTTCACATTTCCTGCAGTCTGTTAGTAAGCGTTTTACCGTTAATGTCTTATTGCATTCTGTACATAGTGGTATGTCTTGTTTTGTCATCAAGTAAGTGTGAGTTAGTAGAGTATGTCCTATTCTAAGTCTTGTAAGGACTACGAATTTGGTATTCGTTATGAGTGAAAATTGAAGGTTTCAATTACCCATGCGGTTATTTTACCAAAAACGAGTTTATTATTGTTATTTTCTGGAGAGAGTTGTTGAACAGTTTGTGCTAGCAAGTACCTGAACATTTTACACGAGATCTACCTAATATCTCATGTAAAAATGTCAAAATTTATTCGTTATGAGTGAAAATGTTAATAAAGAGGAATAAGTCAAGAACACTTAACAGTATTACATTTGTTGTTAATTTATTCAACTCAGCACTCGAAAATACATTTGGAAGGATACATATTTTTACCAATTGGGTAAAATATGACTGTTTTTAAATTGAATACTTACTGTTTTTCACTGTTCTCGTAATATGAAACCTGTTAATCTTCCAAAATATTAATTCTACCCAATTGGTAGTGTTCTCATTCTAATCTACACTAAAAAATACCTTAAAAATGATACCGAAAACAAAAAGATAATCTCTATGTACTTGAGTTGTGGTCTTTCTCTCCACTCTCCTTGGCTCTTGGTGACCTATCATGTACAGATGCACGGGCTGTACATTTCAGGGCTGTACATTCTCTCCACTCTCCTTGGCTCTTGGTGACCTATCATGTACAGATGCACGGGCTGTACATTTCAGGGCTGTAAATTCTCTCCACTCTCCTTGGCTCTTGGTGACCTATCATGTACAGATGCACGGGCTGTACATTTCAGGGCTGTACATTCTCTCCACTCTCCTTGGCTCTTGATCGCCTATCATGTACAGATGCACGGGCTGTACATTTCAGGGCTGTACATTCTCTCCACTCTCCTTGGCTCTTGGTGACCTATCATGTACAGATGCACGGGCTGTACATTTTCATTTTTTATTTTAGAGTAGAATTAAAATAAAAATGTTTTTATTACACACCATGTACTTTCCTTTATAATCGAAAAACAGTTTTATTTTAGCGACTAAGCGATTACTTTTTTTTTTTTTTTTTTTTTTTTTATTGTCGTTTAAAGGCCGGTCAACCACTATTGGGTCAATTGTGCCTCTTGGTCGGTCCATTGGCAGCATCGAAAGCAGAGACAGAGCCGGACGGCCAGCGGGAGGCGGACCTAGTCAAGGTCGAGTAGAGTCCCCCGTGCCAGTTCTACCTTAGTGGCCCGCATCTGGTGACTGGCTGCTAGGTCTATGATAGAAGGTGTGCTTGCTGGTGCCAGGGCAACCAAACCTTCACAGACCGCATGTGGGGGGGGGGGGCTCGTCCCCAACCCTAGCCAAGCCCATTGCTCCCGCCGACCCACGCGCCCCGCCTCCGTTCCGAACGCCACCAACAGTTAAAACAAAAAATATCAACTGATGAACGAATCAAATGATTTATTGTGTTATTCATAATCACGTCAAACTACACACAAATAAAATAAAACATTAAAACATGCTTAAAACAACACAGTTAATCAAGAACCAACGACAAGCGCAGAGAACAACCACAATTGTTCCAATGATCGGTGCTCTCACTCACTCTTGAAACGCATCGTATTAAAGTCTATCATAGCCAACATTCATTTTCATGTTTACTGAGAATGAAACTCCACAAAAAGTGTCCGCCTTTTTTTAATTATGTTTATTGAAGAGGCTGTTCAAAATTGCAGGGTGAAAAAAAAACACTTTTTCTTTTTACTTGTTAACCCCTTAAACGTGTCTGATTTATTTATTATTCAGTGTAAAATTGCCTTAATTTTAAATTAAAGATTGTTGGCTTCTGAATAAAACACCTTGTCTGGGTATTTCTTTTTTTGCACCTGTCCTCTATGGGCAGTACCTGGTGTTCCACGCTACGTCTAGCCATCAGATACTTACCTCCGTATATTGGATTGACTCAAGAAATGCACTATAGCAAAAAAGGTGCAATAAAGCACTTCATGAAACTTGCGTTACAAACTCTTGGACTGTGTTGTAATCCAGAATCATTACTAGAATCCATAGACTTCCTAAGAGGAATTTTCAAAAAGATTTATGTTTCTCGACTATAGAAAGTTGTAAATCGCCAGTAAATAAATATCCGATATAATAAAGAAGATGAATGGGCTTTGTTGTCACTGTCTTCACCTAATAAAGGGGATCAATGCTCTTTATTGGAGCTGAATCTCTCTCATACAGATTCAGTATTCCTGTTAATAATAAAATATCTGCTTTATAAGGAAAGGGGGATAAATAATTGTATCTATGTATATATATATATATATATATATATATATATATATATATATATATATATGGGGACAAGGTTAGCTCAGTGGTAGAGCACTCGACTAATGAACTGAAGGACCAGGTTCAAAACCCGAGCGCGCACTAAAGATTTTTTCTTCTAGTGCCGTCGTTCGAGAGCTGGATTTGGGGTCCCAGATCGTCCCTAGGCCAACCCAGCCTTTAATTAATTTATCAATGGGTACCTTGGTGCTAATGACTCTAGCAGTCGATGCAGCAAGGGAAAAATCAGGCGGCCGGAACATAGTATTGACCACACTACCCTAGTGTGCCGTATGGTCAAGAATCAGATACCTCTACAGTAACTGCCCCTCTGGGCCCTTGTGGCCTGTTACGGGATTTTATATATATATATATATATATATATATATATATATATATATATATATACTTGTTTTTTGTAGCCAATAGGTCATAAAAACACTCCTTTCACTTCCTGTATTTTATTGTTTTCACCCTAACCGGTTTCGAGCTATTCTGCTCCTCCTCAAAGGGTATTTCCTAAAATTATTTGTACATTATACATGTATAATTTGATTGGAGGAATTACATTTTTACAACATTGTGTGTATACTTACATTCGATGGTCTTTTCCCATCACGTACAATTATATAAAGTAATTTTAATATTGCATAGCAATATGCGTCTCAGGGTTATGAAACACTAGTATCCTAACCTTCCTCCCCGTAAACCTGTCTACAGTCCCCGTCATTTCTATTCTGCACTACAAGGTTCTGAAAGAATTTATTTAAGTATTTGATGTCCTTTTTTTTATTTACCACCTGTTCCTGTCTTTCTACAATATAAAGGTTTTCTTTAATCTTTCTTTTGAGGCTGTTTGGTTCTTTATCTAAAATTTTTGCTTCCTGAAAATTGAATAAGTGGGAATTTTCTGTGGCGTATCATGCAGCATGCAAAAAGTGTAGACGATCATTCACAATGTCAAACGGCTCTCTCTGAACACATTCACATTCAATTTTCAGGAAGCAAAAATTTTAAGCATATCTAGGATTAAAAAAGTAGAAAAAAATGTAAAAATTAAAGAAATAATGGAAATAATTCGTGCATTTTAAAGTATACTTCGGTATATGAGAACAATTTGTGTAAAACTTTACTCGGAAATATAACCAAAATTGCAAACCAAATGTAATATTAATATAGTAGAATGTAATGATTTTGATGTAAAATATATTGGGGAATCGCAGCGAATTTTAAGAGAAATAATATTACAGCACATTAAACGTATAGGTAATCTTGCTCAAATGTAAACTTCCTTATTACATCATGCCTCCTAAACTATGTAACTTCAAGTACAAAAACGTATAGGTAATCTTGCTCAAATGTAAACTTCCTTATTACATCATGCCTCCTAAACTCTGTAACTTCAAGTACAAAAACGTATAGGTAATCTTGCTCAAATGTAAACTTCCTTATTACATCATGCCTCCTAAACTCTGTAACTTCAAGTACAAAAACGTATAGGTAATCTTGCTCAAATGTAAACTTCCTTATTACATCATGCCTCCTAAACTCTGTAACTTCAAGTACAAAAACGTATAGGTAATCTTGCTCAAATGTAAACTTCCTTATTACATCATGCCTCCTAAACTATGTAACTTCAAGTACAAAAACGTATAGGTAATCTTGCTCAAATGTAAACTTCCTTATTACATCATGCCTCCTAAACTCTGTAACTTCAAGTACAAAAACGTATAGCTAATCTTGCTCAAATGTAAACTTCCTTATTACATCATGCCTCCTAAACTCTGTAACTTCAAGTACAAAAACGTATAGGTAATCTTGCTCAAATGTAAACTTCCTTATTACATCATGCCTCCTAAACTCTGTAACTTCAAGTACAAAAACGTATAGGTAATCTTGCTCAAATGTAAACTTCCTTATTACATCATGCCTCCTAAACTATGTAACTTCAAGTACAAAAACGTATAGGTAATCTTGCTCAAATGTAAACTTCCTTATTACATCATGCCTCCTAAACTCTGTAACTTCAAGTACAAAAACGTATAGGTAATCTTGCTCAAATGTAAACTTCCTTATTACATCATGCCTCCTAAACTCTGTAACTTCAAGTACAAAAACGTATAGGTAATCTTGCTCAAATGTAAACTTCCTTATTACATCATGCCTCCTAAACTCTGTAACTTCAAGTACAAAAACGTATAGGTAATCTTGCTCAAATGTAAACTTCCTTATTACATCATGCCTCCTAAACTATGTAACTTCAAGTACAAAAACGTATAGGTAATCTTGCTCAAATGTAAACTTCCTTATTACATCATGCCTCCTAAACTATGTAACTTCAAGTACAAAAACGTATAGGTAATCTTGCTCAAATGTAAACTTCCTTATTACATCATGCCTCCTAAACTCTGTAACTTCAAGTACAAAAACGTATAGGTAATCTTGCTCAAATGTAAACTTCCTTATTACATCATGCCTCCTAAACTCTGTAACTTCAAGTACAAAAACGTATAGGTAATCTTGCTCAAATGTAAACTTCCTTATTACATCATGCCTCCTAAACTCTGTAACTTCAAGTACAAAAACGTATAGGTAATCTTGCTCAAATGTAAACTTCCTTATTACATCATGCCTCCTAAACTATGTAACTTCAAGTACAAAAACGTATAGGTAATCTTGCTCAAATGTAAACTTCCTTATTACATCATGCCTCCTAAACTCTGTAACTTCAAGTACAAAAACGTATAGCTAATCTTGCTCAAATGTAAACTTCCTTATTACATCATGCCTCCTAAACTCTGTAACTTCAAGTACAAAAACGTATAGGTAATCTTGCTCAAATGTAAACTTCCTTATTACATCATGCCTCCTAAACTATGTAACTTCAAGTACAAAAACGTATAGGTAATCTTGCTCAAATGTAAACTTCCTTATTACATCATGCCTCCTAAACTATGTAACTTCAAGTACAAAAACGTATAGGTAATCTTGCTCAAATGTAAACTTCCTTATTACATCATGCCTCCTAAACTCTGTAACTTCAAGTACAAAAACGTATAGCTAATCTTGCTCAAATGTAAACTTCCTTATTACATCATGCCTCCTAAACTCTGTAACTTCAAGTACAAAAACGTATAGGTAATCTTGCTCAAATGTAAACTTCCTTATTACATCATGCCTCCTAAACTCTGTAACTTCAAGTACAAAAACGTATAGGTAATCTTGCTCAAATGTAAACTTCCTTATTACATCATGCCTCCTAAACTATGTAACTTCAAGTACAAAAACGTATAGGTAATCTTGCTCAAATGTAAACTTCCTTATTACATCATGCCTCCTAAACTCTGTAACTTCAAGTACAAAAACGTATAGGTAATCTTGCTCAAATGTAAACTTCCTTATTACATCATGCCTCCTAAACTCTGTAACTTCAAGTACAAAAACGTATAGGTAATCTTGCTCAAATGTAAACTTCCTTATTACATCATGCCTCCTAAACTCTGTAACTTCAAGTACAAAAACGTATAGGTAATCTTGCTCAAATGTAAACTTCCTTATTACATCATGCCTCCTAAACTATGTAACTTCAAGTACAAAAACGTATAGGTAATCTTGCTCAAATGTAAACTTCCTTATTACATCATGCCTCCTAAACTATGTAACTTCAAGTACAAAAACGTATAGGTAATCTTGCTCAAATGTAAACTTCCTTATTACATCATGCCTCCTAAACTCTGTAACTTCAAGTACAAAAACGTATAGGTAATCTTGCTCAAATGTAAACTTCCTTATTACATCATGCCTCCTAAACTCTGTAACTTCAAGTACAAAAACGTATAGGTAATCTTGCTCAAATGTAAACTTCCTTATTACATCATGCCTCCTAAACTCTGTAACTTCAAGTACAAAAACGTATAGGTAATCTTGCTCAAATGTAAACTTCCTTATTACATCATGCCTCCTAAACTATGTAACTTCAAGTACAAAAACGTATAGGTAATCTTGCTCAAATGTAAACTTCCTTATTA
Organism: Gonocerus acuteangulatus; assembly: GCA_946811695.1. Lineage (NCBI taxonomy): Eukaryota > Metazoa > Arthropoda > Insecta > Hemiptera > Coreidae > Gonocerus > Gonocerus acuteangulatus. Next base: position 102,244,853 of record OX328125.1, on the reverse strand, counting down.
CATCATGCCTCCTAAACTCTGTAACTTCAAGTACAAAAACGTATAGCTAATCTTGCTCAAATGTAAACTTCCTTATTACATCATGCCTCCTAAACTCTGTAACTTCAAGTACAAAAACGTATAGGTAATCTTGCTCAAATGTAAACTTCCTTATTACATCATGCCTCCTAAACTCTGTAACTTCAAGTACAAAAACGTATAGGTAATCTTGCTCAAATGTAAACTTCCTTATTACATCATGCCTCCTAAACTATGTAACTTCAAGTACAAAAACGTATAGGTAATCTTGCTCAAATGTAAACTTCCTTATTACATCATGCCTCCTAAACTCTGTAACTTCAAGTACAAAAACGTATAGGTAATCTTGCTCAAATGTAAACTTCCTTATTACATCATGCCTCCTAAACTCTGTAACTTCAAGTACAAAAACGTATAGGTAATCTTGCTCAAATGTAAACTTCCTTATTACATCATGCCTCCTAAACTCTGTAACTTCAAGTACAAAAACGTATAGGTAATCTTGCTCAAATGTAAACTTCCTTATTACATCATGCCTCCTAAACTATGTAACTTCAAGTACAAAAACGTATAGGTAATCTTGCTCAAATGTAAACTTCCTTATTACATCATGCCTCCTAAACTATGTAACTTCAAGTACAAAAACGTATAGGTAATCTTGCTCAAATGTAAACTTCCTTATTACATCATGCCTCCTAAACTCTGTAACTTCAAGTACAAAAACGTATAGGTAATCTTGCTCAAATGTAAACTTCCTTATTACATCATGCCTCCTAAACTCTGTAACTTCAAGTACAAAAACGTATAGGTAATCTTGCTCAAATGTAAACTTCCTTATTACATCATGCCTCCTAAACTATGTAACTTCAAGTACAAAAACGTATAGGTAATCTTGCTCAAATGTAAACTTCCTTATTACATCATGCCTCCTAAACTATGTAACTTCAAGTACAAAAACGTATAGGTAATCTTGCTCAAATGTAAACTTCCTTATTACATCATGCCTCCTAAACTCTGTAACTTCAAGTACAAAAACGTATAGGTAATCTTGCTCAAATGTAAACTTCCTTATTACATCATGCCTCCTAAACTCTGTAACTTCAAGTACAAAAACGTATAGGTAATCTTGCTCAAATGTAAACTTCCTTATTACATCATGCCTCCTAAACTCTGTAACTTCAAGTACAAAAACGTATAGGTAATCTTGCTCAAATGTAAACTTCCTTATTACATCATGCCTCCTAAACTCTGTAACTTCAAGTACAAAAACGTATAGGTAATCTTGCTCAAATGTAAACTTCCTTATTACATCATGCCTCCTAAACTCTGTAACTTCAAGTACAAAAATGTATAGCTAATCTTGCTCAAATGTAAACTTCCTTATTACATCATGCCTCCTAAACTCTGTAACTTCAAGTACAAAAACGTATAGGTAATCTTGCTCAAATGTAAACTTCCTTATTACATCATGCCTCCTAAACTATGTAACTTCAAGTACAAAACAAAGAGTATAAAATATGTTAGTGGAGTATTTTACTGCTTCATGTAAATATTGTTTGATGCACAATAGAGAAAAAAACTATATTTAACAAACAAAAGAACGAAATGGGTTGCTTACTGCACAACATACTAATCAACGACAACAAAAAAGTCCGTCACGCATGAGCTGCATAACTAAGCACTTTCCTCAGAATTTGGGTTGTGTAGACAGCTTTCCAGAAAAATTTGCTTAAAATATCCTACATAAATAAAATAAAAACATGAATAGTTCTCTTTTAATTTTGTAATGAGTAACTGATCAATTATTAATTTGCTTCCAGAGTTATGTTTACACATGGTACCTACTACACAACTTAATAAATACAAAAAACCTCATGTTATCGTATTTTGATCTAACGCAGGAACAGGATACAGTCCCTCTAGATACAAAGCGCTCCTTGCGGCGGCTTTGTGAACCTACGTCTGGCGGGCTTTTCTATTGAAATATATTACAAAGTTAACCCCCGCTTTCCGATTGACCCATTCAGCTCATTTTTACAACACTTCTTTCTCATGAGTTACCCATGACGTATACCGCGTTTCGTTTCAATACAGCAGAAATTACGACCGGTATGAGTATATTAGGAATTTGGGTCCGGAGTGTACCCCCCCTTCTAATGAACCGATTTAGTTTATTTTTACATCACATATTTACCTGTAGATTACCACTACGAATACCGAGTTTCGTCGAAATATACCAAAAATCACGGCTGGTAGTGGCGAATTGGTATTGTGGGTCCGGAGTAACCCCCCCCCCCTCCTAATGAACCGATTTAGTTCATTTTTGTATCTCACTCTTATATATAAGGCTCTCTATATCACCTCTTATCTCTCTCTATATTACCACTACGAATACCAAGTTTTGTTGAAACATAACAAATATTACGGCTGACATGGTCAAATTAGTGTTTTGGGTTTGGGGTAAACCCCCCCTTCCGGTGGACCGACTTTGGTGGTTAACGAACTCGTTCAATCGTTTGCTAATTGAATGCTATATACCAAGTTTCGTGACGAAAAAACAAAAACTCTGGCCGCTATCGTGTTAACAGACACATATATATACATATATGCATATATATATATATATATATATATATACATATATATATATATATATATATATATATATATATATATATATATATATATATGCATATATATATATATATATATATATATATATATAAATTTTAACGGGGATCATTTTCGGTGTCTACTAGGTAGGATCGATAAAGATTTGAAGAAATTTTTCAAAAATTCCGTCATGAGTCCAACCTCAATAGCTACTTTCCTTCGGAGGAAAGTGCTAAAAAAACTGCAATATTTATAAGAAATGAAGAGATACAAATGGGGGAAAAGGAAGAAAAATACAGTAAGACTTGACGGTGATTCACCTTATTCACTTTCCTTCGGAGGAAAGTGCTAAAAAAACTGCAATATTTATAAGAAATGAAGAGACACAAATGGGGGAAAAGGAAGAAAAATACAGTAAGACTTGACGGTGATTCACCTTATTCACTTTCCTTCGGAGGAAAGTGCTAAAAAAACTGCAATATTTATAAGAAATGAAGAGACACAAATGGGGGAAAAGGAAGAAAAATACAGTAAGACTTGACGGTGATTCACCTTATTCACTTTCCTTCGGAGGAAAGTGCTAAAAAAACTGCAATATTTATAAGAAATGAAGAGACACAAATGGGGGAAAAGGAAGAAAAATACAGTAAGACTTGACGGTGATTCACCTTATTCACTTTCCTTCGGAGGAAAGTGCTAAAAAAACTGCAATATTTATAAGAAATGAAGAGACACAAATGGGGGAAAAGGAAGAAAAATACAGTAAGACTTGACGGTGATTCACCTTATTCACTTTCCTTCGGAGGAAAGTGCTAAAAAAACTGCAATATTTATAAGAAATGAAGAGACACAAATGGGGGAAAAGGAAGAAAAATACAGTAAGACTTGACGGTGATTCACCTTATTTTTTTTATTTAGCTTTTGTACTTCTTTTCTAATATGTGACATGATTTATTAAAATAAATAAAATTAGAGAATGTTAATAATATTAATTAATAATAACTTGATGTGGAATAAAAATGTAATGCTTTGTAAATAGAAAATTATTTTGAAAGGCGGCCATAGTTTCTAGAAACGCAAATTAAAATGATTTTACCTATTTAAGTGGGAGGGGTACGGAGATAGTCCCGCCCAAATTTGTCGAAAATATAGTAGGTTCCCTTTAGGAGAAAATACAGTACCCTCTTGAAGATTAGTCAAAGTAGCTGTTCCAAGAGGGAATCATCAAACCAGAAATGAGGGGTCTTTGGCGGGTGAGAGTCCCGCACACTGGGAGATTCGCATGAGGCAAGCCTCCTGAAGGCCTTTTAGGTTTTCCCTTCATTGGAAAAAAAATAGGGCCTGTACAAAAATAAAATAATATATATAATGTAACGAGAGTAATTTATATTAAACTGTAGCGACAGAGCTATTTAATAAAATATAATATTGAGAACAAAATAAAATATAAAACATTTCAATTAACTTTATTTTTTAGTGACCTTGATTTCATTAACTTCAGTTTTAATATTCTTAGGTATAGTAAAAAAGAAGAAAGAAAAAAAAAAAAAAAAAATCTGAGCTTACCTCTAATAACTAAATTTATTTCCAATGTGCTAAAGTAATAGAATTATCAATAATTCTTAGATATCTTCAATGGATATTTTACTAATGACAAACTATAGATAGCCATAAATTATTGGAGCAGTTCCGATTTTCTCTTTACTATTTAACGTTATTGTCATTTGGTGCCTCGGAACGATCTGGGAATAAATTGTTTGCGGACAGGAGGAGAGAGACAGAGCTTGCTGTCAATTTTCATCAAAGCTAGGATATCCATACTGTTTGATTGGCTGTGGATTGGAGCCAATTAAATCCTACGTATATCTCTACTATATTGACTTCAATTAATATTGTTGCCCATTAGTTATATAGTCACATCAATGTTATTTCACGCATTATAGCACTCAGCTAATGTTATATTTATGTATAAAGGGTTACTGGTAAGTCGACCCATATCTTTCGGGTGGTGATAGTTTAGGTCAAAACAAACAATTTTATGCCCATATTGCCTTATGCAAAAGTTACCCCTTTTCAAGATATTTAATATTTTAGGTTTTTTTTTCAAAAAAAAAAAAAGCCACTGTTGCTTAAGTCTTAGGTTTTTTTTTTTTTTTTTTTTTTTTTTTTTTTTTTTAATTTCTAGCATTTGAGCTGAAAGTTTTTTTTTGTGTGTGTTTAAGACATTCAGCATCAACTAATTAATTAAATAAAAATGTCAAGTTTTTACGGGACAACGGATGTTACAACCCAACAACCAAAATTTACATAACTATTCATCCTGAAACCTGTAACTTAAACTCTAGCCCTCTTAAAAAAAGAATTAGTACAAACTCTTGCAAGTTACACTAAAAACATTTCTGTTTATTAAGCTACACAAAAATTTATAAAAGTCAGGTAAAATGTTTATAATTCTTACAAAAATGTGTGACAAACACATAACTGGGAGGAACACAATAAAATTTCCTGACAGCTGAAAAGCAATATTGTTTAAAGGGAAGTAAGGTGGCGATTGTGATGGTTTATTAGGAATAATTGTGGTCAAATTTAACATGAACTTTAATCTAATAATAAAATATTCTGAATACATTTTTGACTTTTTTTTATGATTTCTTTATTTTTTTCTACTCTTCACTTTTCTTTAGCGTCACTATCTTTTCTCAGTTTTTTTTTGTTTTTTTTTTTTAATTTTTTTCTAAAAATAATAAACACTTTACCTGACTATTGTACCTTTTTGTGTAGCTTTGTGTAATCAGAGATATACAGAGATTTTTTTTCCTTTTCTTTTTTTTTTTTTAGGAGGGCTAGAGTTGAAGTTACAGGTTATGGGGTCGTACCATCCGCTGTTCCGTAAAAATATGATATTTTTATTTAATTAATAACATATAAAATAACATATTAATTTTTAACCCTGTAAAAATTGAGAGAAATTAAGCCAAGAGAGGTCTGTAACAGAACCACTTAACTGTAAATGGTGTTGGGGATGCAGGGATTCGGAGCACTGAAAACATGTTTACAAGCTCCATGACATAATCACACTAAAAGCTTTATCAAATTATTCTGGCAAGTTTCTGAGTCCGATTTGATGGGGAGGGGATGACACATAATTAAATTTTACCAATAACCCGCCCCCCCCTGTTTGAAATACCTTTGTATGAACATTTATTTGGATGAAGTGCATTAATCGGGAAAATGTTAGATTTATAACATTTGGAAGAGGTCGATGGCTGGGATATAGTCAGTGCTCAGTATTAATAGTCAAAAAATAAGGGATTTATTGGTAATGCTTCGACGTGATTTTCAAGTCTTTATCAAGGCTATAAAAACTACATATGCACGGTGTCAAATAATAAACATTAAGGCAATAAAATGTGAATAAGTTTCGTTTAAACAGGATAAAAAATAATGAATAAAATAAAAACCACGTAAAAACATTAAAATAAGCAAATAAACAAAATGAACAAAATAAATGTTGCTAGATAAAACATGTATGTACTTGTGTTTATGTTTATATGAATATGTTTACATATTTATGAACAAGACCTGAAATTATACTAGTTTCATTAAAGATTCATAGCGGTAATGATCTAGCAATTACCTGACTAAAACCAAATCCTTCATACTTACCGATAAAAAAAATAAATGGATATGTTCTCCATAAAAATAAATGGATATGTTCTCCATAAAAATAAATGGATATGTTCTCCAAAAAAATAAATAGATATGTTCTCCATAAAAATAAATGGATATGTTCTCCATAAAAAAAAACAACGGAACTTATAACGACGATTTTTAATGCATAGGAACTAATTTTTAATTTGAAATACAAGTCTTCTCTGGGAAAGTGTCACCTTCTGACTGGGTGAAATCATCCAGTAGATATTTTAGCCTGAAAGTTTTTTATTTTATTTTTTTGTGGTGGCAATTCAGCCCTTGACACCTATTGTCAACTCACCCTTTAATTAATTTATTAACGAGCACCTACAAAGGGCGGTCGGAGCATAGTACTGACCACACTATCTCGTGGCGTATGGTCGTGAATCAGACACCTCTATATTATATTCCCCTCTAGACCCTTGTGACTCGTTATGACACTGATTTTTTTTCTCTGCTGATAACACACCAAAAAGAACTCTATATTACTTGTCAAACGTGGGGGAAAAAAAGACTAAATATATCGCCTTCAATACCCTTTCAAATTTGAACTTTGATCTATGGATTATAAAACGTCCACATGTCTCTACGTTTTCAGATTACGTCATGACGGAGCCGTGAAACGTACATTTCCTACTGTGAAAAGCAAGCTAAAAAATGTCAAAATTAATATGAATATTCCATACAAATCACTTCTTACAAACCTTAAAAATTTGTATCATTACTCACCGCCGTTAATGTTATGAATAATGATAATAATAACCGCGACGAATGTTGCTTTTTTTTTATTCTTCTCTAGGGTGGTGTTTATTCATTTCTGATAGACAGTTATCAGACATTTAATTTTTTCACGCTAAACATGCCACCTGGACCAGGGTGCACAGGTGGGACTCGAACCCACCTCGGAGACCCCGTATCTCCCTTGGTAGATAGAACTTTAACGGCCTGAGTCTCGTCGCAAGTTCTATCTGTTAAGTGGGATGTGTCCATGAATGTGTATGTATGGTTTGTCCAATGCGAAGCCTGGTTAAACTAACTTCATTCCTACGGAAGAAGTACTCATTTGTCCAGGCTTTCATTATATATATATATTTTTTTTTTTTTTTTTTTTTTTTTTTTTTTTTTTTTTTTTTTTTTTTTTTTTTTTTTTTTTACGGCGCATCTACATCTATGTCATTAGCGCCGACATCCAGGGAAGCGAGGAATTTTACCAGCAAGCCGTGGGATGATAAAATTCCTGCCGGAGGTTGGGAATCGAACCCACCATCTCCCGCTTATGAATCCAAGGCGCTAGCCATTAGACCACGGGAGACCCCTATATATATATATATATATATGTATATATATATATATATGTATATATATATATATATATATAATATTCCATAGATATTTAATGCTGCCGCCCATAAATGTATTTACATGATTTTTAGTTGATCTATGATTTACTATATTACAGTTATGTATTACTCTGGGCTAGCCTCGCTCATCTAGCGAAATGTCATGAACCATAACAAATATATAGGATTTTGCACACCTTAAGAAGCTACCTCTAGTGAGCTATATATGCTGGTAAATAATTTTTACAAAACACTTTCCCCAAATGACAATATTGCTAAAAAAGGAAACGTGCCACGATGACTCCGTTCCTGCGAGTCGGGCACATGTTTTTTTCTGTCCATTCATTACAAAGATCTATTTAAGTTTGTTTACTAACGATATCTATGCCCTGTCAGTAGTGATAAGAGCTCTACTGATAAGGAATATGGTAATATCGGATCGAGAGCTGTCCGAACTCCATGACAAGTATGTGTTATCTATGACGGGTCTCCATTCGTCATATTGTCCTGTCGATTCATCATATCGCTCCAGTCATTAATCATATCAACGGGCATCTCATTAGGTTAAGTGACAATTTTGTGTGCGCTGCTACAAATAAACTATCATGAAAAATAACTTCGTTTCGTAGGAATCTTCTTAGCTCGGTTTCCTTCATATCACTATTAGTAAAGAGAAGAAGCATTTATTGATAGGTTTTTTTAAAAATATAAAATAAAATCTCAATGATAAGGAAGTTTAAACTGCCACAGCAGGGAACTTCCTTTATCCTAAGCGGAAATGACTCCCTTGTTCTCTCAGCGTTCACGATAGGAAAAAACTAAAAGTATCTCATTTTCTAAAATACTGATTTGACAGATAAATGAAATTCTAAACAAAAAAAAAATAAAAATTGGGTTAAACAAAGACAAAAACCCCTTCAAAGGAGAAAAACTAACACTTTCAAAGATTTAATTATTACTTATTTCTCCAATTGACATCGGTCCAGCAAAAATTCTTTTAATGAACTTAAGCGCATTTTTTTTTTTGTAGAGAACTTAAGCATAAAATCCGAAAACTTTTCATGTCAATTGATAATTTTTTATTTTTCAAATCTTTCCTTAACTCCAAATTAAACCCAAATTAATATATACCTGAATGGGTGACCAACCACGTGCAGTTGGCCTTATAAAAGGGTGGCACATGCAGCTAGCTCAGATGCAAATGCGCATCAAAAAATATTCAAAAAGTCGTTAGGACTTCTTTATTCTTTCATGGGCTTGATACAATAATTGCTGGGTTTCCGCAAATTATGGTACGACGGAAACACGCCAACGAACAAGCAAACGTAGAAAAAAGTTCGCCAAACCCTCTGTCAGCAGCCCTAAATCTCTTGAAGATGTTTGTTTGCAAAAGGGTTAAGCGGTTGAGCAAGAAGTGACAAGCCTCCTTGGACCTTCCTTCATATGAGTATGTTCCTTCCTTTATATGAGTATTGCCAAAAATGTGCTAATCCCAGAGACGTTTATGGACAAAGCATCTACCTAAAACTAGCATTTGTCAAAAATGGTTTTTATGGTCAGGGAGGGGGACATACATAAAAACATCTTTAAATCAACCAATTTTACGGCAACTAGAACAATCTTCCACAAGACTATCCTAAGATCAATATTTAGTGCCTTTTAGTTCCTAAAAGCGGACTTTTATCTTGGATAGAGGCAATATATTATTAGGAAGCTGGGGAATAAGGGTAGAGCAAGCAGAGAAGAGAAACAAGTGGACGAACAGGCTGCTTAAATATTCATCGAGTCGCTTCGAGTTGGACTCAATGGTTCGAGAGTTGGCTTGACAGGAATTCGATTCTCAAGTCGAGCCACTGAGAACAATGGGACATGTCTGGTGGAGTACGCAGAGAAGGATTGCATTAGTTCTGGATGCGACGTGTTAAGTGGCTAGTAGTCGGTATTGTTGCTCTGGAAGGGTCACTTGAGGTTATGGTGGTTTTTGATTGAAGTTATTGGTTGGTCATACTTGCATGGGTGAAATCCGCGTTGGGATCTTGCGAGTATCTCGACGATTTTATTAAAATCTGATGAGGTAAAACATCTGATTTTCCATATATATAAAATCAGTCCGGTAACAGGCCAAGAAGGCCCTTAGGGGCAGATACTATAGAGGTATCTGATTCATGACCATAAGCACACTAGGGAGATAGTGTGGTCAGTACTATACTCCGGCTGCCTGATTTTCCCCTTGGCTGCTTTGACCGCTATAGTCATTAACACTCAAGGTACCCATTATTAAATTAATTAAAGGCTGGGTAGGCCTAGAGACGGCCAGGGAGGCCGGATTCAACCCATGAACGAAGACACTCGTTATGTTAGTTATCCAAAATAATTTTCAATTTAGGTATTGAGAAACGATTGATTGATGTGGAACTTCTTCCACATGTTCGACATTCATTCAATCTAAATTATTAAAATGTTGGTTGCGTTTAGAGGTAAGGTATTGTTAGAAAAAAAAAATTAATAATGGGCATAAAAACATGGGCGTAAATAAAGGAGGGGCTGCCCCTTAATTTCAAAATCAAATTTTGATTTGATCGGTAAAAATAAGTCATAAAACCATTAAAAATAAATTTAATAAGATCAGATAGTTCGTAAAAAAATATTTTATTTTCGGTGTAATAGCTAAAACTATTTATAGTTTTAGTTGGCTAAAACTATTGCAGGTTCTAAATTGTTACTATTCCATACACCGGAAATGGTCTCGGCCCCCCCCCCGAAATTATTTCCTACATACGCCCATGTCAGATTATATTATATTTTCTAAAATATCTCGAAGACGGATAAGAAATCATGGTAAGTGGAAGGCGACCATTCTAAGGCTTACTAAATTCCCTTCAAAAAAGGTTCAGATGTAATTTTCAATGGGGCAATGTCAATCCGAGAAATATTTGCTTAAATGTTCGAAATTGTTTGTTTTGTTCTTTTCAACGTGTTTTAGCACTTTCCTCCGAAGGAAAGTAGCTATTAAGGTTGGACTCATGACGGAATTTTGAAACATTTCTTCAAATCTTTATCGATCCTACCTAGCAGACACCGAAAATGACCCCCGTTAAAATTTATATATATATCTATATATATATATATGCATATATATATATATATATATATATATATATATATATATATACATATATATATGTGTGTGTGTGTCTGTTAACACGATAGCGGCCAGAGTTTTTGTTTTTTTCTTCACGAAACTTGGTATATAGCATTCAATTAGCAAACGATTGAACGAGTTCGTTAACCACCAAAGTCTGTCCACCGGAAGGGGGGGTTTACCCCGAACCCAAAACACTAATTTGACTATGTCAGCCGTAATATTTGTTATATTTCAACGAAACTTGGTATTCGTAGTGGTAATATAGAGAGAAAAGTGAGATATAAAAATGAACTAAATCGGTTCATTAGAAGGGGGGGTTTACTCCGGACCCACAATACCAATTCGCCACTACCAGCCGTGATTTTTGGTATATTTCGACGAAACTCGGTATCCGTAGTGGTAATCTACAGGTAAATATGTGTTTAAAAAATAAACTAAATCGGTTCATTAGAAGGGGGGGGGGGTTCGCACCGGACCCAAATTCCTAATATACTCATACCGGTCGTAATTTATGCTGTATTGTAACGAAACGCGGTATACGTCGTGGGTAACTCATGAGAAAGAAGTGTTGTAAAAATGAGCTGAATCGGTCAATCGGAAAGCGGGGGTTTAATTTGTAATATATTTCAATAGAAAAGCCCGCCAGACGTAGGTTCACAAAACCGCCGCAAGGAGCGCTTTCTACCACTAGAGTGACTGTATCCTGTTCCTGCGTTAAATCAAAATACGATAATATGAGGTTTTTTGCATTTATTACGTAGTGTAATACGTACCATGTGTAAACATAACTCTGGAAGCAAATTAATAATTGATCAGTTACTCATTACAAATTTAAAAGGGAACTATTCATGTTTTTATTTTATTTATGTAGGATATTTTAAGCAAATTGTTCCGGAAAGCAGTCTACACTACCCAAATTATGAGGAAAGTGCTTAGTTATGCAGCTCCTGCGTGACGGACTTTTTGTCTCTGTTAAGGGGCGAGGTTAGCTCAGTGGTAGAGCACTGGACTAATAAGCTGGAGTGCCTGCGTTCAAATCCCGAGCAAGCACTAAAGATTTTTTCTTCTAGTGTCTACGTCCATGGGTTGAATTCAGCGTCCCTCGCCGTCCCTAGACCAACCCAGCCTTTAATTAATTTAATAATGGGTACCTTGGGTGCTAATGATTCTAGCAGTCGAAGCACCTAAGTGGAAAATCAGGCGGCCGGAGCATAGTACCGACCACACTATTTCCCTAGTCTGCCGTATGGTCATGAATCAGATACCTCTATACAATACAATACAATACAAAGGGACCTGGGCCCTACGCCCTTGTTCACCGCGACCCTATTGGATCTATTGTGATTTGCGTCTCTGTCTTACTCCCTTTCTAGCTTGCAGCTCCTCACGTATAGCTTGAGCTCCTTGGGAGTAGCCTCGGCTATGTCCTTGGGCGTAGCAATTGCCTTCCCTATGTGCACTAGCCTATTGTAGGCCAAGGCCTCACATTCGCAGAGGACGTGCTGTGAGGTTTCCTCTTCTTCGAGGCACCAGCGACATGTAGGGTCCTCTATTAGCCCCATCGTGCACAGGTGTTTTCTTAGCGGACCATGTCCAGAGAGAAGTCCGACTATCCTTCTTAATTCTATTCTTGTTAGTTGAAGGAAATACCCTGCCCTATCTTTCGAGATCCGGACAAGTAGCTTTGCCTGCCTCATACCTGGCTTAGCCTGCCAATTCTTTTGAATTTCTTCTTGTTCCCAGGCATTTACTACCTTTTTGACAAAGCTTTTTGAAACACCAAAGAACGGCTCAGGACCATGAAGTATCTCCTCCGATCCCTTCCTTGCCAGCTCATCGGCCTTCTCATTGCCCTCAATGCCCTCATGTCCCGGCACCCACACAAGCGTAACCCTGTTACGCCTGCCCAGATCACTTAGGGCATTGTGACAATCGAGCACTAGTTTTGAGGAGACACTATGCGATGCCAGTGCCTTCAGTGCAGCTTGACTGTCACTATTTATTCGTATTCTTTGCCCTTTAACACCTTTTCTTAGATTTTCTCGGGCTGCAATCTCAATTGCATGAACTTCCGATTGGAAGACTGTAGCAAAGGATCCAAGAGCTATGGCTATTTCTGTTCTGGGACCATATACCCCTGCACCAGCCCTCTCATCCTTAAGAGAGCCATCGGTGTACCAAACCAATGAGTCTCTTTGGAAACTATCCTGTCCTTCCTCCCAGCTCTGTCGACTAGGAATGACAACACTGAACTGCTTGTCAAAAACAAGTGTCCGTGTCATCTCATCCGACCGGGTGAGGCATAGATCGCTCTCTTTTAGTCTTTGCAGAATCCTGAGATGTCCCCTAGTCTCATCCTTGCTCACTTTGAGGGACTGGATTCTCAGTGCACCAATCAGGGCCTCTCGCTTGATGCGGATAGCTAGCGGTGTTAATCTTATGATTGCTTCCATCGCTGCAGTGGGGCACGTCCTGATTGCCCCTGTGATTCCCAGGCATGCTAGCCTTTGGACTCTTTCTAGCCTGCTGGCTGCGGTCTTCTCCTCAGTTTTTGTCCACCAGACTAGTGCTGCGTATGTTACCATAGGCCTTACTACAGCAGTGTATAGCCAGAGGAGCATCCTCGGTCTCATACCCCAGGTCTTTCCACAGAGCCTGTTACAGGCCCATAAAGAGACCTTTGCCTTCTCAATCTGTTTATTGAGGTGCAGATTCCAAGTGAGCCTTCTATCCAGTGTTATTCCCAGATACTTGATCTCATTTGTGACCAATACAGGAGACCCCTCCACCAGGATAGGTTCCATATTCAGGTTCCTTTTCCTAGAGAAAGGGACTACCTTGGTCTTTTCAGGATTAACCGTTAACCCAAGATTATGGCACCATCTCCTAATCATTCTTAGTGCCAGCTGCATACGTTCCTTTAGGACATGCGGAAATCTCCCTCTTACTATAACCACTATATCATCCGCATATCCTATTACCTCGTACCCAGCTTCAGAAAGAGTTCTAAGGAGGGAGTCCACCACCATTGTCCACAACAGGGGTGATATAACACCTCCCTGGGGGCAACCTCTAGTTGCCCTTATTCTTGTGGAGACCCACCCCTTCCTTGCTCTAATTCGCCGGCTTCCCAGCATAGCCCTAACCCATCTTCTGAGGATGAGCTCAGCACCAAACTCCTTGGTAGCCTCCTCTATGGCTGCATATGAGGTATTGTCAAAAGCACCCTCTATATCCAGGAATGCACATAGCGCAATTTCCTTGTTTTGAAGTGAGTCTTCTATTCTGCCCACTAGATAATGCAGGGCAGTTTCTGTTGATTTGCCCTTTTGATACGCAAATTGCTGGGCATGCAGAGGATGCCTTCCTAAGAGGTCCTCCCTGATGTGCATGTCCACTACCTTCTCCATCGTTTTCAGCACGTTGGAAGAGAGACTTATAGGTCTATAGGACTTAGGTAAGTCCAGGGGCCTTATTGGTCCCTTTGGTATAGATACCTCTATAGTATCCGCCACTCAGGGCCCTCGTGGCCTGTAATGGGGCTGATTTTTTTTTTTTTCTCCGTTTACCTGATGTTGTAATTTGTTATTATTTTTTTATTGATTTTAATAGTAAATTGAGTATTTTAATCAATAAGGTAAAACAATTATAAACATATTGGTGATAGTGTTTTCCTAGAGCCAACGATCTGGGGGAGGGGTCATTCCTGCTTGGAAATCTGTAAGGTTCCTTTGGCGCCTTAAATTTCCTTTCTCTTTGAGATTATATTATATATTTTCACGAATGATCAAAATCTACCCTTGTCTTTTTGTATTCTTTTACTACACCAGGGACACTACACTAGGGACCCCTACATTTTGGATTCCTTTGACACTAGGGATGTGACGGAACCGCGTTTCTAAACTATTAAACTTAAAATGGAAAATATAACATTATAATTTCCCTTTTTTTAGCAGTTTAATGCACATTTGTAGTACAAATTTGCTGTATTGGCATTACTTGCTTTAGCGCGTTTTCTCTCTCCCTCCGTAAGGAGGAAACCAGATTTCGAGGTTGACCTTTTGACATAATCCGAAGGTGGTGACTATTTCACGTTTCAGAACTCATAGATGACGAAAATAACGACGGTTAATATATATATATATATATATATATATATATATATATATATATATATATATATATATATATATATCTGTTCGCTATGTTGAACACATTTATCCTTGGGTCCCTCAAATTTATCGTGGTCTTCCTTAGGCATTTAGTGCTGAAGAAGGCTGCCAAAGAGCAACCGAAACGTTGGAAATATAGTTTTTTTTACGAAAATCTCACTGTTTTTCCTAACCGAAACCTCACTATTCCATGAGTAAAGTTTTACCAAAACTATCACCTCGCGAAGGATTTGGGTCAACTTATCAGTAACCATATATATATTAAAAAAAAATCAGTCCCGTAACAGGCCACGAGGGCCCTGAGGGACAGATACTATAGAGGTTCCTGATTCATGACCATACGGCACACTAGGTAGACGGTGTGGTCAGCACTATGCTCCGGCCGCCTGATTTTCCCCTTGGCCGCTTAGACTGCTAGAGTCATTAGCACCCAAGGTAACCATTATTAATTACATTATTTAAAGGCTGGGATGGCCTAGGGACGGTCAGGGAGACCGAATTCAACCCATGAACGAAGACACTAGAAGAAAAAAATCTTTAGTGCTTTCTCGGGATTTGAACTCAGGCCTCCAGCATATTAGTCCAGTGCTCTACCACTGAGCTAACCTCGCCCCCCAACTGGGCGAGGTTAGCTCAGTGGTAGAGCTCAGTGGTATATATATATATATATATATATATATATATATATATATATATATATATAATTATATTATTTAATTACCTGGCCTGCGTCAAACTTCTGAGCTGGTAAGCTTCTCCAATATTGAGTTGATATGTAGTTCATTGCGGATCCCTCATTAATGACTTACATTTTGAAGTCTATCAAATAAACAGTTAAATAAAAAATTGAAGTAATTTTAAACTTTTCTTTAAAAGTGAATATGATTTTGATGAGGTTCAGAAGAAATATTACAACTATTTACTTGTTAGAGCTCCGCGCACCATATGCTCGATCTGAATAAACCATTTCTTCCTAAAAGCGAAGGTAGAAAGTTCCTTTAAAACATAGATAATAAATGTGAAGGAAGGAGGCTAATGTTAAGAATAAGAATTGCCATTTGTAAAAGAACCGCTAATGTGTAAGACAGACAATGAACGGAGCTAAAGTGAAAGACTAAAGTGAGCCCACACCTTAGTAAAGTGATGAAGAAAAGCTCCGTCGTCATCAGCCACCACCCACGCTGTCCTCAGGGAATGATCCTCATTTATTTCCTCTTCTTCTTTCTTCATCTCTATTTTACACTCTGAGGCTTCGGGGATTTCTCTGCTTTTATTAAAAAAAAAAAAAAATTCTGTCGCTTTCGAAAAAATCTGAGATATTTACAGTTAAATATCACTGGCTTATATCCGCCCAAAATTCATATCGAAACGCATTTTTTAATGTATGAAACTAGAATTATTAAATGAAAAAAAACTGAATTATTAGAGTATAAAACTTTAAGGGGTCCGAAATGATTGGGGGAACTTTTAGACTATTTAAACATTTCTTACCTTAATTCGAACAACAGCACATGACAACTACTGTCGTTTTCTATGAAAGAGACTTAAGTACTACCTTGTAACTTTTTGTTTACAATTTTTTTTATGGGGCTAAAATTATTTCTTAACTAATAAAAAATGACATCCAGGAGTGGTTATGTGAAGGAAAAATTTTTAAATGGGCAAAAAATACGATTTTCCGGATGAAATCCTAATGCCGAGTGAATGTGGTGCTGATTTTTTTTTTTTTTTTTTTTTTTTTTTTTATTATTATTATTATTATTGATTATTACAACAATATGAGTTAACATATTTCTACTAATATTGCTGGTTCTGTTATAATGACATTGTGAGGCTTGATGTGGGAATATGAACAATTACAAAACCCACAATAGTAATGCATTAAAGAAAAAATAAATAAATAAATAAAAAGATAATATAAAATAATAATGAAACAACTGTAAACAATTTTAAATGAAAATATAACACACTTTGTGCACTGCAGATGTTAAAGCAAATTGTCTCTAGGCCACCTCCGCTTCAGCCTTCTATGGGGATTTTGTGGATTTTGGAACGAGGATAGAGAATTTATCAAAGGATTTGGATGGCCTGGGAGATTGGAATGGATCTATGGAATAGACTGATTTGGCCAGGGATTGGATAAAGGGGATATTGAAGTCATTATGGAGGGTTAAGTTCGAGACATAGTAAGGAGCATTGGATATTTTTCGAAGGATTTTGGATTGTATTGTTTGTATTCTGTAGGAATTGGAAGGTTTAGTGGAACCCCAGAGTTCTAGTCCATAAGTCCATATTGGTCGGCGTACGGTATTGTATATAAGTCGTTTGTTAGTCAATGAAAGTTTCGAGCGTTTGTCCAATAAGCGTGATAAAAGTCTAAAACGTCTGTTTAGTTCCTGTCTTTTCTGTGTATATGTGTGGCTTCCAAGTTAAGGGTTTGTCTAGTATTTTACTTGCGATTTCTTGAAGGTGCTGATTTGATGATAATTGTTTGAGCACGCTTCGATTGGTTCCTTTTAAATTGTTTAGTTTTTTTTTTTTTTTTTTTTTTTTTGTGCTCCTTTAATAACATTCAAAATTAAACCCCATTTTTTAATCTTTATTAGAATAAAGTATGAAAAAAATTAAATAGGAAGGGTTTTTCAAATCGGGCGATACTCTGGCGTCTTCAATTTGTGCCCGATCAAGTTCAAATTTTAACTGCAGCTTCCTCATGATATTTTCTAGTGAAGTACGTTTTGTTTTTTTTCCATTCATTGACTTAAAACGACTTATGTTGGATGTTTTTAATAGGAAAAGAATAATTGTTCACCATTTTTGAAAAAAGTAACATTACTTAAAAAATCCTACGTAATTTACTAGATTTAACCTTCTTCTTTCGAAATGATTTTAGTTTTTCCTTCTAGATTAAAAAATGCCACCTGCAGACTATCGCCCGTGGAAAAGAGGGTTTCCGTTTTTCAGATACAGTGCCGCCATTATTTTTTTTTGTTTGAAGAATTGAAAAGTATTTTTTTGGATACTTTAACATCCTGTATAAAACGTTTGATATCGAGAATTAAAAAATATTGATTTATTTGTATTTATAAATACAAGAAAATGGCTTTGATTTTGACCCCTTAAGCTATGCATAGACGAAGGCAAGAAATGAAAAATTTTATTATCAAACCACAGGGCATGCATAAAAAAATATGTAGAGTTATAGTCCGTTCAGATAGATGGAAAAGTTCAAATTCCATATACGCGTAAAACTTAGGAGAATATTCCTGTCAGTTCCATCATTTGATAAAACTGTGATTAATTTCATGACTAATGATTAAATGAGTAATCGGAATGTGAGTAACGATTGATGATTGATCAATCATATTTCTCCATGACTAATGAGTGACGAATAACTACTTTCTAGCCAATGATTGATGATTAATGATTAAACATGTTTTGACTGATGATTGATGGTTACTGACTAACCTTACTCAGAATAATGCTTAAAGACTAAAAAAAGCCTTGATTTATGATTGATGATTAACTGGTTCATCAGATAGTATGTGTAAACAAGTTGGTATTAGCCTAATACTATTTTTTTTTTTATTAATGATATGCTGCCCATTTTCAATGGGGTTGCTACCACAGCCTACTTATCACTCCTAGTCGGAGATTAATCCGTCTTCCAAAAAAAGAGTCCCTATATTTGTTATTTAAAAAAAGAAAAGAAAAGAAAGAAAAAGACAGATCGGTAACTCCGAGAGTATCTTCTCCTCTGACGGTCCTTCATAGTAGTATTTACAACGTTAGTCATGTCAATTATTAGTACCGACTATCAATGATTGACGAGTAACGATTGCTTGATGACTAACTTCACATATGATTAATATGACCTATGACTAATGATAAACTAGAGTTGTGATTAACTTACTTTATCCTATGGTTGATTAGTCATAAGTAAAATTTAATCGATTTGTTGATAATTTAGTTGATTTGTGCCCTACGCTGAAGTGAAACTCAATAAAACTGATTATGTCTCGTTTAGGACTAGGGATGGCAGTGAGAGATCAGGCGTGGGAGATAGTATTTAATGTTTATCAAACCTTAGGCCGGCCATACACGTTCCGGTATACCGGAAGGGCTGGCACACACGCTCCGGTTTACCTGCGCAGGTCACCTGTGCAGGTAAACCTCTCCGGTATACCGGAACGTGTATGGCCGCCTTTAGCCAAGGCTAAGGCTGAAAACAATTTATGCTATAACGTGGCATTCAGAAATCGCTGGTCTAGATGGAGGGTTAGTAAAAGTTCTCTATATATACACGAATATATATACACGAATAACACACGAGTACTTAATGACTAAAAAACAAAAGCCTACATGTAATATATGTAACACCGAACTAACCGTAAAACACATACTAACAGAATGCCGACAACGTCAAAATCTAGACTTACCGTATGACATGACCGAATTACTTACTGACAGCAGTCCACACATACCAGCAATCCTTACACACCTCAAAACTATTAATATGTATGGAAATTTTTTTTTTTTTTTTTTTTTTTTTTTTTTTTTTTTTTTTTTTTTTTTTTTTTTTTTTTTTTTTTTTACCCCATCTCAATACTATATTCAAACAATTGCAATAAAAAACATAAGGAAGGTATTACGCCACTTGGTAAACTGTAAAGAACGATAACATGTAATTAATGAATTAGTAACTATGTCTAATTGTGTAATCCGATTGATCAACCAGATGTATATAAATAATACCATTTGTTTTTATATTTATATATATATATATATATATATATATACGTATTGTTTGTTTTTAAATGTATATATGTATACCACTTGTCTTTAGATGTTTAGATGTATATATATTGTCATTTGTATATACTATTCGTTTTTAGATGTGAATATATTGTCATTTCTACATATAATTTGTTTATAGATGTATAATGATAGATGTAATATATATAAATGTGTGTGTGTGTATGTATGTATATGTGTGTATATGTATATGTATATATATATGTGTGTATATGTATGTATGTGTATATATATTTGGATGTATACCATTTGTTTTTAGATGTATATATGCAATAACTGTTTGGAGCGAAACGCCTTAGATGCGCATGGATGCTCATAAATAAATAAATAAAAAAAAAAAAAAAAAAAAAGAAAAAAAAAAGTTCTCTCAGTTATAACCTTATCACAAGGAGGTATATCCCATGCCCCTCACCTCTCAAGCCTTCTTCAGTCTTAGACGAGACGTCATTAGTTTTTATAATGTTTCACGTATCGTGTTATTCCTTGAAATTGGCATTTGAAAATGGCAGAACCTTTGGGAATTTTTCCCTCAAAATTTCGTGCATGCTTATCTATATGAACAGACTATAGTGCCTCTGGCACAATAATACCCTTAACGGCACAAAAGTACCCCAATTGACTGTAGTGCTACTTGTAAAGTGAATGACAACAAAAACACAACAACACGCTTAAAATATCTCACTATACATATTTTCGTGCTAGGCGGAAGGTCGAATAATAAAAACTTCACCACACAGTTTCACCAACTTTATTCCGTCCCTACATGTTTCACACCTTTTTGGTGCCTCTTCAGGGAAAAAAGTTACATATATAAAAATTACAGCCTCAGCCAGAGGAGGATAACCTTCCACCAGTACGGCCACGTCCAGACTGATCTGAAAGAATCCAACATGGCGAAATATAATCAACTGTTCGATAATCGATATGTCATACTTGTAAAATTAATTTCCAAAAGAAATATTTAAAGATTACAATATACACTTACAGTTTTTGTACAAATATGTGGACGATTTATTGTCATGTGTTCATGAGGACGATATTTAAAGGTTATTTACAATCTTTAATGGTAAAAGTAATCTAGGCTTTACGAATGAGGTAGAACTTGACAATAGGATTTTATTTCTTGACGTTCAAATCATAAGAACAAAGGAAAATACTCTTGAATTCAAATGGCAACAAAAAAATACATTTTCGGGAAGAATTATTAATTTTTATTCCTGTCATCCCTTAAACATATGTGGAGCTTAGTATCAAAGTTGGACAACTCCACTTTTGCTTTTTTTACAGGAGAGGCAAAAAACCATATCTACTATATTGATGTCAGTATCATGGTGATTTTTTTATATGTTATTCTTATAGGCTTCAGAAACATTATTTCAAAGGCACTACAAAATTATATAAGTATTAAGGCTGTAATTAAACTTTAAATAGTGGAGTTGTCCATGTTTGAAACCAAGTCATGGAGTTGTCTGTTTTTGAAACCAAAGGGAGCCATTTGAAAATTGAACCTATCCTTTTTTTAAACCAAACAAATATGAATTTGGTATGCTCGAGGGTGTTTTAATATAATGTAATTATGACTAATGTATTAAATCAAAATTATATAGTTATGATTAGTGAAAAATGTTATTTAAATACAGTTTGGCAAAACTGAAATGAAACTAAATTATCCTTATTTTATTAAGTTTAGAAAAAAAGTGGTACTTAGCTATCCTCTTCGCACAGTTTTACCTATAACTACATGTATTGAAGTGGCTGTGCTATAATTTTCATCGCCGTACTCAGCCATACCTGTGCACAGCTAATAAAATAAAGTTATCAATTAGCGATGCGATTATTTTATGAAAAACGTAGTAACCATTATTATTTTCTGCAGGGAGTTGTTGAAAAGTTTTTAGTAGCAAATATCTGAACATTAACGATGAGATCTATTTAATATCTAGTGTGAAACTGTCAATATTTATTTCTTATACACGAAAATTTAAATAAAGAGGAATATGTCGAGAACAGTGACCAGTACCACATTAGCTGTTAATTTATTCACCTGAGGTCTTGAAAATATATTTGGAAGGGTACATAGCTCTACCACTTGAGTAAAGTATGAATATTTTAAATTAAATACCGGCTGTTTTTCACGGTTGTTGTTATATAAAGCCCGTTTATTAAAAAAATAATTATTCTATAGAATTGGTAGTGGTCTCATTCGACTCGACACAAAAGAAATTCTTCAAAAATCAAACCTAAATCAGAAAGATTCAAGTACCTAGAGGTTTTGTCCCAAAATCCGGCATTCGGAACCACAGTGTGCCGGATAACAGCTAGTTATTAATAAGAATTATCGCCAAATGCACTTATTACAAGTAACTATAAACATTCAGCCATGATGGATTTGCAGTGCAAGTTGGGAGCAGATTGCATGAATGCAAGCTTCTAATTGGCTACTGATGGAGTTGTCATTTTTTGAAACCAAACTATGTTGGAATTGTCCATATTTTGATTCTGAACGGTTGAAATAAACGCTATTTTACCTATTTTCTGTCCTTTTTTAATGAAAAACAGTTGTAAAATCGAATGCAGCATAAAAATCCACGTAAGAATCGACAAAAATCTCAAAACTGAAAAAATGGAGTTGTCCAACTTTGATACTAAGCTCCTCATATATTTCTTCTGGAAATTAATATTACAAGTATGACAAATGGATTATCGAACAGCTGATTATATTTCGCCATGTTGGATTCTTTCAGACCATGATCTCTCTAGACGGGGCCGTATTGGTGGAAGGATATCCTCCTCAAGTTGAGGTTGTATGTTTTATATGTGTAACTTTTTCCCCTGAAGAGACACCTAAAAAGGTGTGAAACATGTAGGGACGAAATAAAGTTCGTGAAACTGTATTTTGAAGTTTTTATTTTTTGAGCTTCCGTCTAGCACAAAAATACGAAGATTCAGAAAACGGTCAGTTGAATAATAATTATCTCGTTAGTCCACACTGATGCAGCCGTTTCCTACATGTCAGATGACAGGTCCCTCTATGCAGTCCGTCTAATCATGAAGGCTAGGACAGAGATGCTGCATCTAAACAGTAGGCCATGGCGAACAGACGGGCGTGGTCACTGCTCCATGTGCAATCTCAAGGAGGAGGAAGACACTCTGCATTTTCTCGCGAGATGTCCGATAATGAAGGAATTCAGGAGGGCGCACTACGAAAAGGACCTACTCACCCTTGAAGAAGTCAAGCAGATTCCGAACGGAAACAACTGGGACACCTTATATAAATATTTAAAAAATATATGGAAATATCGACAGTTTTTAATTTTTCAATTTAATTATTGATTTATAAGTTGTTTATTTTATATATATATATATATATATATATATATATATATACTCTCAGTCTATTTTATTATGACTGTATTTATTAATTATTATTTCAATTTATGTTTAATTATTTATTTTAATTTTTCTTTTTCTTCTTTTATCCATAGCCATCTTAAGTGGTATCCATAACTTGCAAAATGTATATTTTTATTTTATGAAATTAAGTTATGTATATAGGTATGCACTCTGGCTGATGGACAATGTCCAAGCCTAAGTAAATTGTTTTATTATTCTCTTTTTATATTTGTATATATATATATATATATGTATGTATGAAATAATAAATTTACATTCATTCATTCATTCAATAATAATTATCTTAATATATGTCCTCAATGAGTAAGCAACATTTTTTAGAAACATACTGAAGTATACAATAACAACTTATCAGAAAAAAATATCCCTGATAACAATAAATTGTTCCGACGTAGATAAGCCACTAGAATTCCCTCAGGCATTACCCTTCCATGACACAGCTGAGGTCTACATTATCAAAACCCCTTGACCATGGAAGCACTAGGAAAAGCACTTCACACCCTTGGTAATTGGGACGTGTCGAATTGATGGTGTCAAATAGCCGACATCTATATTCGCCCCTAACAAGGATCTGGTTACTAGCCCTTAACCCTCTCATCCTCTTCGGATTTCAAGTCCGGAGCAACAGGGATGAAAATAGAAATATCTTCATAAATGACAGATTCCATGAATCTTGCAAGGAAACTCCCAATTCTTTAGAATTGTGTGTAATCATATATGAGAAATTCCTCTTTTGTGTAAAATGCTTCATAAGAAGTCATTAAATCGGTTCTTTCAACATTTTTAAAGGACCAATAAATAAGTAAGTAATTATTTGTCCTATTAAACATGTTAAACGAATTATTTTTGGTTTTTTAACCAACTTTAAAATTTAAACGAGCAACGTCTTATAAAATATTACAGATAATTCATAAAAATGTCTTGTATTTTTGATTGATTCATGAATCTGTTGCTTATCAAATTCCGCGACAGCACCGATGAGCTCATTAGAACAGCAGAATTAATATGTTATTCAGTTTGTAAGAAAACTAACACAAGTGCATTACAAGTACATTGTAAGTACAAAACAAGTACATTGCATACTATAAAAGTCCGTCACGCAGGAGCTGCATGACTAAGCACTTTCCTCAGAATTTGGGTAGTGTAGACTGCTTTCCAGAACAATTTGCTTAAAATATCCTACATAAATTAAATAAAAACATGAATAGTTCTCTTTTAAATTTGTAATGAGTAACTGATCAATTATTAATTTGCTTCCAGAGTTATGTTTACACATGGTACCTACTACACTACGTAATAAATACAAAAAAACTCAAATTATCGTATTTTGATCTAACGCAGGAACAGGATACAGTCACTCTAGTGGTAGAAAGCGCTCCTTGCGGCGGCTTTGTGAACCTACGTTTGGCGGGCTTTTCTATTGAAATATATTACAAATTAAACCCCCGCTTTACGATTGACCGATTCAGCTCATTTTTACAACACTTCTTTCTCATGAGTTACCCACGACGTATACCGCGTTTCGTTACAATACAGCAGAAATTACGACCGGTATGAGTATATTAGGAATTCGGGTCCGGAGTAAACCCCCCCTTCTAATGAACCGATTTAGTTTATTTTTACAACACATATTTAACTGTAGATTACCACTACGAATACCGAGTTTCGTCGAAATATACCAAAAATCACGGCTAGAAGTGGCGAATTGGTATTGTGGGTCCGGAGTAAACCCCCCCTCCTAATGAACCGATTTAGTTTATTTTTACAACACATATTCACCTGTGGATTACCACTGCGAATACCGAGTTTCGTCGAAATATACCAAAAATCACGGCTGGTAGTGGCGAATTGGTATTGTGGGTCCGGAGTAAACCCCCCCTTCTAATGAACCGATTTAGTTCATTTTTATATCTCACTTTTCTGTCTATATTACCACTACGAATACCAAGTTTCGTTGAAATATAACAAATATTACGGCTGACATAGTCAAATTAGTGTTTTGGGTTCGGGGTAAACCCCCCCTTCCGGTGGACCGACTTTGGTGGTTAACGAACTCATTCAATCGTTTGCTAATTGAATGCTATATACCAAGTTTCGTGACGAAAAAACAAAAACTCTGGCCGCTATCGTGTTAACAGACATATATATATATATATATATATATATATATATATATATATATATATATATATATATATATATATATATGCATATATATATATATATATAGATATATATAAATTTTAACTGGGGTCATTTTCGGTGTCTACTAGGTAGGATCGATAAAGATTTGAAGAAATTTTTCAAAAATTCCGTCATGAGTCCAACCTCAATAGCTACTTTCCTTCGGAGGAAAGTGCTAAAAGTCATCTGAGCTCGAAACCGTCCGTTTGTTTGTTTATTTGTTCTTTAGGGCAAAGAACTAAGTGGCTACTATTGCCTGAAAACGTTTTTTGGATTTCATTTTATAAAGTATAATTTATATATAAGATAGTACTTGTACGTCAGTTCTTTTTGGTGTGTAACTGTTTTGTTTTTGTATATATTAGGTTTATGTTTCTGCCTTAAAAAATTGATGTTTTGACAAAATGAAATGTACACTTTATATGGAAATATCAATATAGCTTACAGTATCAACAAATGTGTTATTACATATTCTTTATTTTTTTATTTATTTATTTTTTTACATATACGTTTTTTCTTTTATTTATTCCGTCCGCTTAGTGCCATAAGTAATGGACTCAAAGCATTCATTGGTATGGTTTGTTCTATAACAAAAAATATTAAAAAAATCTCAAAGGGAAAGAAGTTTAAGGTGCCACAACAGGGAAATGGCGGTCTCCTAAACGGAAATTACTCCCTCCACCTTCTCAACGATCGCTCAAGGAACACCATTATTATCAATAATTTTTCCATTTTATTGTCTTCATTTACTAAAATACTAACTTTACTGATAAATTCAATTTATAACAAAAAACCAACCAACTAAAATGTGAGTTAAACAGAGACAAAAACCCGTTAAAAAGAACAAATTAAACACTTCCGAAGTTTTAAGCACTTATTTCTTTGATTGACACCTCCCCATCAAAAATGTCTTCAGAACAGACAAGCTTCCATGGCCATATATATATATATATATATATATATATATATATATATATATATATGAAGCAGTGATATTTATCTATGGGTTGTGGAAAGTAAAATTTTCTAGTTAGCACTTTCGGATTATGGCATGAGGTCAATCTGATAAGCGGATTTCTTCCCTAAGGATGGAATGAAGAACCGCGCTAAAAAGTCCGACTCACACAAGAAATTCGTTATCTTAAACCGTTTGCGTTTAGATCCCTAGGGTCATTTAGGAAACTTTTGATGCTTTAGGTCCACCCGGCAAACCTATGTAATGTACTGTATAACATACAGTATTTTTTTTTGTACATGGCCACCACGCCAGGGGACACTGTTTTGTGACACTTTTTTGTAACGTTTTTTAGCACTTTCCTCCGAAGGAAAGTAGCTATTGAGGTTGCACTCATGAGGGAATTTTTGAAAAATTTCTTCGAATCTTTATCGATCCTACCTAGTAGATATATATATATATATATATATATATATATATATATATATATATATATATATATATGTCCGTTAACACGATACAGGCCAGAGTTTTCGTTTCTTCCCCAGGAAACTTTGTATGTAGTATTCCCCAATCAAACGATTGAACGAGTTCGTTAACCAACAAAATCGGTCCATCTGGAGAGGGGGTTTACTCCGGAGCCAAAGTAGTTATTTGCCAATATCATTTGTAATTTTTGTTATATTTTAACGAAACTCGGTATTCGTTCTGGTCAACTAATGAGAAAAATTTGTTGTAAAAATAAACTAAATCGGTTCATTAGGGGGGTTACTCCGGACCCAAATTACTAATTTGCTCATACCGGTCGTAATTACTGCTGTATTGTAACGAAACGCGGTATACGTCCTGGGTATCTATCGGAAGAGGGGGAGATCTAATTTGTACTATGTTTGAATTGAATTGAAACAGGTGTTATTTATGTTTTTATTTTATTGATCTATCTAGGTTATTTTAAGCAAATTATTTAGGAATGCACTCGACATTACCAAATTCTGAGGAAAGTGCTTAGTTATGCAGCTCCTGCGTGACGGACTTTTTTTCACTTTAGTCATCGCTAAAGCATATTTATGCTAAAATCTAATCGACATCTTTACCCAAAATTTCGGGCGCAGTCGTATAGTGGATAATGAATGCTTATTACTTAAATTGCTAACTGTCTATCTTGTACTTTGAAACGACAGTTTAATGACTATTTATTAATACAATGAATTTAATAGGAACATTTGTATCCACTGAGATACTTTATTTCGGGGGTGTATCCAATATCTCTGCTTCAGTGAGCGGATAATCCCCGGCAGGCATTATGGATTTATAAATAGGGTGAAGGGGGGGGTGTGGATTTCCCAGCCCTGGTCCCTCATTAGTCACAGGGGTCTGTAGAGATTCGCCGTATCTCTTACATTCCATGGTCCTCTTATACCAACCGTCATATTCCAAGGAAACAATAATTATAATATTGATCAAATTAAGGAATTAGTAAGAACAAAAAGTCCGTAGTTCAAACTATCAGGCTGTACAGTATGATATGTCAGTTTTGGACTTGCCGGTTTCCTTCAAATGTCTTGAAACTGTCGTGGCTCCTACTCCGAGTTCTTTGGCATGTCCCCTTGTGCTTTTTGAGGGACAAGCTTCAAACCTTTCTTTCAGGCGGTCATTGTCAAGCTTGGTTTCTGGCCTTCCTCTCTCCTCGTTGTCAAGGTCAAAATTTCCACTTCGAAACCTGGAAAACCACCGGTAAACAGTTCTTTCATTTACCGTTCCCTCCCCGAACGCAGTGTTAATGCTCGTACACTCCTCAGCAGCGCTATGACAGAGCTTAAATTCATAACGAATAATAATACGGATTTCGTTGAAGTCATAATTTAAGTTTTATTTTTTTC
Source organism: Gonocerus acuteangulatus (assembly GCA_946811695.1). NCBI lineage: Eukaryota > Metazoa > Arthropoda > Insecta > Hemiptera > Coreidae > Gonocerus > Gonocerus acuteangulatus. Next base: position 102,216,624 of record OX328125.1, on the reverse strand, counting down.
TCAGCGGATCGTTCTCACAACACAGTACGCAAGTTACTGATTAAATAATAAAATAGCCTGATAAAACTTGCAATGCGAAGATAACAAAATTAAAAAAAAGCCCGACTCGCAGGAACTGCGTCATCTTAGCGCGGTTCCGTTCATATCCCTAGTGTCACTGTCAAAGGAGTAGAACCAGTTATTGGTAGGTTTTGATCTTTCGTGAAAAATATAAAATGACATCTCAAGGAGAAAGTAGATTTAATACGCCAAAACCGGAAACTCATCGTATTCTAAGCGGAAATGACTCCCCCCACCTTCCTGACGTTCTCCATGGGAAACACTATAACCAATACGTTTATCATTTTCATACCCCATTTTACTTTAGTAAAATACTAATTTCACTATTTAATGCAATTAGAAAAACAAAAACCAATTAAAACGTTACAAAACCCCGTTGAAAAGAACAAAACTTACTATTTTGATGTTTTAAGCACTTATTTCTCGGATTTACATCACCCCATCGAAAATTACATCTGAACCTTTTTTATAGGGAATTTAGTAAGCTTTCGAATGGTTTCTTTCCATTTACAACGATTTCCCAACCATTTTCGAGATATTTTAGAAATTATACGACAATCCCAAAACCAATCTTTCCTGTTAATGAAATATTTTATTTCTAGTACTTCCTTAACTCCAAACGGAACCAAAATATCTCCATTTTTCCCCATTACTACAGTATTAAGCCAGACTCCAGAGGGATTATTTGGGAACGAGAGGACTTCCTTGCAAGAAGTGCTCCTGAAGAGGTGCGAAGAAAAGACGCACGAAACATGTCGGGCCCAATAAATAAAGTAGTATAAAAAAAGGGAAGACTGCTTTAATGACCCCATGCCTCCTAGGATAAAAAAGAATATATATATATATATATATATATATATATATATATATATATATATATAAATCACGTGTCTGTCTGTTTTTCTGTTTGTTTGTTCCTTATACAAATCCACACCGTTTGACCTTTTTTGACCAAACTTGGAATAATGGTAGGTCTTGATAAGAGAAATCTCCTAGGCTAGGTCAAAAAAATCTACCAGCTGTCTGTCTGTATGTTTGTCCCTTACACAAATCCATACCGTTCATCCGATTTTGACTAAACTCGGTAGACATGTAGATCTTAATCTGGGGAGAGTCGTAGGCTAAATCAAAAACGTCTACCAGCTGTCTGTCTGTATGTTTGTCCCTTATACAAATCCACACCGTTCGTCCGATTTTGACTAAACTCGGTACACATGTAGATCTTAATCTGGGGAGTGTCGTAGGCTAAGTCAAAAACGTCTTATAGCTGTCTGTCTGTATGTTTGTCCCTTATACAAATCCACACCGTTCCACATGTAAATATATATATATATATATATATATATATATATATATATATATATATATATATATATACAAATTTGAACTACCTTTATTTTCTCTAGTCGGCAATTCCGGATTGCGTCATAAGGTCACCCTCATAAGCGGGTTTCCGCCCTACAACAAAGTACATTCCTGTGCATGGAGTTCCAATATCTTCACTGTCGATTTTAGCACTTTCCTCCGAAGGAAAGTAGCTATTGAGGTTGGACTCATGACGGAATTTTTGAAAAATTTCTTCAAATCTTTATCGATCCTACCTAGTAGACACCGAAAATGACCCCCGTTAAAATTTATATATATCTATATATATATATATATATATATATATATGCATATATATATATATATGTGTCTGTTAACACGATAGCGGCCAGAGTTTTTGTTTTTTCGTCACGAAACTTGGTATATAGCATTCAATTAGCAAACGATTGAACGAGTTCGTTAACCACCAAAGTCGGTCCACCGGAAGGGGGGGTTTACCCCGAACCCAAAACACTTATTTGACTATGTCAGCCGTAATATTTGTTATATTTCAACGAAACTTGGTATTCATAGTGCTAATATAGTGAGAAAAGTGAGATATAAAAATGAACTAAATCGGTTCATTAGAAGGGGGGGTTTACTCCGGACCCACAATACCAATTCGCCACTACCAGCCGTGATTTTTGGTATATTTCGACGAAACTCGGTATTCGTAGTGCTAATCCACAGGTAAATATGTGTTGTAAAAATAAACGAAATCGGTTCATTAGGAGGGGGGGTTTACTCCGGACCCACAATACCAATTCGCCACTACCAGCCGTGATTTTTGGTATATTTCGACGAAACTCGGAATTCGTAGTGGTAATCTACAGGTAAATATGTGTTGTAAAAAGAAACTAAATCGGTTCATTAGAAGGGGGGGTTTACTCCGGACCCAAATTCCTAATATACTCATATCGGTCGTAATTTCTGCTGTATTGTAACGAAACGCTGTATACGTCGTGGGTAACTCATGAGAAAGAAGTGTTGTAAAAATGAGCTGAATCGGTCAATCGGAAAGCGGGGGTTTAATTTGTAATATATTTGAATAGAAAAGCCGGCAGACGTAGGTTCACAAAGCCGCCACAAGGAGCGCTTTCTACCACTAGAGTGACTGTATCCTGTTCCTGCGTTAGATCAAAATACGATAATATGAGGATTTTTGTATTTATTACGTAGTGTAGTGGTACCATGTGTAAACATAACTCTGGATGCAAATTAATAATTGATCAGTTACTCATTACAAAATGAGAACTATTCACGTTTTTAGTTTATTTATGTAGGATATTTTAAGCAAATTGTTCTGGAAAGCAGTCTACACTACCCGAATTCTGAGGAAAGTGCTTAGTTATGCAGCTCCTGCGTGACGGACTTTTTTGTTATCGTTTTATTTGTTTGTATTGTAATTATTGTAGGTTTCTTTTTAGGGTTTACTACAATCATACTTGTCAAAATACATGTTAATAGAGAATTCTGTTAAGGAGTATCGACAGCTTTTGATTTAATGATTTTACGTCTATTATAATTAATTTAGAGTTTGCGGACAGGTTATCTATAGGGGGGAGGATAGAGCTGAGACCTTTTCTTTTTAGCAAAGAACCACCTCGGGTCTTTTTTCGAATACCACATCCAGTTACTTTTGAAGTAGCAGTAGTGATTTATAACAGTTACTCGTACTCGCTGATAAGCTTACAGGTTCTTTGCTGGTTATGTATTACTACTTGACGCGTTATCTACGGTTATAAGCCATATTAGATAATGGCAAGCGATATTTATTAATAAAAAGGTTAATATGATCAAAATCAATTCTCTCAACTACGAAAAAAGTTATTAAGCATTAAAGTTAACTGATTTGTAGGTTATGAAGGATAACATTAACAATGATATTTGTAAACACACATATTTTATTCCTTTTGTCTCTCCCACTTTTTGGATATTTTACATTTATTTAGCATTATAGGCATACGTGCTATGCATTTCCGTTCGCTTCGCTCGCTCAAGAAGGTATCAAAACATTATTCAATCCAACTCGCTAAAATTAATAGAATTCTATTAATTTTTGCGAATAAGAAACCAATCGCATTTTTCTTTTTCAGGAACATCGTGAACTAATTGTAGAAGACCCATTTTTCTGACTAACATAAACAGAGCTTTTTTACAAACAAACGCTAATTCACTGTTGAAGGTTACTTTACTCCCAGGAAGAACCAATACAATTGCTCATCTGAATCCTCCAATAGAAATAATGCGCATGCGCTGAATCGCTGCTAAAATCACTACTGCTACTTCAGAGACTTAGCTACCACCCCTAGTGGGGAATCGAACCCACGACCCTTGGCAGGGAGTGCTCACGCCTTATCACTCACGGCCACCGGGCCTCAATGAAGAACTTTAACCCTTACCATGTGCGGGTGATGGGGGCTGCCCGACTCTGCAGTATGGTTATTTCTCTACCCGTCCGGGCCCATGATACGACGCTATTCTCGCCCTCGTCTACTTGCGTGAACCCTTCCATATTATTTCTTTCCTTAAAATTTCAATGTGTAGGAAAGATTTATTTGCGTACTTTTACTTTTTAGCTCTAATTTAATATTTAGGTTGAATTATGTAATTATATGCTTCAATAATTTTTTATAGACTATATTTATCAATATGAATAATACAATTTATTTATGATATAGGTACTAATCAATGTTGATAAATAAAAAAAAATATATTTTTTATTAACAACACAAATGGTTTTATCATATTAGGGATTGTAACAGGTATATTGGTCGAAGCTGTAAGGATAACCTCTCTCGCCAAATAGAGTTGATTCTCCCAATGATTAGTGTTGAAATAAATAGTGAAAACTTCCCTCAGTCCTTGCTTAATAGCCCTTAAGGTCGAACTCCTGGAAAAGACAGCCGTAGGCAGCCGGTAAACGAGAGAGGAGGGGAAGGCTGCTGCACGAGTCCACCTTTCCATAGTCAGGGCACCTCTCGACTGCTAGTGAAGTCCATCGTTCCAGGAGCACGGCGCGCTTGAACTTTTACAGCAGTCTACAGCTAGGAAAGGATTAAACATTGATAGCTATAACCGCTGTACTGGCAAGACGGACCCCAGACTCGCTAAGCGTATGCTGGTACCTGCTATATATGTATGAGTGAAGGAAGTGGGAGAGGAAAAGAATTAGAACAGCGTGAAAAAGGGCAACAGAGAAAGAGTAACAGATAAAGAGAGCGAGAGAGGTTGAATGAGAGGTAAAGAGAGGAAGGGAGAGAGAGAGTGGAAGGCAAAGAATGAGATAGTGAGAGTGTGAGAGAGTGATTGAATGAGAGGGGAAAAGAATAAGGAAGAGAGAGAGGGAGCGAGAGAGAGAGAGATCTGCATTTTAAGCGGGTCATTACTAGTTGCACCCCCCCCCCCAGCTGCTTTAGTGCTGTCCTATAACTAAAGAGTTTCTGAAGTGCAGCTGCATTCCTTCGCAGGCTCTAGGTTTTATCCTTTGATAAACCGACTGCAGTCTGCTCTTTCTCAGAATTATTGCTTTCATATAAAGCTGGGCTCTTCTATTCCAAGTCATATAACCCTCTAATCTTGGCCTGAAAAATTGGTTTAGATTCTTCAAAAGAAATACCCGACGGGGAACGTATTTGACGGGGAATAAGCGTTCCCACCATTCAAACACCCAAAAAGTAGACCTTCCGTCTTACATGTTAAAGGCATGGGCTACAAAATAAACACAATGCAATTTTATATAGTATATAGATATACCTATTAAAACATTTAAATTGTGAAAGTATTCAGAATAATTCGTATTCTATAAAATCCAAATTTATGTTAGCCGGTTCCAAGATATTTTTCAATTAAGGTTTTATATTACTTATTTGGGATTAAAATTCATACATGACTATTGAGAATTTACCCGGAATGTCTGATCCATTCAATAGTTGAACTCAATTCAATAACATATTTCTTCTGTTAGATGGAAATTGAAGTTCACAATGATAAATAAGAAGCAGATAGGTATATATACTTATTTATTTTTTTTTTTTTCTATACGTTTTCCACTTTTTAACGTTATTGTCAAGCCCATGAAATGGTTTATACTCAACCGAGCGTTTCTTCAAGGCTGACCAGAGAAAGTGTCTAAAGCCTTGTATCGACAGTGCGAGGCGTCCCGCTTCGCACGTTTTTTCGCGATAAAGTTGCTGTGTTACTAAATAAGTTTCGACCCATGCGTTAGTTAACATAGAACAGCGTATGCCTCAATCTAGGGGAGATGTGGCGAGGCATACTCGATGCGAGCAGCCGGGCACTCTAGACACTAGGCTTGAGAAGAAAGCCCGGCTGATTAAGGATTATTGCCTAGCTAGAAATTTGGGCAATGTCTTAAAAGCGTCTGCCAATAAAAAGTACAGTGGAAATTTATGGTTGTTATTTATCATTTTTGGAGGCCCGATGGCCGTGAGCCGCCAAAGGGTCGTGGGTTCGATTCCCACTAGAGGTGGTGGCTTTTCTTTAGAAAAAAGAAAAGGCATCAGCCCTATCCTTGCTACAAAAGGGTGGTAACCTGTACATAACCCATCCTAAAATTCGTAGTTAATAATAAATGGACGTTAAAATTTAATAATAATAATATTTATCATTTAGCCCAAGAAATAGCAGGAAAAGGGACCAAGATCTAACACCACCTAGACATGAAATGTTTTTGGAAACTTTTCCGTTAAACTACATTTAAATTTTGAGACGGTTTTTCATTCATTCTAAGTCTTTTACATTTTTTCCGGCTGCCAATTCCGAACAGCGCAGAATCACTAGAAAGACATCCGATTTTTGTCACTAGTGAATAAAGTTTCCTAAAATATCTTAAACTCAGTTGAGAGTTCGACCATGACAACCTTTACCTGGTAGCTTGTCGACTAATTGTTTAAGTTGCAAAATCTTGTTTATATATATATATATATATATATATATATATATATATATATATATATATAAAACATATCGTTAATGAGGTATTTATTTCACGGTATCTTCATGATAGCTGGTTCTTGAATCTCATTGAATGAAATGAATGGGATATTTAGGCAGCTGTCTTTGTTTCTTCTCCCTTAATCCATCCCGTGGCAGATCCAGAAGCATCATTAATACTTATGCTGTCACAAAATAATTAGGTGGGGGCCTTTCAAGGTTCTCCTAAATCCTCAAACATAATCTAAATCCTTCTCCAGATTGGAAAGGTAGAATCAAGCAGTACCTTCCAAGAAATAACCATTCGATAGAAGAAATAAAAACTTTTAGATAAATTTAATAGTAAGAAATGTACTTTCGAAGCAATAGACGAAAAATATTTGCTGGAAGTATCTTTGAGTATTTACTGGTATCTGATAAAGATAGGGGGAAAAAAAAGAAAAGAAAAGTAGACTGTAAATTAGACAAATATATAAAATTTAATGACATTTTTGTTCTTCCGGGACACAGAACTGAAATTTTACATTCAAGTAAATTTCCTAATTAGTTTGACCTCAGTATCATTTACACTTTTTTTTGACCAATTAAGAATTAAAAAACTCCTTGACCCGACCGAGGGGCCACGCCTCTCTGGAACGCCGTTACTTTTATTTGTAGTACTTAGCAGACGGATTGAGAACACTGCCTATCACTTCAATGCCATCTTCAGACCTCTTCCTTACGACCGATGCATTTTCGGTTCACTTCCCTTCTACTTCCGAGGCACTTCCTGTTTTAAAAGGAAGTAAGAAGAACGAAACCCGGAAGGGAGCAGAGTGTACGTAGTAAGTGAGGAGAACTAGAGCGCAAAATGGGTGGACAGGCAGGAAGTAACTAATTAATTTACACCCAGTACTGTCTACTTCCAGTTCTGCTTGAGGACTATATGAAAGGAAAGTGGTTCAAAATTGAACAGAATGTTGGTATAATTTGAGCTGATAGAGGTTGGAGGGAGCGGAATGCCGACAGATGGAAAGAAGTTAGCAGACAGAAAGGGTCTGTTCTTGACCACAGACCCTTCAAGATACGGACTACTTAGGCGACATACGGACTCCTTGGACCATCATCTAAACTATCGACACAAAACCAAATTACGATATATAAAAAATAAATCATTCGACCCATATGGAAATACGGACTTGAACTCTGGGGATGTGCAAAAACACCCAAAATCAACAGAATACAGGCATTCCAATCAAAATTCCATCGTAAAACTCGTAAATGCACCTTTCTATGTATCCAACAAAACCCTTCACAATGACCTTAACATCCCATTTGTCCTTGACCTTGCTAAAACCCGTTTCCAAATGTTCCAATCTAAATTGTCCTACCATCCTAATCCTGAAGGGCTATCCTTATCTTCAGAATCCCATCCAGACAATCCTCCCAGGCGGCTTAAGAGACAGTGGCCCCGAGACAATTTACTTGCCTGACCTTTTCATGATCATTAAAATATTTATTGAGACACCTCTGGAAGTGCCAAAAATGGTTGGCTTTGTTTTTAGCGCGGTTACACCCTATCTCCATAGGGATGACGCCGACTAGAAACTTTCTCGTTTCAGACCCAATAGATCACGAAAATATAGTTGGTTCAAATTTGTGTGTATATATATATATATATATATATATATATATATATATACATATATATATTTATATATATATATATATATATATATATATATATATATATATTTATATATATGCTTGTCTGTTCGCGCTCTAGCAAGCTTAAAAATGGTACGATTTTGATGAAATTTGGTACAAAAATCTGTCGTCTGATTTGAAAGATCAAGTTCGTTAACCAGCAGAATCCGCTCACTGAAAGATAGCTTTTGGGGCAAAATTCGCGCAAAAAAAAATCGTAACGCTTACGTTTTTGAGTTCATATGCTTGCAGGTACTTGTTTTATATGTTTCTTAAAATAGGAAAACGAATGAAACCATTTTCAAGGCGATATCTTTAACCGTTCCTGAGAAAAGCGGAATCAATGTTTTTGTAAGTCATTATTTTTTTGTGGGTACTTAGAATCGCGGAATTCAATTGAAATATTTTTAATATCTTCGAAATTAATCCCAACTAAGATGTTTAAATTTTGGTTATATTTGGAGCTAAGGAATTATGCGAAAAAATTATTTTCTTAAGAGACATGAAAAGTTTTGGGATCTTCAAACATTTTTCGTACATATCTCGATAACAGTTGGGAAATCGTGGTAAGTGTAAGATGACCATTCGAATGCTTACTAAATGCTCTACAAAAAAGATTCTGAAGCAATATTCTATATGGGGCATCGTCAATCAGAGATATAAGCGCTTAAAACTTAAAAAGTGTTTGTTTTGTTGTTTTAAAAGGGTTTTTCTCTTTGTTTATCTCACTTTTTAATTGGTTATTTTTTGTTTCAAATTGCATTTATCAGTAAAATTAGTATTGTAGTAAAATAAGCTAAGTAACAGTGAAAGGTATAGGTAATAAGTTTGGTAATAAAGGCTGTGGTAATCAAGATGGCAGTGGCTAATCATGATGACGTTTGCATACTTTGTTTTGAATTCTCCATCTATATAACCTTCCTCATAGCCTCCAACTGAAGTTATTGTAATTTCTTATTTTATAGAAAGATTTAACCCAGATTTTTTAATGGAATTTTATTCGTCATGAAGCACATATTTACAGTTGATTATAACAGTAATACGAATTTGCTAGTAAAACAAGATACTTAAAATGACAACGAATTTTTGTTTGTTTAGAATAGAGCCTTCTCAGCGGTAGTGGAAATGTAAGTACGTTTTCAGCATATAATTGTATTGACTTATACAGATTAAGAATTATCCGCTTCTGTGTAAGTTGGCTACTGTCAGTTTCCTGTGATTTGTGATGCTAATCTATTCCATTTCTTCGAGTTGTACGTAACCGCGCTAAAATGACGCAGTTCCTGCGAGTCGGACTTTTTTATTTTAGTTTACTTTTGCCAGTTTTGTCAACTTGTACATAAAATATCTGCATCAACATATTTGATCATTGTACTGTTAATCTGTACTGATTTCAAATAAATAAAAAAAAAAAAAAAAAAAAAAAAAAAAAAAAAAAAACTAGTTATTACAGTATTTTTATGAATACATCTGGTAATATAATATGATACAATATGAGGGTTCTGTGCTCATGGCCTTCCAACTTCAACCTCGAAAGAGTTAAATACAAAAGATAACATATATATTATTTCAAGGAAAATATTTTTACTTTTAATTGACATAGGACCTAATATTTAACTTAATTTTGTAATTTTATTAATTCAATTTCAACTTGCATATTCAATTGCAGTTATATAATTTGTTCATTATATATATATATATTTGTCGTAATTTCTTTCATTATTCTATTTAATTCGTCCAAAATTATTTTTTTACATATCCTTTAAAAGCATGAAATTCAAGCCGAAATATTAAAATTATTAATTAATCCATTATTAACGAACCCCGACAATCTCCATTTTGTTCATCGCAGAGGAAGAATGTACTCTATTTACAGCCTATCTGAATCAGAGAACCTTGGGCTACAAGGCCCACGTCACGACTTATTTTTACTTAGTCAAGTTTAATTCAATTAAGGCTTGTATTATATTCTTATTCTTTGCTAATTTATTCTCTTTTAGTTTTTCTCTATTTAAGAATTTTCTTTCTTGTTGGAGGTCAATGTGATGACGTAGATGTTTTCCGCTATTAAATCTAAACCATCAGCAGCTTTCGGGTGTTTATAATTTCCCCTTTGAAAATCTCCCTATTCTAAAACCTCGAAGACCAACCTAGGTTGTTCACAGAATATAATCCCTAACCCATCCTCAAAAATAACTGTAGACCGTTCTAAAATATTTATCATATATTATTACTTCTTTAACATATATTTCTGTCTTACTGTATGTTAAAGAAGTAATAATAATTATATACAATTTAATACTTACAACTCCTAACGGCCATAGTGGCTTTGAATACATATTTTATCTTCATTCAATAATTATTTTAATAATTAAGTTATTCAGAAGTTATTCCATCATTAATTTCATCACGATATAAAAGATTCGTTAACAATTATTTCTTTATCAGTGAGTAATTACATATAAACACTAATCATTTCTAAGAATACATTAATGAAAATATTGTAAAAACAAAACTCGTGTCAGAAACAGAAACCTCTACGGCAGTGCTTTCATTAACCCCACATGAATGAAATGGAAATGGTTCTCGCATAAATTAGAATGTAAATATGTGTACTCGTTGTTTTGAATACGAGGATTTGAATATGTTTGAGTTCATGTATTAAATTAACCTCTGGTAAAGTGGAATATTGGAGTTTTTGACTTTTTTCTGTAATGATGGACAGAAATCATTTATAGGTTATTTTGATGACTAAATGAAGGGCATTAATTAATAATACCAACAGGTGAAGAATAACCCTTCAATCCTTCAAACTTTTCATTTATTCCTCCATCACAACGTTTCGGACACACTGGTCCATCTTCAGGCGATCATGTCCTGTTAATTACTACAGTTACACTTAATCAGTCATGAAATAAATAAAAATGATTCCTGTAAGGAACCAAGTCAAATTACACCTACATCAATTAAACATTCATTATTACAGCCATATTACACCTACATCAATTAAACATTCATTATCACAGCCATATTACACCTACATCAATTAAACATTCATTATTACAGGCATATTACACCTACTTCAATTAAACACTCATTATCACAGCCATATTACACCTACATCAATTAAACATTCATTATTACAGGCATATTACACCTACTTCAATTAAACACTCATTATCACAGCCATATTACACCTACATCAATTAAACATTCATTATCACAGCCATATTACACCTACATCAATTAAACACTCATTATCACAGCCATATTACACCTACATCAATTAAACATTCATTATTACAGGCATATTACACCTACTTCAATTAAACACTCATTATCACAGCCATATTACACCTACATCAATTAAACATTCATTATTACAGGCATATTACACCTACTTCAATTAAACACTCATTATCACAGCCATATTACACCTACATCAATTAAACATTCATTATCACAGCCATATTACACCTACATCAATTAAACACTCATTATCACAGCCATATTACACCTACATCAATTAAACATTCATTATCACAGCCATATTACACCTACATCAATTAAACACTCATTATCACAGCCATATTACACCTACATCAATTAAACACTCATTGATTTGACTTGGTTCCTTACAGGAATCATTTTTATTTATTTCATGACTGTTTAAGTGTAACTGTAGTAATTAACAGGACATGATCGCCTGAAGATGGACCAGTGTGTCCGAAACGTTGTGATGGAGAAATAAATATAAAGTTTGAAGTTATGAAGGGTTATTCTTCACCTGTTGGTATTATCATTTATAGGTTTTGGCACAACCGACAGTATTAATCAACCTGGAAAAATTGTAAAGTCTAAAAAACTTGCTCAATATGTAGGCTCTTTTCAAAAACGTTTTGAAGTTCTTGCATGTACATAAGCATATCGCACTAGTATTTCTAAAGTGACAACTCAAAAATCTGTTTTATTCACACCGTCATAGTTATTACTATGAAAGACATGGTAAATATATCTTTATCAACAATCAAAACTGTATGTACTTAGCTTCAGAGCTTGTATACCAGGGGGCACTTGTGTCACCCATCCAGTCTTAATCCTAAGGCCCCTACATAGGCAAGAGTGACACATTTTCAGTTATTTTGAGATATGTCACATTAGAAATACTATGAATGAATGAATGAAAAAAAAACTTTATTCTGGGACTTCGTCCCATAAGAATAAAAATAAGTACAAAATAAACAATAAACAAATTTAACCTAAAAATATAAATATGAATAAAGAAAAACAAAAGTATAAAAGAACAAAACAAAAAAAGCAACTAATACAAATATTATATTTGAAGCCTTAAATAATAAAATGAAATATAAGTAAATATGTACATTCATTGGAATGGGGCAATGATGATACAATGATCAGAGGGGGATGGGAATAAAATTAAAGAGTTTAAATAAACAAATAAATATTAAAAAGTTGAATAAATATTAAAGTAATGGGGGCTATAAAAAGATATAAATTAGGAAAATGCATAAACACGAGAAAAAAACAGCAATATAATTTACAAAGGTAATCAGGTCTTCCTGGTGGTGAAATTTTAAGAAGCGTCTTCCTGGGAGGATAGGAGAAAAGCAAAGAGGCGGGATTTAAAGACAGGTAAGGAAGGAGAGTGTCGAATGGAAAGAGGGATAGAGTTCCAGAAGGAGGAGGCTCGGGAGATGAAGGAACGGTCGAAGAAGGCTGTTTTATGAGTGGGAGGATAGAGATCGGAGGGACGGGAGCGGGTACCACGGGAATGGACAGCCGATTTAAACTGCAGGAGGTTGTAAATATAGGAAGGAGATTTGGAAGAAATGGTTTGGTAAAGGAAGGAACCTAGAAAATATTGTCGTCGAATTGATTTCATGCGATTTACTAGTGCGATAAATGCTTTACTTTTAAAGTACAGGGTTTATTGCAAGTCAATACTCAAGGGGATGAAGCTAGACCAAAAATAAAGTTAAGCCCTGCTAACTGCATGCTTCTATCTGTTTTTGTTCTAGAGTTATGCTGTTCTAAATGTTTTTTTTTTTAGAAAAAAAAAATACGTTTCTTTTTTCGTAGAAATGGCTCAATTTTCTCTGCCAATGAACATTATTTTTCAACGTTATCATACTTTTTTTTAAAATCAGCATTATATTTGCTTTATGGTTATGGCACTTTTAATGTTGAAAAATATCTTTTTAAAACCGCAATAACTGTTCAAATGGTTGATAATAATATTTATCATATTTTTTTTGTAATATTTTATTTTATAATTGCCCTACTTTTTTGTGTCTTCCTTGCATAATTTTCATCTTCCATGAACAATTTTTCATATTGTATTAATATGGGTGGCAAGTGGACTAAACATCCAAGGTTTTAAGGGATTCTGAGGAGGTGGCTTGGAGGCCACGAAACATGTAGGGCAATAATAAAATAAAGTAGGACGATAAAAGAAGAAGAACTATTTTTTATGGCTTAAACCACATATATAAAAAAAAAAGGTTTCATTAGAAAATTGCCTTACGCAGGTCCAATCAAAATCAAACGTTTTGTTAAGGCCTAAATGTAGTTGTTATTTAATTGTGTTATATTTTATATGAAGTGTTTATCTACTGAGTGTTTTATTTTATTTTTTATCTTTTACATAAGAAAATCAGAATAGTATAAATAAACTTCTTCGTTAACTTAATTGCTCGTTTATCGGATTCGGAGAGCAAAAAAAAAAAAAAAAAGGTTAAAATAGTGTTTCACAACAAGAGCAGAGAATGAGGGAAGAACCACGGAACAAATCAGACCCATCATCGATTCATCAAATGAAGCCATAGAGGAATCAAGCAACAAGGCTTCCTTCATCTACCAGTTCTTTTCGGAATTAATTGGAAGGGAAAAAATATTCCTCGAAAATTTGGTTGGAAGACATACTTCAAGGAAGGAGGGAAACCCATCCAAGTTTATTATTGGTATTTAATAACTTAATTATTATAAAGTATATTGAACAGGAGCTGCATAATTTAGCTAAAGTTACTCTATGCCACATTGACCAGACATTTGCTTAAATTAAGCGATATTAATAAAGAACCACAAGCAAAAGATCCAAAGTCTTGCAATTTTTGCAAGTTTGGCTAAATTCTTCGTAATCAAAAACTCAAAAATCTAAAAGAAAATATTTTCTGCTTTACACTTAATTTTGTTTACCATTACATCTTTTGTTGATCGAGAACAAATTGTAGCGATCGATTCGCTTAACAAGAAAAATAAATACCACCAGCGTTGAAATTTATATCAATCTATTGGGCTCTCCCGTGGTCTAGTGGTTCGCGCCTTAGATTCATAAACGGGAGATGGTGGGTTCGATTCCCACCGGGGGCAGGAATTTTCTCATCCCACGGCTGGTTGGGAAAATTCCTCGCTGCACCCTGAATGTCGGCCTAGACGTCAAAGCGCCTTAATATATAGGGTTGGCAAATAAGTCCTTTCGGTTTTTTAAGTTGAAAGAAAACTATTGTATATTTTGAACATAATTTTTATTTTAATCTACAATGTAATGTCCATTATTTTCTATTACTTTACCCCATCTCTCCATCAGCTGAATAATCCCATGCTCATAGAATGTCTGTGGTTTATTAGCGAAAAAATGATCAAGGTGCTCCCTGACACCCTGTTCGTTTTCAAACCGTTTTCCACCTAAGGAATTTTGTAGAGAGCGGAATAAGTGGTAGTCACTAGGAGCAAGGTCCGGTGAATAGGGAGGGTGGGGCAAAAGTTCCCATCCAAGGGCTAACAATTTGTTGCGGGTGACTAACGAAGTGTGGGGCCTGGCATTATCATGATGGAATACGACACCCTTTCGATTTGCCAGTTCTGGGCGTTTTCGTCGAATTGATTCATTCAATTTTGTTAATTGTGAGCAGTATAGAGTGGAATCGATTGATTTACGTTGTGGCAGCAGGTCATAAAAAATCACACCCTTGAAATCCCACCATACAGAAAGCATTATCTTCTTTGGGTGCAATCCCGCTTTAGATGTGGTTCCAGGTGGTTCGTTGCTAGGTCTCCAAGACCTCGCATATTTTTTTATGAGCCTCTGCAGCTCGCTTTCCTTTTTTGAAATAATACAGCAAAATATGCCTATAATGCAATAAATTACCGTCCATCTTCTCAGCTGGATCACAAACGCAATACTGACCTAATCTTAACAAGTGTCGACAGACATAACTGTTTACATATTACAAATAGGATAAACAATCCTCTGTTGGGATTAATTGCATCAGATAAATGTGACATATTGTAAACAAAACATGAATACAAAAACCGAAAGGACTTATTTGTCAACCCTATATATATATTAATCTATTTATCTGTCTATTTATGTTCCAAACTATATATTTGTCTACCATATTTATCAATCTGTCTATGTGGGCACAGCTTTCATTAGAGCACAGAAGAAATCAGTTACTATAACACCTCAATCCAGTAGTGGACCGCGCTGTATATTTTACAATCTGTCACAAAAGTTAAAGCGGTTTAAAATATTATTTATTATTTATTTGTTTGAGTCCAGCAATTTTGGCGATAGTCTCTTTTCACAGGTTTACAACATAAAAATATTAAATTATTACTTTAGGGAAGAGAGAAGAATTTTCTCTTTTTATATAAATATAAATCAAAAGAAAAGTAAAAATTAGTCAAATGCGAACATTGGACAAGAAAAATCCCTCGAGGATAAGTTACGAAAATGTGCCAAACCTTATTGTTGTAAAAATAATCATCTGGAGAACGTAGCTCAAAAATTACTAAAGAACAGCCCATAAATATACGTAATCAAAGCAGACAAGGCAAATAAAACGCATTTTACGAATAGGATATTATATTAATAAACTTTTAATAAATTAAATATTGGGTAAAAAAGGTCTTTAATCTATTATATATATTACTTTTGAGGTTACTTCATTGGGGAGAATTTTTGGTGTTAGTACGGCATTCTCCAGTGGTCGGTTTACTTGGTTATTTCACAGAAATCCCATTCTTCTTCTTTAGAGGGATGTTCATGTTTTTTTTTTTTTTTTTTTTAGCACTTTCCTCCGAAGGAAAGTAGCTATTGAGGTTGGAATCATGACGGAATTTTTGAAAAATTTCTTCAAATCTTTATCGATCCTACCTAGTAGACACCGAAAATGACCCCCGTTAAAATTTATATATCTATATATATATATATATATATATATATATATATATATATATATATATATATATATATATGCATATATATATATATATATATATGTCTGTTAACACGATAGCGGCCAGAGTTTTTGTTTTTTCGTCACGAAACTTGGTATATAGCATTCAATTAGCAAACGATTGAACGAGTTCGTTAACCACCAAAGTCGGTCCACCGGAAGGGGGGGTTTACCCCGAACCCAAAACACTAATTTGACTATGTCAGCCGTAATATTTGTTATATTTCAACAAAACTTGGTATTCGTAGTGGTAATATAGAGAGAAAAGTGAGATATAAAAATGAACTAGATCGGTTCATTAGAAGGGGGGTTTACTCCGGACCCACAATACCAATTCGCCACTACCAGCCGTGATTTTTGGTATATTTCGATGAAACTCGGTATTCGTAGTGGTAATCCACAGGTAAATAACTGTTGTAAAAATAAACTAAATCGGTTCATTAGGAGGGGGGGTTTACTCCGGACCGACAATACCAATTCGCCACTACCAGCCGTGGTTTTTGGTATATTTCGACGAAACTCGGTATTCTTAGTGGTAATCTACAGGTAAATATGTGTTGTAAAAATAAACTAAATCGGTTCATTAGAAGGGGGGGTTTACTCTTGACCCAAATTCTTAATATACTCATACCGGTCGTAATTTCTGCTGTATTGTAACGAAACGCGGTATACGTCGTGGGTAACTCATGAGAAAGAAGTGTTGTAAAAATGAGCTGAATCGGTCAATCGGAAAGCGGGGGTTTAATTTGTAATATATTTCAATAGAAAAGCCCGTCAGACGTAGGTTCACAAAGCCGCCGCAAGGAGCGCTTTCTACCACTAGAGTGACTGTATCCTGTTCCTGCGTTAGATGAAAATACGATAATATGAGGTTTTTTTGTATTTATTACGTAGTGTAATAGGTACCATGTGTAAACATAACTCTGGAAGCAAATTATTAATTGATCAGTTACTCATTACAAATTTAAAAGAGAACTATTCATGTTTTTATTTTATTTATATAGGTTATTTTAAGCAAATTGTTCTGGAAAGCAATCTACACTTCCCAAATTCTGAGGAAAGTGCTTAGTTATGCAGCTCCTGCGTGACGGACTTTTTATGTTTGTTAGTTTGTAATAGCCTGTAACATATTAAGATTATTTTAACATATGGCGATCTTCCTTTAATGCTTCTGAGCACGGGCTTCCATGTTCTTGTTTAAAGTGCCGAGATGAAAGAGTCATCCTACATCCTACCCGGAAGCCTTTGGTCAGAATCATTAAAGGAAGGTCAGCGGGGAAACGAGAACATAGGGCATTGCAGCAAAACGAAGAACAGCTTCTAAACAGATCCATCGGCCCCACGCAGTGTCGAAACGCGCCGAAACAAGAATCTACTGGAAGGCGTCATATGTTAAAATAATCATAATATGTTACAGGTTATTACAAAATAACAAACATAAAATGTTAAATATATATATATATATATATATATATATATATATATATATATATATATACACACACAAATGTTTATTATATATATATATATATATATATATATATATATATATATATATATATATATTATTTTTTATCTTAGGAGACATGGGGTCGTTAAAGCAGCCATACATTATTATACTACTTTATTTAATCGGCCCGACATGTTTCGTGCATCTTTTCTTCGCACCTCTTCAGGGGCACTTCTACAACAAAATATCATTTTTTGAACATCCAAACAAACAATTTTCCATTATATTAAAGCTAACAATAAGATCTATGAAATTGTTAGCTTTAATTTAATGGAAAATTGTTTGTTTGGATGTTCAAAAAATGATATTGCCCCTGAAGAGGTGCGAAGAAAAGATGCACGAAACATGTATATAAAAATAATATATATATATATATATATATATATATATATATATATATTATTTTTTTTTTATTAGTTTCCTCTCTGCAGTAACCCTGCAAAGAGGCCGTTTATTTTGTGCTACACGTTCCAATACATAATGTATATCACATGTATTTTATAAAATTTTGTCATCAAATGTTCTTAGATATATTACATTAATGATTTAACATTAAATAATTAATAACTAAATTTAAATAATTAGAAAATAAATATACATAAAATAAATATAATTTTATATGTTTACATAATTTGTTTGTTTACATTTTTTATTATTTCAATTGTCTTTAGAGGCATCGATCGTCTTTAGAGTAAGGCATGCTCTCTTACAAAAATCTCTGAAGCTTGAATAGTGTTTATTAAACAGCTCTTTTTCTGTAATGGGCCAGTTTTTTATATTCTTTTGAATTGTTTTTCTCTCTTCTATGAGTAACTTACATTTGTATATAAGGTGCTGTGTTGTTTGTGGTGTTGTGTTGTCGCAAGGGCATGCCGAGCTGTTAGTTATCTTTAGCTTGTGTAAGTATGTGTTTAAAGATCCGTGTCTAGTTAGTAATTGTGTCGTGTAGAAGTCACAACATGTATGTTTTCGTACTAAGTGGCTATGTATGTCAGGTATAAATGAAAAGAGTGTACGTCCTTTTGTAGAGTTTCCCCATTGTGTTTGCCAGTGCTCTATTGTTTTACGTGATAGAATGTGTTTCATGTGTGTCTTAGATATTTTGTTGTATGTTATTGGTATATTATTATCTTTGGACGCTGATTTAGCGAGTCTGTCGGCTATCTCGTTTCCTTCAAGTCCGTCGTGTGCTTTGACCCATTTAAAGTGTGTAGTTATGTGTTTCATTTGTGTCTGAAGTAGTTTGTGTCTTATTTGTTCAATTATTGGTTCGTGTATTTTTCTATTGGTCAATTTGTATAGTGAAGATTTACTGTCTGTGCATATTTGAACTGTTGAATATATAATATATATATATATATATAATATATAAAATATATATATATATATATAATATATATATAATATGTATATATATAATATATATAATATATATATATATATATATATATATATATATATATATATATATATAAAAGAATATAAAAAACTGGCCCATTACAGAAAAAGAGCTGTTTAATAAACACTATTCAAGCTTCAGAGATTTTTGCAAGAGAGCATGCCTGACTCTAAAGACGATCGATGCCTCTAAAGACAATTGAAATAATAAAAAAATGTAAACAAACAAATTATGTAAATATATAAAATTATATTTATTTTATGTATATTTATTTTCTAATTATTTAAATTTAGTTATTAATTAATGTTAAATCATTAATGTAATATATATCTAAGAACATTTGATGACAAACTTTTATAAAATACATGTGATATACATTATGTATTGGAACATATTAACGTAAACATATTGACCCATTATGTATGGGATGTGTAGCACAAAATAAACGGGCTCTTTGCAGGGTTATTGCAGAGAGGAAACTAATAAAAAAAATAATAATAATAATATATATAATAAATAATAATAATATATATATGTATGTATGTATATAACATATATATATATATATATATATATATATATATATATATATATATATATATATATATATATATATAATAAATATTTGTGTGTATATACATATATATGTATATATATATATATATATATATATATATATATATATATCAAACAAATATATATAATATATATATATATATATATATATATATATACATCCAAACAAACAATTTTCCATTATATTAAAGCTAATCATTTCATAGATCTTATTGTTAGCTTTAATATAATGGAAAATTGTTTGTTTGGATGTTCAAAAAATGATTTTGTTGTAGAAGTGGCCCTGAAGAGGTGCGAAGAAAAGACGCACGAAACATGTCGGGCTATAAAGTAGTATAATAAAGGAAGACTGCTTTAACGACCCCATGCCTCCTAAGATAAAAAATAATATATATATATATATATATATATATATATATATATATATATATATATATATATATATAATGTATTTTTTTTATTTGTTTCCTCCTTACAGTAACCCTGCAAGAAGGGAGTTTATTATTGTCTGCAAGTCTCATGCAACAATGAGCATATCACTTGCATTTGCATATTAACATATTTTGTTTTGTTTTTTAGACATATTATTAGTTTATGTTAAAATTTAAAAGTTTACAAATTAAAACTATACAAAATACAACGATTGGTGAAAATTAACAAAAGAACAGAATATAAAATGACGTAAAACAAAAACATGAATAATAAAGAATCAATGAATAAGTAGAAAAATTAAATTTTAGTATTACCACATAAAATGCTTAATACCACGGTTTATTTGTAATAGGGATTCAATCTTCCCATTGCCATGTAAAGCTGCTCAGCAAATTCTCTTAATGCCTTATTATGGCACATAAACAGAGGTTGTTCTGGTGACGGCCAGACTCCGTTTTGTTTCACAATTGTCGTTTGTAATTTTGTCCGTTCCTGTATTAGTAGTCGGCAGTCGTATACTAAGTGTTGGTAAGTTTGTTCCGTAAGAAAGTCGCATGGACAAGTGTTTCTGTTTGTGATTTTGAAACGGTGTAAGTAAGAGTTTATTGATCCATGGCCTGTGACAAGTTGTGTTGTGTAAAAATCAGTCATAGTTTGTTTTTTTGTTAAATATGTTTGAATATGCGGTATGAATAGCTTTAAGTGTGTCCCTTTGTTAGTATTTGTCCAGCGGTTTTCCCAAGTTTGTACAGTCTTAGTTTGTAACATATATTTTAAGTGTTTTTTCGATATCTTATCATAACAAACTGGTAACTGGGGACTCTTTGCGGCAGCATTAGCCGCTTTATCAGCTAATTCGTTCCCCATATTTCCAGAGTGTCCTCTTATCCACTTAAAATATATGTTTATGTTAATGTTTTGTATTTCTGTCACATGTTTCCTTATTTCTTCTGTTAGTGAGTCATGTACCGAACGATTAGTCAGTTTTTGTAAGGTCGTCTTGCTGTCTGTGTATAAAATTGCATTATTATAGTGTCTGTATTTGGTCTTTATTAGTCGCAAACTTTCAAGTACGGCGTATTGTTCTGCTTGTATGTTTGTACAGTATTGTCCCAGTCTGTATTCATGTACGTCCGTGGGTTCGCCGTTAATAAATACCACTGAAGCACAGCCTACGTTTTCGCCTTCCTTACTTCCATCAGTGTAAATTGTTAATTCTATGTTGTTATTTTTGTAAGGACTTTTAAAAATTGGAAAATCAGATGGGTGAAGCCACATTGCAACTTGCAATTCCTTTTCAATTTGACTATTTCTGAAATCGTCTACGTTTTCTGAGGTTTTAAGAAGTTTAAATTGTGCTGTATATTGTTTTGCAATTAATTCTACAGGTACTATTTTCGCTAGGACGCAGGCTGCTTCATACGACACTGTTTTAAAACCCTTTATCATTTTAATAGCCATCAATCTTTGTACTAGTTGTAATTTCATTAAATTGTGTTTTTTAGCAAGTCCAGATTCCCAGATGTTAATAGTGTAGCGGTTATCAGATAACCCCCAAAAAAGAAACCACATGTTTTAAAAATAAATAAAACATTATTAAGTGTTCTCTCGCAATTGAAAACTGCAATTCATTCTTGTAAGTTGTAAATTCTATACACTTAACATTGGTGACCCCGACGTGATATCACAGCCGAAACCGTCTCAAGCGCATTCTACACTGGTTGGATCTGCCGATTCGGCGTTCCCTCAAGAATAACCACCGACCAAGGCCGGCAATATGAATCCCAGCTTTTTCATCAGCTGACTTCGCTTCTGGGAATCGAGAAAGGTCGCACAACTGCTTATCATCCCCAAGCTAACGGATGCATAGAACGATGGCACCGGACACTCAAAGCCGCCATTACAGCACACCTTGACAGCAACAACTGGACCCGCATATTGCCGACCGTACTCCTCGGACTCAGAGCCAGCCTGCGAGATGATACTTCATCGAGCATAGCTGAAGCAGTCTACGGTTGTCCCATAAGATTGCCAGGCGAATTCTTGGAGCAACACACGACCGCGGAAGATCCACACGTACTCCTGCAGGAGCTGAAGGAACATCTTCGCACCCTTCGACCAGCCGAGTATAAGGAGAGCACTAAGAAGACCTATGTACACCAGGAGTTGCAGAACTGCACGCATGTGTTCATCAGGGAAGACTGTGCCCGACGTCCGCTGACACCACCATACTCCGGACCACACAGAGTTCTCCAACGACACGACAAGTACTTCGAAGTGCAACTCCCAGGCCGCCAAGCCACCATTTCGACAGACCGGCTTAAGCCTGCGTTTCTTCCATCCGAACAGACTCAGGACACACCACCAGTTCTCCCAAAAACGCAGTCTCAACCGCCACCGCCAATTCAAGAGCCCTACAGGACCCGTTCCGGGGAACCGTGAAACGAGTTTCACAGTCAGCTTCTCTGACTCCGTCATCTGGGAGGGGAATCCTGTAGCGGTTATCAGATAACCCCCAAAAAAGAAACCACATGTTTTAAAAATAAATAAAACATTATTAAGTGTTCTCTCGCAATTGAAAACTGCAATTCATTCTTGTAAGTTGTAAATTCTATACACTTAACAATAGCATACGTTAATGATGGGAGTACGGCTCCTTTATACAATATATGTAATGCTTCTTTGTTTAGTCCCCATGTATTCTTTGCAGCGATTGTCAGATTATTTACTAGTTTTAATAATTTTGTCTGTAGTCTGTCAATGTGTGCATTCCAGTTCAGTTTTCTGTCTAATGTTATTCCTACATATTTCAATGTTTCAACCTGTTTAATGTTTTGTCCTTGTGATTTTACCTGTATTTGTGGATGGATTCTTTTATGTGTAAATATAATGAAAGATGATTTTTGAATATTTAATGTTAACTTATGTTGGTCCGCCCAGTCATCAATAATACTTGTAATTACGTTAATATTGACTTGCAGCTTTTCGAATATTTTAGATTTACTTAGTATTAATATGTCATCAGCATATACTAAAATAGTTGTGTCTGGAGGTAACTTTATCTTTAATAAATTATTTACAATTAGATTCCATAGTAATGGCGAAAGGCTAGATCCTTGAGGCGTTCCTAGTGTTTGAAATTTGTGAAATTTCATATTTGGTGTTATGATAAAGGATTGTTTGCCTTGTAAGTAATTTTTTTAATAGATCTATATATATTGTTAGGACAATTGGAATTAGCTAAAGAATTTAAAATTGATGGCCACCGTGCATTATCAAATGCTCCTTTAATATCTAGTGATATGAGAACTGTATGTGACTTAGTGTTTTTGGCTTCAGATATGAATTGTAGTGTACTGTGTAATGCATCTATTGTTGATTTTTGAGAGGTAAATCCAAATTGATTGATATGTAGGAGTGAGTTCGAGAACAAATAATGAGATAATCTGGAATGAATTATTTTTTCCAAGACTTTACCAGCTGTAGGAATTAAAGAAATGGGTCGAATCGAGGAAATATCATTCTTGCATTTTCCGGGTTTATTTAGAAGAATTAGTTTAGACTTCTTCCATATTTCGGGGAAAATACCAAATTTGAAACAATTTTTGTATAATTCATTGATAAAAATTGGGAAACAATTATATACATTTTTGAATATTTCTCCTGTAATTCCATCTATACCTGAGGACTTATTTCTTTTTAAATTTTGAATAATATAACTAATTTCTGAATCGGTTAATGGTAGGTCGTCATGTGTCTGTAGGTCTGTTGGTAGATTATTGCGAATTGTTTCGTGTATTTCATTATCATTTTGTATGTTGTCTGTTTTAATGAGTGAGTCGAGTATACATTGGTATGTTTCTGTTGTATTATTTGTGTATGAATCGTCATGTTTCTTTATCGTATTAAGTGTAAATTGTTCATGTAATTTTCCATTAGCATATTTGTAAGGCCATTTCCATGGATTACAAGGACTTATATTATTGCAAAATTCTTTCCATGATTTTATTTTATTAGCTTTTATGTTTTTTTCATAGATTTGTTTTATTTCTAAATAGGCTTGTTTTCTTTTCTGTCTCAAAGATTCATTACATGTTGTTTTTTGATATATTTTCCTTTTTTTTTTCTTTTTCTTTCTTTTTTTTTAAATTTAACTGTTTATTTGATATAAAAAAACAAAACATGATATAAACATTGTGTACCTACAGACCACAAGGATAAATTTAACATTAATGTCAATGACAATAACTTTAATGCATGAAATGTATCTTCTTCATTTCCTTGCTCTGTTACATTGTGAGCGTAAATATAAAATTCATTATTTGGAAGGAAAATAGTTAATAATAATAAGTACTATTTATATATATATATACAATAGAATATACAGTTAGGGATTAATGGGTAAATGCTTATGTATAGTTATCTCACTCCTGATAATATAATCCAGTTCTTGGCTTGCACTCAGCATGGTCTGTTATACTTATTTCAATAATATATGTTTTGTCCTTTTATGTACATATCTCTTAGCGCTACTTTTGCTATAGTTACCTATATTCTTGATCAGTGGGTTAGGTTTTCCCTTGCATGCTTTAAAAAACTTATATGTGAGCTTGTGTATGAAGAATTTTATGTGCGGAATATTGGATATTTTACGAAGTGTTTCTATTTTGAATGAATGAATGAAAAGTTTTATTCTTATTCCGGGACAGAAGTCCCATAGGAATAATTTTGAAATTACAAAATAATTTTGAATTTTACATATAAACTTAAACTTAAAAACTTATAAATGCTATCAGTATCAGTATATAGTGTACAGCTTCAATATAGACTAGGGGTTGGGTAAAACTTGGAGGGATAGAAGGTGGTGGAAGAGTCGGCATTTAAAGGTTTCAAGGTTGGTAGAATGGCGGACAGACAGAGGTAAGGAATTCCATAGCGAGGTGGCACGGGTGACAAATGATTTTTCGAATATTGGATAGAAAGGATTGGAACCAGCTAATGGCACTGTTGGAAAAGGAAAGAGATTGGAGTTTGGTGAGGAGGATTTGATGGTCTACGGTATCAAATGCTTTTGAAAAATCTAGGAGAACTAGAATAGTGAGCTGTTGGTTATCTATGGCAGTTTGAATGTCATGGGTGATTTTTATGAGCGCTGATTGAGTGGAGTATGACGGACGGAAGCCAGACTGGAGAGGGTTAAGGAGATTATTTTGTTCAAGGTGGTTGGATACTTGAGATTGGACCAGGCGCTCTAAAGGTTTGGAAAGATTGGATAGAAGGGAGATAGGACGGAAATCCTTCGGAGAGCAGGGGTTTGATATTTTGTTAAGAGGGCGAACCAACGCTGTTTTCCATTGAGAAGGAAAAGTCGAGTTTTGAAGGGAATAGTTGTATATGTGAAGAAGGATAGGAAGGATTGCGGGTAAGCAGGCCTTAATCAGTTTAACGGGAACAGAGTCTGGACCGTAGTCATTGGTTCGGGATTGAAGGACCGCGGTTAGAAGATCTTCTGGGGTAATATAGGAGAAGTAGAAGTTGTTGGAATTAAAAGGTAGTGTGGAAGGTATAGGAGGACTGGATAGGACTGAGGGAGAAGATACAAAGTGAGCATTAAGAACATCAGGGGATAATGAGATAGAGCAAGGACGGTTAGTTTTGCAAAGGGAAAGTTTACGAAGGATTGACCATTTTGTTTTAGAGTCAGGAGCATTGGATAGGGATTGGTGGACGTAGAGGGACTTAGCTCGACGGATGGAGGATTGGGTGAGGTTACGCAAGTATTTGTAGGAGGAGTAATCTTGAGGAAGACGGGTCCGTCTAAATTTTCTTCTCGCTGCTTCTCTTCTTTTTATTAATGATTTGAGCTCGGGTGTAAGCCAGGGAGCAGGAGGACGGTTGAACCGGCGGGTTTGAAGAGGAGCATGGGAATCTAAAAGGGAGTGGAGGTGATGAGTTAAGGAGTTAACCATGTCATCTATGGAGTCAGAGGAATAAATGGAATCGTAAGGAAAGTTTTCTAAATCAGGTTCTAATTGTTCAAAGGACAGAGAATTAAGGTTACGAGACGTAAAGAATTTGTTTGTGATAGTATGGATAGGTAAATCAAAAGTTATTTGAATAAGATCATGAGAAGAAAGGAAGGGCACAGGGTGTTGAGATGAGGCGAGGAGTTTATCCTGGGAGTCGAGGATAAAGAGATCAAGCCAAGTATCAGAGGACTGGGAGTGATGGGTAGGTGAATAGGGAACCACAAAAAGATTAAGTGAAAAGAATAGTTCAGAAAGGTAGGTAACGTCAGGGGATTCGACAAGAAGATTGGTATTGAAGTCACCACCAAGAATTACATGGGAATAACAGGGGACTAACTGATAAAGGAAGGTTTTGTAGCGGTTATCAGATAACCCCCAAAAAAGAAAACACATGTTTTCAAAATAAATAAAACAGTATTAAGTGTTCTCTCGCAATTGAAAACTGCAAATCATTCTTGTAAGTTGTAAATCCTATACACTTAACATTGGTGACCCCTGATATTGAACAATACTTCTGATTTCACTTCTCGCCGTTCGTCATGTCCAAAAAAAACTCATCTACGTCCGATACAGATCTCCATGAAACCCAGCCTGAGGTTAGTTTCTACCAAGGGCCGAGTTCAAGACTACCGACATTCTGGAAACAGAACCCGACTTTATGGTTCGCGACGATCGAGGCTGTATTTGCGACATCCCGCGTAACATCGAGCCTAAAAAAATTCCAGCTCGTCATACCGAATCTCGATCTGGATGTTCTTAGCCAAGTCTCAGATATCGTCCTACAACCGACTGAGCAACCATACGAGGACCTTAAAGCTAGGCTCATCAACACGTTCGGAGAATCCGAAACACGTAGAATTAGCAAGCTGTTAGAAGAAATGCCACTCGGAGTCCAGACTCCTTCACAGCTCCTCAGAAAAATACAACAATTAGCTGGCTCCGATGTATCAAACGGATTTATTAGCACCCTGTGGATGAAGAATTTACCCCCACGAATTCGTCCCATCCTCATTTCCACAGGCCACACTGACATCCAAAAACTGGCTGAAGTAGCCGACAAGATCTTGGAGGTATCCCCGTCAGCTGAAACGTACGCTATTCGAGACATGTCAGAACCTCGCCCAAACAAGTCTTCCGCAACTACCACATCAGTCACGAACAGATGCGAGCACCCATCCGAAGATTTCGGAGCTCTACGCCGCGACGTAGACGAGATCCTACGCTTTCTGGAGATGAAGAACCGCGAAAGAAGCTCCAGCAGCAGCCGGAATCAAGACAATCTCCCTCGATCCCAGTCGCGCGATACCTGCTATTACCACCAGAGATTCCGCGGGAAAGCCCGACGCTGCACACAACCTTGCAACTGGAAATCCGAAGAGCCAGCTTTAAACTCGGAAATGTGAAAGTTGCGGCGGAAACTTTCACAACCCAGCAGCACCGCCGCCTATTTCTGACGGACAGAACCACTGGTCAGCCCTTCCTCATTGACACAGGAGCATGCATATCTCTTCTCCCTGTGCCCAAAGGACGGCGTAAGACTCCATCTGATTTCGCCTTAATAGCAGCCAACAACTCCCCGATTCCAACCTTCGGTGAAATCACTCGATATGTCGACTTAGGACTCAGAAAACCTCTCAAGTGGACCTTTGTCTTAGCCGACGTCGCCAAGGCTATATTAGGTGCTGATTTTCTCTACTGGCATCAGCTTACTGTGGACTTAAGAAACAGGAGACTGATCGACCAGCACTCAGGACGTAGCATTGTAGGTACCATATCCTCAGCAGAAATACCAACCTTCTCCATCTTTCCAGCCGATAATCGATTTGCCCGCATCCTAGGTGAATTCCCTACCGTCACTCAGGTCACTCCCATCCGTGGACCATCCAATTCAACAGTGGAGCATCATATAGAGACCAAAGGACGACCTGTCACGGCTAAATGCCGCCGTTTGCCTCCAGGAATTTACCAGGAAGTCAAAAAGGAGATCCAGGAGCTCATCGACAGCGGAATATGCCAACCTTCCAAAAGTCCATGGTCCAGTCCACTCCACGTAGTGAAGAAAAAAGATGGTACTCTCAGATTGTGTGGAGACTATCGAGCCCTGAACGCCATCACTATTCCCGATCGATATGGAATACCCAATCTTCGAGACTTCACAATGGAGATACATGGCAAGAAGATCTTCTCCAAAATAGATCTCCGCAAGGCTTACTATCATATACCGATAGCAGTAGGAGATCGAGAGAAAACTGCCATTATTACCCCATTTGGCCTTATTGAATACAACAGGATGAGTTTTGGACTGAAGAACGCAGGTCAAAGCTTCCAGCGTTTCGTCGACAACCAATTCCGAGACCTGCCCTTTCTCTTCAAGTTTCTTGACGACTTCTTGATCGCTTCGGACAACGAGGAACAACATGAAGCTCACATCAGAGAAGTACTTCGTCGTCTCGACATGAACGGCATCGCTGTGAACCCATCGAAATGCGTTTTCGGTGTCCCAGAGCTCGATTTCCTTGGATTCCATCTAACACCATCTGGCGTCACACCTCTGGAAGACAAAGTTAAGGCTGTCCTAGATTTCCCACTTCCCAAGGACGTTCGAGAACTTCGGCGCTTTATGGGCATGGTGAATTTCTACCGACCTTGTCTTCGCCACGCAGCATCAATCCAACAACCTCTCAACGGACTTCTCCATCAGGTCAAGAAAAATGACAAAACTCCAATCAATTGGAACGAAGAAACGCTCAAGGCTTTCGAAGACACCAAGAAGAAGCTTGCTGAAGCAACTGAGCTCGTCCATCCGAACCCAGACGCAGAGATCTCACTCGCATGCGACGCATCTGACGTCGGTCTGGGCGCTGTCTTACAACAAAAACAGGATAACAAATGGCATCCTCTAAGCTTTTTCTCGTTAGCACTCAATAAAGCGCAGAAGAATTACTCTGTCTACGACCGGGAGCTTCTGGCTTTATACAAGGCCATCAAACATCTTCAACCTCAACTGGAAGGCCGAGTTTTCTCAATCATCACAGATCATCGCCCATTAGCTCATGCTTTCACTCAAAAGCCTGAATCCACTTCACCTCTCCGCATCCGTTGGCTAACTTACATTAGCCAATTCACCACTACGATCATCTATAGTCCAGGCAGGGAAAACATTGTTGCCGATTCCCTATCAAGGATTGCTGAAATCCAAACTCCAGACGATTTTGTCGCCCTTTCTTTAGCCCAACAAGAAGACCATGAGATCAGCCGACTCCAGGAACAAACTAACCTAACCTTTAGAGCCATCGAAATTCCTGGCACCGACAAGACCCTTCTCTGTGAGATGTCAACAGGCAAGGCAAGGCCATATCTCCCGCAGAACTTCAGGCACAGTGCTTTCGTCAAGGTGCACACCTTAAGTCATCCTGGCGTCCGGACAACACGGAAAATGGTAGCAGAGCGATATTTCTGGCCAAACATGAATAAGGAAGTAGCTGATTGGGCTAAGTGCTGTATCGCTTGCCAGAAGAGTAAGATACACCGGCATACCCATGCACCTCCTGGAACATTCCCAGCTGCCACTCGCTTTCAGCATGTCCACTTAGATTTAATTGGCCCACTACCACCCTCCGACGGCCACCGTTACTGTCTCACGATGATAGACCGTCAAACCAGATGGACAGAAGCAATACCGTTACGTGACATCACAGCCGAAACCGTCTCAAGCGCATTCTACACTGGTTAGATCTGCCGATTCGGCGTTCCCTCAAGAATAACCACCGACCAAGGCCGGCAATATGAATCCCAGCTTTTTCATCAGCTGACTTCGCTTCTGGGAATCGAGAAAGGTCGCACAACTGCTTATCATCCCCAAGCTAACGGATGCATAGAACGATGGCACCGGACACTCAAAGCCGCCATTACAGCACACCTTGACAGCAACAACTGGACCCGCATATTGCCAACCGTACTCCTCGGACTCAGAGCCAGCCTGCGAGATGATACTTCATCGAGCATAGCTGAAGCAGTCTACGGTTGTCCCATAAGATTGCCAGGCGAATTTTTGGAGCAACACACGACCGCGGAAGATCCACACGCACTCCTGCAGGAGCTGAAGGAACATCTTCGCACCCTTCGACCAGCCGAGTATAAGGAGAGCACTAAGAAGACCTATGTACACCGGGAGTTGCAGAACTGCACGCATGTGTTCATCAGGGAAGACTGTGCCCGACGTCCGCTGACACCACCATACTCCGGACCACACAGAGTTCTCCAACGACACGACAAGTACTTCGAAGTGCAACTCCCAGGCCGCCAAGCCACCATATCGACAGACCGGCTTAAGCCTGCGTTTCTTCCATCCGAACAGACTCAGGACACACCACCAGTTCTCCCAAAAACGCAGTCTCAACCGCCACCGCCAACTCAAGAGCCCTACAGGACCCGTTCCGGGAGAACCGTGAAACGAGTTTCACAGTCAGCTTCTCTGACTCCGTCATCTGGGAGGGGAATCCTGTAGCGGTTATCAGATAACCCCCAAAAAAGAAAACACATGTTTTCAAAATAAATTAAACAGTATTAAGTGTTCTCTCGCAATTGAAAACTGCAAATCATTCTTGTAAGTTGTAAATCCTATACACTTAACAGTTTCAAAAGATTGGTCATATGGCACACGGGGAGGACGATATACAACGGAAAAGAGGAGAGGTGAAGAAGACGTTGATATCTCGGCAAAAATATACTCCAGGTGAGGAAGATCAGATGGAGGTGAAAGAAAAAGGATTTTAGACTGATTTTTTAGTGTGTGTGTGTATGAATGAATTTGTACCTTGGAAAAAAATAAATGAAGCTAATCAAAATATTACATAGAACAGGCTCAGCACTCTTTGCAAACCTGAAATGAGTACACCTGTATAGGTATATACCCAGAATGTGTACCTATAATACCCAGAAGCAGAGAAGGATCCTGCGTGAATCTACAGGTTACCACCCCCAAACCTCGTGGTAATCTCATCACGAGCGGAGTAGCTGACTCTGCTTGTGGGGAGGGGGGGGGGGGGTTAATGTCATCAATTACAGGGATAGGCTGTGGGGAATTTCAAGATGGAGGCTTCCAATACTAGGGGGCTTAAACCCTCTGATGGTACCAGCATGGGGGCCGGATGGCACGCTGGATTTCTCCGTGTTCTTCATGTGTGATTCAACAGATGCAATACGTATATCACATGGTTCGTCTATTTTGGTGGAATAGATCCTGTTGTGATTGAGAATTAGATAATTCGTATAGACCCTTCAGCTCAAATTCTGCGGAGCAATGGATTTTATAAATCCTATTAACGGTAAATATTTTATTTTTTCCGCTATTAACCCGGGAGCGGCCGCTTGGGTCTGACAGACCCAGTAGAAGCAGAATTGCTCTTCTGAGAATCGCTGGTGTGCCGGTATCACGCTGAAGTCCCGTGGACCTCTCACCCCAACTTTCCTCTGCAAACAGAAACCTTTTTCAAATTTTTAGTTCTTTCTCGGCTGTCTACGTGTGGCGTTCTTTGTTGAGTTATTATCTCCGGGAATCTCAGACCCACGCGACCTTTCTTGTCACAGTAAGTTTTTTTCTTTATTTTCTTCGAATTTCATAGTTTTTATTTCGTATTATGCATTTTAACTCTTACTTAAAGAAATTATATAGTGTATATATTGAATAGGAGGTCCCTAAAACAGGCCTTTGAGTGGTGATTTTCACATTCGTCCTATTTTCATGAAAGAGCAGACCACATAAAAAAAAGAAAATTCTTTTGCAGAAGAGACTTTTGGAGATTAAATTGTTCCTGAAAATTAATGTTTTAGTTAAAAACTTAGACTATTTTTAAAAAGAGTAATTATTTTTTTGTTCAACATTTTGAGCTATTTATTTATTTTTTTTTTTTTTTACGGCGCATCGACAAATCTTGGCCATTAGCGCAGATTTTGAGCTATTATAATGTATTTTATTACTATAACTTGTATTATTATATTATTTGGAAAAACAAATCATGTAAAAAAAAAAAAAATATTCATACCGACTTGGATTATTTGTTTAACAAAAAAAAAAAAAATTGATGTTTCATAATTAATATCTTCCTTAATATTAAATTTAACAATAATAAATGATAGGAACAATGTTAATTCATTAAAATAGCAAGAAAGTGCATATAAGGTATCCTGGTCTATGAGACCCACGCTTCCGCTCCCGTTAGTCAGAAGGACGTGACTTCTGCCGGGTGAAATTGTGGGCGTTGTCTGGCCATTACGACTTCCATGGGTCGTCACTTCTACCACTAGGATGATTGAACAGTATGATCTCTGTCTGATAGGAACAATATTAATTCATTAAAATAGCAAGAAAGTGCAAATAAGGTATCCTGGTCTGTGAGACCCACGCTACCACTCCCTTTAGTCAGAAGGACGCAGAATCTGCCGGGTGAAATTGTGGGCGTGTCTGGCCATTACGACTTCCACGGGTCGTCACTTCTACCACTAGGATGATTGAACAGTATGATCTCTGTGTGATAGGAACAATATTAATACATTATAATAGCAAGAAAGTGCATATAAGGTATCCTGGTCTTTGAGACCCACGCTACCACTCCCGTTAGTCAGAAGGACGCGACTTCTGCCGGGTGAAATTGTGGGCGTGTCTGGCCATTACGACTTCCACGGGTCGTCACTTCTACCACTAGGATGATTGAACAGTATGATCTCTGTCTGATAGGAACAATATTAATTCATTAAAATAGCAAGAAAGTGCATATAAGGTATCCTGGTCTGTAAGACCCTCGCTTCCGCTCCCGTTAGTCAGAAGGACGTGACTTCTGCCGGGTGAAATTGTGGGCGTGTCTGGCCATTACGACTTCCACGGGTCGTCACTTCTACCACTAGGACGATTGAACAGTATGATCTCTGTGTGATAGGAACAATATTAATTCATTAAAATAGCAAGAAAGTGCATATAAGGTATCCTGGTCTGTAAGACCCTCGCTTCCGCTCCCGTTAGTCAGAAGGACGTGACTTCTGCCGGGTGAAATTGTGGGCGTGTCTGGCCATTACGACTTCCACGGGTCGTCACTTCTACCACTAGGGTGATTGAACAGTATGATCTCTGTGTGATAGGAACAATATTAATTCATTAAAATAGCAAGAAAGTGCATATAAGGTATCCTGGTCTGTGAGACCCTCGCTACCACTCCCGTTAGTCAGAAGGACGCGACTTCTGCCGGGTGAAATTGTGGGCGTGTCTGGCCATTACGACTTCCACGGGTCGTCACTTCTACCACTAGGATGATTGAACAGTATGATCTCTGTGTGATAGGAACAATATTAATTCATTAAAATAGCAAGAAAGTGCATATAAGGTATCCTGGTCTGTGAGACCCACGCTTCCGCTCCCGTTAGTCAGAAGGACGCGACTTCTGCCGGGTGAAATTGTGGGCGTTGTCTGGCCATTACGACTTCCACGGGTCGTCACTTCTACCACTAGGATGATTGAACAGTAAGATCTCTGTCTGATAGGAACCTGAAATCTTCCTTGTCAGGTCTTACTTTCCATTGTTACACGTGTTAACATTTTTCATGGATGAGAAACTAAAAACGTTTACACTGTTTCTATTATAAGTTTCCTAAATGACGCTAGAGAAATAAACGAAACCGCACTAAGATGACAAAGTTCCTGTGACTCGGACTTTTTTTAGCGCGGTTCCTCTCTCCCTCCATAGAGAAGAAACCCTCAAGATTGACCTCATGACACATCATGACACAATCCAAAAGTCCTGAATAGAAAATTTTACTTTCCACAACCCATAGATGTCGAAATTAACAGTGGTTCAAATGTATATAAATATTTATAAATCATGTGTCTGACTGTTTGGCCTTCTGTTTTCTCCTTATACAAATCCACGTTTGAGCGATTTTGACGAAACTTGGCACACAGGTAGGTCGTTTCATAGGCTAGGTCAAAAATGTCTACCAGCTGTCTGTCTGTATGTTTGTTCCTTATGCAAATCCACACCATATGACCGATTTTGACCAAACATGGCACACTGTTAGGTCTTGATCTGGGGAGTGCCATAGGCTGGGTCAAAATCGTCTTGGACTCATAGTTCAGCCGTCACGGCTTCGAAAGTATGAACCGAAATAGTTACAGATTTGCGTTATTAGATTTAAATATTATATTATATTATTATTATATTTAGCTTCTAATTTATTTTTACTTTTCTAGATGCAGAAATAGGTGTAGCATGGCACACCGGTTAACAGCTAGTATTGAATAATCCATAAATTTTAACCTATCTGTCCTGATTGTGTGGGCCTGATGCTTATATTCGCTTTTCGGACATTCATTCTCAAGGGTCTGTTTTTTATTTCAGGTCCTTTCTTTTTTCTTCATTTTGATCTATGGATGAGTTCCATTTCTCCACGCCAGATTCCATATCTATCTTCCATAATCCCTGAGACAGGCTTTTTGGTCTGATTATTTTACGAGTCAGCATCTAATATTTTTCCTAAAATTGAGATGAGTAATTACACGGTAGAGTTTTAAGTAAGAGACATTGATTGATATGAAAACTTGTCAGGTGAATATTGATGACAAAACTATACCCAAAAGACTGTCTTTCTTATTTTGACAAATTTATCATTAAAGGAAAATAATTTTGATTATGGAATTTTTAATTTGGGAAGTAAATAGAAAACTGTTATTCACACCAAATTGGTAAATTAATTTCCAACCAACGACGCCACTTTTGCGTCACTCGTGACTCAAAACTTGGAAACCCACCGACATGTGATATTTTCATGTCAAAATATTTGTTGGGAAAACTCCTTCTTTTTTGTTCTCCTGACTCGAAGAACGCAGGAAATAATGAACTAGTCTAAACAAAGTTATTTCCATCTATAGCTGTTTTTGAGCTATGGTAACACACCAAACTTTAAAAAAATCGGTTAATGGCTTCTAGGAGCCTAGTGTTGTCCTACATTTTCAAGAGATATTAAGAAAATTGATCTTATATGATATTATTTGTCCAAATTCTGAGAATATAGAGGCTATAATTTAGATAAACACAAAAATGTTAAAACCGAAAAGTTTTGTTCGCAAAAGAAAAACGTTTCGAAAAATAAAGAAGAAAGTTATGTTGGCTTGCTAATCTCCACCTAGGCAATACTGGAAAGGAAAAGGCGATTTCTGACAATTCACTCTTCTGGAACTCGAAACTTTTCGAACCCGTTCCCTCAGAACTGTGTATCCTAGACGATTTTCACCTAGCCTACGAGACTTCTCGGATCAAAATCGGTCAAAATGTGTGGATTTGTACAAACAAACAGATAGACAAACAAACACGCACGTGATTTTTATATGCACAGATGTTATACAATAATTATGTTCTGTTACAATAATTATATAATGTAAAATGTTATACATATTGGAGCCCCGGTGGCTGTGAGTGTTAATGCGTGAGCACTCAACACTCCGCGCCAAACGTCGCGGGATCGATTCCCACTAGGAGTAGTGGCTTTCCTTTAGAAAAAAGAAAAGGCATCAGCTCTATCCTGGTTAGAAAAGGGTGCTAACCTATAAATTATTCGCCTCAAAATTGTTAGTTAGCGCAGGCACACACAAAAAAAGGTTTCCAAAGACACCGTAGATATATTCTTATGTATTTTGACACGGTGAATCCGAATCCTGAGTCCGTTTCATCCCGTCACGTCAGGTTTAAGAGCATTTGAAGGCCACATTTCTTATGAAATCGTCTAGGAAGAAATAAATAGAACTTCCGTGGTTTTGTGGGTCGCTAAATTCAAATCCTGGGTCTGTTTCACCTCATCGGCACAAAATCAAGGCAATTTCAAGGAAAAATATGTCTATTTTGCAAAAAAAGAATTTCGTTTGAAGATCAATTTCTTGAAATTACCTTGATTTTACACCGATGTGCCAAAACAGATCTCAGATTGGAATTCAGCGACCCTCCAAAAAATGGAAGCTCTAGTTATTTCTTCTTTAACGACTTCATACGAAATTTGACCCTCAAATGGTCTTAATTGATTCAACGTGTGGCATCTTTAGAAAATACCACTTTTTTATGTGCCTGTGTGATGGACGTAAAAATTTAAATAAATATTACATATAACACAGTATAATGTGTAGGAATGAATTAGAACGTTTGTATATGTACGATTGAAATAAAAGGAAAATTCCATGGGAGGGCCTTCTACGCAAAAAATTAAAGCTAATATTATTTGATCATCGTTAAATCTGAGAGAATTTCTGAATAAGGAGATAAAACTTCAGGGGCCCGAGTTTAATTAAGGTAGATCGTTACAAGTAGAAAATGAGAAAGGGGGAGGGGGTTGGAAGAGTGATAGAGAGAGAGATTAAGAGAGAGAGAGAGAGAGAGAGAGAGAGAGAGAGAGTGAGAGAGAGAACTCTCCACCAGCCCAGACAGTTCATCAAGTAAAGTCGATGTAGTGTGCTAAATCCACTCCGTCCTATTTGTGGTTCAGGTAGAAGTTAGAACAATAGCGAGTTAGATGTGTTATCGGTCTTCCTGGAAGGAGCATTGTATGGAGTCGAGCTCTGGAAGTTTCGAACACCAATCATCTTCAGAGTGTAAGCCATGTCTCATATTATCGCAGCGTTTTGTAGGGTCTTATTTTTTTATTTTTTTGTTATGCGCCTGTAATAGAGGCAAATTGTGGCTTTATGAAGCTTTAGCTAATGGAAATATTGTTGCAATGGAAAACTGACCCAGGGCAGCCAACGTCCGCACAGATCAACCCCGCTTCGATCATCGGGATTCGTGTAAGAACATTCACTAGGGCTCATTTCGTATTTGCAAGAATGGCCATCCAGTTCCCCTGGAAACCGAAGAGACGAAGTGGTTTTGACCCGCTTAAGGATTGGTCACTCGTGGCTTACTCACAGTTGCTTAATGACGAGAAAAGAACAGCCGCAATGTGAAATATGTAACACTACTCTTACGATAAAACACTTACTCACAGAATGCACGAGACTACGTGACCTGAACTTACCGTACAACTTATGCGAGTTGTTAAGTGAAGATAGCCAACGCATATACTACATTACCTACACAACAATTATACCAACTCATTTGAACGCAGCTTAATATTTCCTTACCATAGTGTCCTATAGAGACAT
The DNA here is from genome assembly GCA_946811695.1 of Gonocerus acuteangulatus. Lineage (NCBI taxonomy): Eukaryota > Metazoa > Arthropoda > Insecta > Hemiptera > Coreidae > Gonocerus > Gonocerus acuteangulatus. Next base: position 102,179,177 of record OX328125.1, on the reverse strand, counting down.
GAATATCCCATCGAAGGCAGATAATTCATCTACCCTCTGATCCATACTGACTTTCCTAGGATGCAAATACTAAAAGATTGATTTACAAACATAATGTAGAAATACTCAAAATAATTTAACATCATGTAATCTAATATTATAATATAATATTATGTATATATACATAATAAGTACGTATATGTACTTATGTATGTAAGTGTGTAAATAATAAAACCAAGCTTGTATTAAGCATAACTTAATGTAAATATATAGACAATAAGGTAATATAATGCAATTTAGTAATATATATACATATATATTTATATATATATATATTTATATTTATATATATATTTATATATATATATATATATATATATATATATATATATATATATATATATATATAAGGTAATATAATACAATGTGATAATATATAGGCAATAAAGTAATATAATGTTCTGAAATAAATAAAATGTAAGGTGTACATCGCCATTGGGCGGAACACCAACAAATAAATAAATATTTTCGGTTGATTCTAAAAATATTCTAAAAAATGTTTTGAACTAATGATTCCATATGTAATTGACTGTAAAAATATCATTTTATTCTAAAATGGTCAAGACCAACAGATTATTTTTTTCTGGACCACTTTAAATGGATTGACACAAATACAAATGGTTACATCTTTTAAATTTATACTAGAAAATATTATTTTTTATTGGTGATGCAATATTTTATTTAAAGAAATTCGGTGATATGTATATTGAGAGAGAGAGGGAGACGATGTCGGATATATGTAATAAAGAGAATTTCTGCTGGTGTACACAAAGGGGGAGTTATAACTTTGAAGAGAGGTTACATTTAGTTAGGATCATCTGGATTTGTCCAAATCCTTCATCCAGATCTCCATATGCCTGCATATATGTATATAGTCTCCACATTCCTACATATATAATATCCTACAAATCCTCTCCACAATCCTATCTCCCATCACCATCCGCACTCCTTTAATCCACTGGGATCTACTAGCAAATGCAAAATACATTTATTTACGTACTTCTTTGAATTATATATATTATTTTCAACAGGGATCTGGAAGATTTTCCCTATGCGTAAAATTAAAGAAAGTACGACTCGCAGGAACTGCGTCATCTTAGCGCGGTTCCGTTCTAACCCCTACTCTCATTTTGAAATATTATTTTTATTTTATTTATTTTGTTAATGCTCAGCCTCTATGGCGAAAAGCATATAATCCTCAGTGTGGGCCGATGTAGGTGCTGCAACAATCGATGCCACTCCAAAAAATCAAAAAAAAAAAAATAAATGAGAAATAAAAGAAATAATTATGTACCTATATATCTATAAAAAAAGAAATAAAATAAACACTGAAATATTTTGTTATTAATAGGAGATGGTAATAAAATGTAAAGCATAAATCATTCTGTATCGCTGTGATTTTATTGTAAGAAGAAGTGAATTGGAATTCTTAGGATTATGTGACCATTTGTCCCAGGTTGTATGTGAAGTCTATATTTTGTCGAAAATGTTATTGTTTTTCAAATAGGTCAGTATTGTATCAATATATTGACTGCCTTCAGAAAGTATATCTGTCACGTCATGTGGAATGTCCAAGTTAGTCCGTAACCGACAGTCTGTTAATATATGTTTTACAGTAAGGTCTGTGTTACAATGTTTACATTTTGGTTTGTCAGTCTTTGTCATCAGGTACTCATGGGTTATGCGTGTATGGCCGATTCTTAGCCTCGCAAGGACTACTTCTTCTCGGCGTGAATTCCTGTACGATGATGACCAGTCCGAAATAGTGCGTTTAATAGTCCGTAGTTTATTGTCAGTCTCAGTATGCCAGTCAAGTCGCCATTTGTCTAGTATAATTTTGCTGATATGTCTAGTAATGTCATTATGAAATAAATCAAATTGTTGGTATGTCTGTTCTTCTGTCACAAGTCGAGCATGTTTATCAGCAGTTGTGTTTTGACCGAGGTCTTGATGTCCAGGCAGCCAAGATAGTGTTATATGTTTCTGTCGTGTCTGTAAGTCATGGATTTTATCTTTTATTTCAGTACATAGTGGGTGGGTTGAGTACAGGTTCTGGAGGCATTGTAGTGAACTCAATGAGTCGCTGTATATAACAATGTGTTTATGTTGGGTAGATGGAATATTTTTGAGTAGGATGGCATATAATTCTGCCCCTAATATGTTTAAATATGGGGGCAGCTTCTGGGCATAAATATCTTCTTGCATAACTGCTGCCGAGCCAACTCCGCTTTCAGTTTTTGATCCATCAGTGAATATCTTTAGGCAGTTTTCGTGTTGTTTAAAGTAATCTGTGAAATGTTGTGTATGTAGTAATGTTGACATTGGGTCCTTTTTATGATACTTTGTAAGAGTTAAGTCTATGTTATAGTTCCGTATTGTCCAAGGTGGGTTCAAAGTTTGTCGATGAGTTGTAACGTTGTAGTTTCCTAAGACAAACAGTTCTTCCATTTCAAGAAATCTTACAATAAAAGGTCGGACATGACTTCTCCGTTGTTCATACTTATACAGATTGCGATTACTCAGGATATCGCTTGTGCAAACTTCATCAGGCAGTGATCGAAGTTTGTAATAATATGCCGCTGAAAGTACTGCTCTCCTGTAAGATAGAGGAGGTTCGTTGGCTTCTGCGTACACTGGACTAGATCTGAAAGCACCTAGAGATAATCGTAAACCAGTGTTATGTATTGGATTGAGCATGTTTAGTGTAGTGGGCCTGGCAGACGAGTAAGCTACGCATCCGTAATCCAGAAGAGTCCTGATATAACTTCGATAGACGTTTAGCAATACTTTCCTGTCAGCACCCCACCTGGTATTACTCAAAACTCTCAAAAGATGTAACGATTTCTTACATTTTTGAATGAGTTCCTTGAAGTGGGGTACCCACGTGAGTCGTTTGTCAAATAGTAAACCCAAGAATTTTAGTGCGTTTGTTTGTGGGATTTGTGTATTGTACAGATGTAAATGATAGTTGGTATTGCGTTTCTTTCGTGTAAATAAAATAGACTTTGTTTTGTGAGTCGAGAATTTCAGTCCTGTTAGATCCGTCCAGCGTTCGAGTGATTGTATAGTCTCCTGTATTCTGTTTTGAGAGGCTTCTGCAGTCTTGGATGAATGGATTATTAGTAGATCATCAACATATAAACAGTACTGTACATCGGGAGGAATGTGTTCCCTAACCGAATCCATAGCAATGAGAAACAGCGTTGTACTCAATATACTCCCTTGAGGAATGCCCATTTCTTGTTTATAGACATCTGAGAGGCAAGTTCCATTTCTGACTCTGAATGTTCTATTCGAAAGGAAACCCTTGATAAATTCAAATGATTTCCCGCGAATTCCCCATTCATAGAGTTTAGAAATAACTCTTATTTGCCAAACTGTGTCGAAGGCTTTGTTTATATCAAAGGACACCGCTAACGTGACCTTATTATCGATAAACGAATCTATGATGTAAGACTCAAGTCGAACTAAATGGTCCAGCGTAGAGCGCCTTGCTCTGAAACCGCACTGATATGGCGAGAGTAGGCTCTTCGATTCAAGGTACCACATTAACCTCCTGTTTAGCATTTTCTCGAATACTTTGCAGACACAGCTGGTGAGTGATATCGGTCTGTAATTTGCAACCTCAGATTTATCTTTGTTAGGTTTGAGTATAGGAATAACGATGCTAGTAGTCCAACATTCAGGGATTTGACCCGAGTCGTATACTGAGTTCATAAGCCGAAGTAGTTCTTTAAGGCAACTGTTGGGGAGGTGTCTTATCATATTGTATGTAATTCTGTCTGGTCCGGGTGAGCTTTCTTTTGAGTTAGTTAGTGCGTGATGAAGTTCTTCAATAGTAAATGGTACGTCTAGTAGGTATGTGTCTCTTTGTGGGTTTAAAATGGTCAAATGATTTTGCAAGTTGTCAGTATAGTTGTGTTCAGGAGTCCTTGAAATTTCACTGAAATGTTTTGCTATAGTGTTGGCAATGTTGTTAGAGTCAGTCAGAATTGAGTCATGTACTTTAAGACCACTTATTGGTGTTCGATATTTTCTGTTTGTTATTTTTCGAAGATTGTTCCATACCGTACTTAGTGGTGTATTTTTGTTTAATGACGTCAAGAAGTCTTGCCAGCATTGTCTTTTGCTTTCAATAATTACGTGTCGGCAGATAGCTTTGGCTTTTTTGAACTTTATGAGGAACTCAGTAGTAGGGTTTCTCCTGAATTTGTTAAGAGCAGTACGTTTTTCCTTGACTGCCTTTTTGCATCGTTCGTTCCACCAAGGGACAGGGATGTGTTTCTTTACTGTCTTGGTTTTTGGAATCGTGGTTTCAGCAGCCGTAATAACTAATTCGTTAAAGTCCTGTATGGTGTCTATGTTTAAGAAGTTAAGTCTGTTCAGTATGTGTTGCTGGTATTTTGTCCAATCTGCTTTCTTAGTATTGAATCTTGAAGGCACCTGGAACGGTGCAGGAAAGCTTTGTAGTCCTATTGCTATTGGGAAGTGGTCGCTATTGTAAAGGTCTTTCTTTACTTCTCATTTGAAGCGTACAAGGATGTCAGGTGAGCATGTTGTGACATCGATGTTTGAAAAAGTCCCTGTTCGTGAGCACAAATGAGTAGGAGTATTATCATTAAGGGGGATTAAGTCACAACTGTCCAACACATTTTCAATAATTCTTCCTCTTGTATTAGTAATATGTGAGTTCCATAGTGTACTAAGTGCGTTGAAGTCTCCGAGAAATATTAAAGGTCGAGGAAGTTGTGTTAATAAGTCCTGTAAGTCAGTAGGGTCAACTCTATCACTTGGTGGAAGATAGATATTGCAAATAGTCATCCTAAAGGGAGCGTAGACAGTACAAGCTACCGCCTGCAATGTACTTCTGATTCGGATAGGTTCACTATAGACCGTATCTTTGACGAATATAGTGACGCCTCCTGAAGCCTTTCCTCCCAATGTATAATCATGTCTATATGATGAATATCCTAATAGTGAAGTGTTTCTGTCTGCTAATAAATGTGTTTCTTGTAGTGCTAGTATTTGGTATTGGTTTGATCTCACTAGGTGCTTTAGATCGTCTATGTGCCTTTGCAAACCGTTCATATTCCATTGTAGTAATTCAAGCTTTGTGTCTGTCATTATTAACATGGAATATATTTACATGAACATGTAATCTATTCGTATAATTATTTAAAAAGATCACATAGCATAGAAAAACGTATTGGATAGAGGAGTGTTCAAGATGAATTGATAATATGTTCATCCGAAATTTGTACCAGATAGAGAATGTTTCTGTTTGTAACTCACCTATGAAGAATGTTATCTTAGGTACTCGAGTCATATACGACCTAAAAACTGTCAATGTTTTAAGCTGAACGTATATAAATGAGAGAGCAGGTGAAATGCTGAAAATACGAGTGTACATAGGACACATTGGTAAAAAATTACATTCTTTCGAAATAAAGTCAACATTATAGCCGAAATAAGATTTTAAATAGGTTAGAGGCAAAAGTTGATCTATTAGGAAACTGTTGCATATAATTAATTTCATGGAAACCCCAGGAAGACGGATATTTAAATACTTGACGGGTATATTAGTTAATTTTAACTCGTTTCTGCAGTCATATGTAAATAATTTACAAGATTTATTTAGGTGGTATTCAAATGTGGTTAATTGATAGAATAATATAACGAATAAGGTTATAATTGACACAAAGGAGATAGTCATGTTCACGCCATCAACAGACGACACGAACTGATATTCTTTATACCTAATAACAAATAAAGAAAGAGAAAGGAATGCAGAATGAAAACAATTGAGAAAGTTTGAGTAGTAAATATTTGTAACTTGATTGATCTGTGTCTTATTAGTAATAATTCCTGGATCAAACATTACGATATTTTACTACTACTTATTCTTTTGTTGGCTCGATCTCAAACGAACTTTTTCATTCTCTGTTGCTACCTTAGACTTACTACTCACAGATGTTTTAGAATTTGCATGACTCGGTGCATCACCTACATCAACCCCCAAAGAGGTATTTATGTATTTATCTGCAGAGCAGGATTTCCTCGAACCCTTGGGTGTCTTTACTTCCTCGGTAATGTCTTCTTTTAATATCTTCTTTTTTGGCACTCGCTCTTCTTGCGTCAAGAGTTTGGAATTTTCAGGAGTTTTGTCTGAAGTAGTAGTAGGTAATTCCTTCTTCTTCTTTTCTCCCAAAATCTTTGATGTAATTATTAGAAGTTGCTCCTGTAACGATCTGAGTTGTTCCTTTATGAGCTCCAGTTCTTCATTTATTGGTGTTGAAGTCAAGACTCGTTCCATTGACTCCTTTACCCTTCCTGCATAAGAAGTCAGAGAGGAACTTGCGATTCTCTTCCTAGCTTCTGCATATGATAGCTTTTCGAGCACCATCTTCTTCAAGATCTGGGTCTCCCTGAGAAATATCGGGCATTGTCTGTCATAGGCTGGATGGGCTCCTTTGCAGTTAGTACAGAATGTTCTAGTGCATGATCCTTCATGCTTGATTTCAGCACATATTCTGCAAATTTCATGTTTTTTGCAACCTTTGCTTGTATGATTGAAGCCCCAGCACTTAAAGCAGGTCAGTGGAGAATGAATATATTCCTTCATAGGCATTATCATATAACCAATTTTGATTCTTTCTGGGAGTACTTCCTTGTTAAATGTGGCCACGAACAGTATCTTTTGAGTATTCCGCGTCTAAAATCTTCTTAAATGTGTCACATTCTGCCCTTTTAGTTCTTTAAGAATAATCTCATCTTCTAAATGTACGATTTCGTCACAAGAAAAGATTCCTCGTGAGAAATTCAAAGAGTTGTGTGGACTAACAACAATGCTTGTACCAAAAAAGGATCTTTCATCACACAATTTCTTTGCTACACATCTTTCTGGGCAACTGATTAGCAGGGTTCCTGACTTCTTAATTTTTGACACACCTATATTTTTCCCAAATGTCTTAAGCCACCTTTCTACAACGAAAGGGCTTATTGTATTAAAAGATTGTTCTTTTTTTTCCATTTTTATGACAAGATACCTGATGTTTTCTAGTTCGGTATGTGTGGTCATGTTTATGGATTTATTGCTTCCAGCAGTTTCAAATTCTTGGCTTGAGAAGTTCTTGCTGATGTTCTCCCTTACTTCTGCCATTTATTTCAGGTTTTTGATGGTTTTTTCCTGTGTTTGGCGAATTTTCCACGGAGAAATATTTTTCGTGGTTTCACAGAAAAATGCGATCATATGATCTCTTTTTTTTTTTTTTTGAAATATTAAAATAAAAACAGTTATTATTTTCGTTCGACCTTTCTTGAAATCGTTTTATGGTCCTACCTGGATGTGTCGGCGAGCCCCCACAATCCACTTCTAGAGACACTTATTTCAGAGTTCAATGCATTTAAAAATATCAAAACATTTCACATTTTCTCGTGCTCTTCTACTATTGTACTAATGCTAGGAAAATATGAATTAAAAAAAAAAAAAAAAAGACATCAACGGTATAAAGGTAGTTGAAAATATTCACAAGGTGTCTTGGAATCTCTCTTTTGGAAAGCTATATTTCTAACAATACTTTTTTTTTTATATATATTTTACTTATCCTGTATTATTGTCAAATACATTCTACTACTATAAGCAATTAAAAAAAAAAACAGACAACTTCGAATAAACGAAATCAATTACTCCAAATCCTCTGTTTGTTTCCTGTCTTTTCTTCTGTATGTGTTGGCTCCAGGTTAGTCGTCTGTCAAGTAAGTCCCAGTTAGGTAACTTGGGTTTTTTTTTTCACAGATTTCACTCTGGTAAAGATTGATTGAAGGGCATTTGGATCTTGGAAGAGTGAATGTTATGTGGGAGGAATTTTCTGGATTGACTTTAATGCGCCATAAAAATAAACTAAATCGGCTTATTAGAAGTTGGGGCTTAATCTGCTTAATTATGTTCAAATAGAATGAAACCACCATCAAGGTATATATATATATATATATATATATATATATATATATATATATATATATATAAATATATATTATCTGTAAACATACGGGTCGTATCCGACCCAATAGGCATAAAACTGCGCATGTCTCTTCAAACGCACACTCCAACGTCAAAGGGCTGCAGGTACCCTCTCAATCAGTACTGAGGAAGCGAACCACGTTTACGTCTGTCACGTAAGCACTATTTTTTTTTTTTAATCAACTCTCAATGTAAATTTTTCCTAACCAGTATTTATGATAATGTACCTAACTAAAGATATTGTTGATCTAGGTTTTCATAAAAAAAAATCATGGTTTCTGGAGATAATAAATTATTTACTAACATAGAACACGTTATAGCCGAATTCAGACGATAAGAGGAGCAATCTGATGCAGAATTAGATGACCAAATTGATGAAATAGATTCAGAGTCTGACGATGGTTTTCTTTCAAATGATTATGAAGGAGTCGAGGAGCACTCAAATCAAGATGATCAAGAAATAGAATCAAAATATAGAAGATGATTTTTTTTTCAATTCGACCCACATCTGTCCCAGTGTGCCCCAATGCCAGTGATTCTTTTACCAAAATAGAAATGTGATATATTCTGTTCCTAGAGTTTTATATATATATACATACATATATATATATATATATATATATATATATATGTATATGTATGTATATATTTGTGATTACTAATTTCTTAACGTATCCAAAACAATTTACTATATTTTCTTATTTTTTTTTCAAAATTAATTTTACTTTCCTGAACTCAAATGCTTGTTTTCTTTTATGAATTGTCTTTTATATTTTAAAAGTTTATAGTATTCTCCTAATATTTGAAAATAAATGAGTAAATCCCAATAACTTATTGCATTCCTGGCCCAAAAATAGCTCTATTAAGTACGGGATCGGATACGACCCAACGTTTATGCTTGAGTGTCAAGCTAAAACGTTTATAGAGGACGGATATATATATATATATATATATATATATATATATATATATATATATATATATATATATATATATATATATATATATATATATATATATAAATATATAGGATATTTTAAGCAAATTATTCAGGATTCACTTGCCATTTTCTAAGGAATGTGCTCAGTTATGCAGCTCCTGCGTGACAGGTTCTTTTTTTTATGATTAATTATTATTGAGCATTCGTTTACATTTTCGTATAAAAGGTTCCATTGAACAGATCGCCAACAAATATGAAATGAACCCTAGTGAATGTTCATACACGAATCCCGATGATTGAAGCGGGGTTGATTTGTGCGGATGTTGGCAGCCCTGGGACAGTTTTCCATTGCAACGGTATTTCCATTAGCAGCTGTTGGCCAGCCTGATAAATGGCTGATGATGAATGGCTTTGCGGAAAAACGAACGGGATAATCCAGCTGAGCCATCACTCGGATCGCTAATTCACTCCCGACGAATATTACAGTGGATTAGGTACTTTCGCTCGTGTGTTGATCTTTCTCTTAAAATAATGAAATCAACTGATCGACGACAATTAATGATAATGGAAATATTTTACGCGGTTGTATTGATTTGTTGAATAGGGCTCGTTAATCTTTCGAAGTTTTGGGTTGGATTTTGCTCTCTATCTAAAGACCTCGTCACGTCAGATCAAAACATTAGCATTGTCAGATCAAACACGGTCAGGCCTGTCAGTTTGGCCTGAACAGTCCGCCGGAAAGCCGGTCGCCTGAACGTGTATACAGGGTGTATCAGCCTTAAGCCGACAGACTTTGTATATGTATGGGGAATCGAAAGACTAAACCAAAAAGTCCTTTGGCGATTTTCTCGTTTTCGCATCGAGAAGAACGTTTTTGGACAAATCCCCATCTATCGCTTGCACGAAAAACACCTCAATACAAAAGTTCAATGCAACGTGATGATTGCGTTTGCATAACCCATCGGATTAATCGGAATTTGTTCCCTAAAGAGTTAGACATTTTTTGATCCGTCAAACCGTCTGCGCGTGGAAACTAGAAAAAAATAATCTCATATTCACACTTATTCCGGAATAATTGTGTTAAAAAAGTTCTAATTTCGGTACAAATTACTATCCAATCTAAATTTAATGCCTCAATTAGACGCGAGACGATAAATTAAAATGTCCATCCGATGGAAATTTGGTCTCATCTTAGATATAATTTAATAAGCTAAAACTTTGGTGTTGAGGTTATTTTTCGTACAATGCTTCGTTTCAGCGATAAATCGGGATTCGTCCAAAAAAACAAGGCTTTTTTGAGAAAATCGCCAAAGGACTTTTTGACTCAGTTTTTCGATTTCCCTTCGATTTACGAAGTCTTTCAGTTTATGACTGGGACACCCTGTATATTCCCGCCGGTCCGTCAGTTAAGACTGTTACGCGTTCAGGCGACCGGCCTTCAGCCGGACTGTTCAGGCCTGCCTGATGGTGTGTAGTCTGCTTTTAACTCCGGATCGTGCGGAGCTGTGAGGCCTATCTTCGTCTTCCTATTCTGCCATTACTAGCGTCGACGATTCTCGATAAATTTCAGCCATTCCCTCCGGTCCTGCAAAGCTGCTTCATCTGCTCGAGGTTTTTGCCTCTCTTCCCTCCAATCTTCTGGATGTTTTCCTCGTAGGAGATTCTAGGCAGTCATCGCGGTTTTTTCCCAGAAGGCTGAGCTTCTAGAGATTTCTTAGGTTATCTTTCATCGTCCACAGGACATACGTGCCCAAACCACTTAAGCTGCCGGGATTCGAGTAATGTCCTTAGTTCTGTCACCTCAAAACTATTATTCTTTCATTTCTGATGCAATCTCTTCTTGTCTTTCCAAGGGGCTTGCTTATCAAGTGTTACCCAACTTTCGCTCCCATATGTTAGGATTGGGAGGTGAAACGATTGGGGTTCATTAATGGCCACCTCCTGGACCCAGTATTAGTTACTGTAATTAATAAATTCAAAATAAATGTGTATTTTATTTATTTGCTGTTTTAGGATTTTTTTTAAATTTTCGTGGAAGTATTTTTTTTATGGTTTTAAGTAAATATTAACTTAATATTGAAGTAAATATTTTTATAAATAAATATTTCTTTTAAGATTTTGAATAAACTGAAGAAAAAATTTAAACTTTCTTTTCACAGATCCATGTTTTTTTTCCATACTTTTGTTCCTAAATCGCTCACATACTTCAATAACACAGGGTTGTGATACATGAATGGAAAGCTGGTTAAATGAGGAAGTTTTTCTAAAACCCGGAAATCTCAGATCCTGCCCATTGAGGTGTAACGCTGGTATGAAATATCGTAAAAATGTCAGGAAATTTAGAATTGCCTTCTTTTGGTAAGATATACATACTTACATTCATTCATTTTTACGTTTACTATCAACTAGTCTTATAGTAAATTTACTCTGCTTTCGATAGGTTTCACTTCCTTTCTATAAGAACCACCTACAACGATTATTCTTTTAAAACCCACGTTTATCTCGATAAAACAATAAAACGACGTTTCTCCCTTATGTGTGAGAATTCGGAAAATCGATAGAACATTTTTTGTTCCCCTAAAGGTCCTCTGTCACCTCCCATAATATGACTAGAAATTTACGGGACACCCTGTTTATATGATCGTTTTAGCGCAGTACTCTCGTTATTTGAATTCAGTTTAACTCTTTAGCGCCTCCAGGCGAGTTAACTCGCCTTTCTCTTCTACTCTACTTTCAGACTGCAGCTTATATAACTCTCCTAGTAGTAGCTAGCAATAGTTTTAGAAGTAAATAACGACCACTAGCCACCACTAGGTAGCGTTAGCTTCCTGTTTGTGGCTAATAGAATTAAAATAGAGTAGCTTGTACCAGGCCGTGAGTTAACTCGCCTTTCTCTTCTACTCTACTTTCAGACTGCAGCTGATATAACTCCCTAGTAGTAGCTAGCAATAGTTTTAGTAGTCAATAACGACCACTAGCCACCACTAGGTAGCGTTAGCTTCCTGTTTGTGGCTAATATAATTAAAATAGAGTAGCTTGTACCAGGCCGTGAGTGTTAAGGACTGAGCACTTATCACTCCGTCGTGGGTTTGATTCCCACTATGGGATGGTGGCTTTTCTTTAGTACAAAGAAAATGCATAAGCACTATCCTGGCTAGGAATGGGTGGTAACCTATAGACAACCCGTCCTAAAATTCTTAGATAATAATGGACGTTAAAACTTAAATTAAATCAATAATGTTCTTTAGGAAGTGTAAAAACAATTTGAAAATTCGTTGCGTTTGATGAGTATTCAATTCCTACCAGTGTTCAGTGTTTGGTCAATATCGGTCAAAAGGTGTGGATTTGTAAAAGAAACTAACAGACAGATAAACATCCAAATTTTATATATACAGATTAGATGCAGATATTTAGCCGTAGTCTAAGAATAGTTGGATATCGCCTAAGAACGAACAGACCGACAAACGACTGAGTTTTTGATATATAGATGTGCTTACAATTTTAATTTTATAAGATAGTGACCCTATTTTTCCAATAATAGTAGTAGTAGTAGTAGTAAAGTAAATTTTATTATATACATGTACAAATAATAAGTCCTTGAGAAATTTACAATAAATTTACATAAGCTTGGATATAATCCATCACCTAAGCGACACCACATAATATAATACACATGAAAATAAAATAAAAATAAATATAAGTGATTTTAAACAATATAAAAACAAATAAATAAGTAAAACAAAAATTGATCCTCCTTATTCCTGGTAATCAAATTTAAAATTCATAGCCTCTTTAACGTAGTGGTATAGTTTTGAGTAGTCCTGGCCGTTCAAATAGTCTATTGCTTGCGAGTGGGTTAATCTATTTCTGTGGAAGATGTTTACTCTTATTTCGGAGAGGATTGGGCATACAGCTAGGAAATGGATGATATCTTCGGGTAGTTTTATGTTGCAAAGAGAGCAGAGGGCACTATCATCAGAACTCCAAGGCTTCCGGTTCAGGTTTAGCGTTTCTGTTCTGGCTCGCATGATGGTCCTTATCATTTGAAGGCTGTTAGTGTCCTTGTTATAAGACGGCTGCATACATTCAAATTTCATAATTTTGTAGGTTGTGTGGAACTGCGCGTTCGTTAGCCTGTCTTGTAGCTTTTCTTTTTGTAGGGAGTCAATACTACCTACTATGCATTTGACGGTTGCATGTATCTTGTCTAGTGGGATTGAAAAAAAAGTTTACGAGTCGTATCCTGCTTTAATACAGACATCACGTAAGTCATTGTACCAACCTACCTTACTTGCAACCACTTTAGCTGCAAGTTGCTTAGTGAGCCTCTCTTCACTTATTTTTCCAATATATTCATCTGTTGCAGAAGGTCAATTTTATAAAAAAACACTTACTTTCTTCTCTACACTTTTATTACGCCCTACAAGTTTCACGTCGTTATGACGCCTCTTCAGGAGCACTTAAACTAAATAAAATAAAATATTGTTACAGCCTATACCTTAGAGAACCTTCCGTAGGTAGGGCCACGTCTGTAAAGACCTAGGAAGAATCTCCTGGATATATCAAGACAAAATCCGAACTAAAGATGATCTAAAAGAAAAGGAAACCAAATATTAGGTATATTAAATTGATTGTGCAATTTGTGATAAGGTGTATGTAGGGGAATCGGGACAACTATTAAAAAAGAGAATTAAACAACACGCCAAAAACCTCGACGAGACTGAAAACAAGACTGTATTGGTGGATGATGTGATACGATATAGCCACACATTTAATTTTGACACGGTAAAGGTATTAGATAAAGAGAAAAATATACACATAATTAAAAATAGGAAAAAGGCCGTTAGAAAAAAAAAACAAATATCAAATTCCTGGTTAAAATATTTTTCAATTTAATAAACAAAACTTCTTTTGGAAAATCGACATTTACCCTAAAACTATCGATTTTAAACAGCTGATACCTAGTAGACATGATTGATCTTATCAGTCCAGAAGTGGCTCTACCTACGGAAGGTTCTCTACGGTATAGGCTGTAACAATATTTTATTTTATTTTATTTAGTTTAAGTGCTCCTGAAGAGGCGTCATGACGACGTGAAACATGTAAAGCTGAATAATGGAGTAGCAAAGAAAGTGTGTGTTTTTATAAATTTGACCTTCTGCCACAGATGAAAAAATTTTTTTTTTATGTGTTGGTCAAAAAACCCATGATAGTACTTTTGCATGTTTGAAACATGGTAATTTTGAAGGCTAAAGAGCATAAGAGAGATGAAATTTTTTTGAGCAGAGTGATTTTCCCCGTAGTATTAAAAGGCAAAGTGTTTTTCATTGAATAATGAAGAGCCAGCCGACAGGACTGCAGTTCGTCCGCCATTATGAATTCATAGAGTAACCGATATATAATTCAATAACTTAGATAGCTTAAAGTAAGTTGGCGAATGTTAAATAAACCATCAAAGTGATAAAACTGCATGCCAATGAATGTATCTGCTTTAAACGGATTCTCCTGATTTTTAAGGCTTTGGAATAATGTATTCAATGTTTACACATTCATGTCGTGTTTATATAGACATATTATGTGTATGGGGAAATGTATTCACAGTCGGTTGATTTGTCACTCCGAATAGGAGCATTGGTAGACAAAACTAATAGTAATAATGTAGGAATTCTGTTTGAGAATTGGAACTATTCTCATATTTGTAGAATTAACAACCCTAGACCTAGGAATTCAGTCGGAGGTTTCATTTTATTTACACACTAGTGCGATTCCACAAAGTTCTTAACCCTCCGTTAGTGGCGCGCACCTGTAAGGTGCACATTTTTTTTATATATAGCTGGCGAATAAGGCGGAAGGTCAATAAAATATCGCCACACACTTTTACACTTTTTATTTATCTTCCCTACATGTTTCGCACCCTTTTTGGTGCCTCTTCAGGGGAACACTCTTAAACATTAAATTCAGCCTCAACCTGAGGAATGGAACCTTCCACTAGCAGGGCCTCGTCTAGACTGGTCATTGACTGAACGAATCCAATATGGTGTCAAATAGCCAGCTGATCGATAATCGACCCGTCATAATTTTAAAATTGATTTTAATTTCCAGATAAAATATAGTACCAATTTTCCTATTTTTTATGAAATAAATTAATGAAAATATTATTAAGATGGTGTATTTCCGTTTTTTTATTTATCACTTTTTTCCTGTTTTTACTGATGTGTATGTTTTCTTTAATCGTTCTTTTCATTCTATTTCTTTCTTTCCCTAATATTCTGATGTTTTCAAAATCAAATTCATGACCATAAAGAAATAGAATGAAAAGAAAGATTAAAGAAAACATACACATCATTAAAAACAGGAAAAAAGTGATAAATAAGAAAACGGAAATACACCATCTTAATAATATTTTCATTCATTTATTTGATAAAAAATAAGAAAATTGGTATTATAGGACTATATTTCATCTGGAAATTAAAAGCAATTTTAAATTTATGACAGATCGATTATCGATCAGCTGACTATTTGACACTATATTGGATTCGTTCAGTCAATGACCAGTCTAGACGAGGTCCTGTTAGTGGAAGGTTCCATTCCTCAGGTCGAGGCTGAATTTAATGTTTAAGAGTGTTCCCCTGAAGAGGCACAAAAAAGGGTGCGAAACATGTAGGGAAGATAAATAAAAAGTGTAAAATAGTGTGTGGCGATATTTTATTGACCTTCCGCCTTATTCGCCAGTTATATATGTATATTTGAGCTAAGGGTCATTTAATGAATAAATATTTTTTTTATTGTTTGGATCACGGTTGGCAGCCGTGTTTTGGCGGGCTCTCCGCTTTCCTATCTTCCGGATTTCCGTTTTCCCGCCGGCCAGTCGCATTGACGCCTTTTTGCGAAGTCATCATCGTCGGTGGCTGCCCTCGTCACCTCTCAGGTGCCGCGCCACAACTCACGTAAGTTTTACAGATATGAGATATTTCCACTTTTCGTTCTCTATCTTACTATGCTATCATCTATGAGTATGTGGGTGAGTTTATTCGATCGTAGAATAAATGAGAGGAGTCAAAATTGGTCTTCAACTGCTAGGAACAGCGCCACTATTCGCGTGATTTCCTATCCTTTTTTACATGAATATCCAGTAGGATAAGATTTAAGATGGCGTCCTATATACATTTTAGCAACACAGGATCACAGGACGTTGTTATTAGCATAAATATGCTTTAGCGATTAGTAAACTGAAAAAAAGTGTTATAAAAAAGCATCCCAAAAAAGCGTCCGCTGGTACTATTTCTCACAAATAGCAAAGTTATCACGTTGCTGAGGCACACTTTTCCGCGCGAAATAGGGTTTGCACCTGTGAGGTGTAGCGCCACTATGGATGTCCCTAAAAGGGGCGCCACTACTGGAAGGTTAACCCTAAAGTCATTTCCGTAACAGAGAATAATTATAGATACTATTTTGTTAATAATGTTTTTTTTAATTATTTTTCTCTATATTTTGTTTTTCCGTTTGTTTATTAATCCTTCATATATTTTTATATAAATACATTCATTTAAGAAAGTTTTATTTTACTGTCGTTACCCAACGCAATGCTGTAATTTTCGGGGATTTTCAATTCGTCTCATTCCTTCCTGCTGTGGTGGGAGTGAACTAAGGTGTGTTTTATAAACAGTGTATCATCACATCTTTGAAATTTGGGGGGAGGGGGTCCATGCGAACGTTTTGTGTGTCCGATTCTCATTCGGGCTATGACTACCTCCTTTCTCCTGTTAGCCCTCGATGAAGAACCCCTGGCATTCTATTGAGGATTTTATTTCTCTTAGTTTATATTCAACCAGTTCTTGCCACTTTTTAGATCAATTTCCAATGCAGTTAATGGCGTGTCAGCTTATGTGCTTCATTTGCTGCCCTTCAGCTATTTCGTTACCCCGTATTCCAACATGACTAGAAGCCCATATCAATAGGAGCTTGCTTCTCTGTTTATAGACTGTGTCCATGTTTTTGTACCAGAGTATATTTCTTGTATGATGCGAAGAGCGCTAAGTTAATCCGTACAGATAACTAGTTGGGTGTCTCATGGCAGTAAGCTCGGTAGAGTGAATATTGCAAAGACTATTGGGCTTGTTTCTCATGCGGGAGATGGTGGGTGGTTCGAGACCCACCGGTGGCATGGATTTTCTCATCCCACGACTCGGTCGTTGCACCAGGATGTCGGTGCAAATGGCCGAAATTATGATGCGCAGTAAAAAAAAAAATAAATAAATTTGGATTGTTTTTTTTTTTTTGTTATTACCCTGTCATCTTACTGTTGACCCCGGAAATTCCGATCTGTCAGTGAATATAGCTTTAGCATTTTATGTTTCCTAAGGTATCTAGAACTTTGTTTCTTTTTTCTATAACCGGGGTATCTCCTTTAGATTTGTTAATGGTTTTGGCGAGTACTGTGTACTGTGTAAAGAAAGGATTTAATGTACTTGATAAATAAAACAGAAAAATATCATGTAGCGGATTAGGTTAGCTTAATCTCCTAATATGCTAGAGGAACTGAGTTCAAAGTTAAATAGCGACAAGAAAAATATGAGACACTCGGTTTGCAGGAGCAACCTTTTTTTTTTCAGAGGGCCGCATCGACCTCTGGGCTATTAGTGCCGGCATCCCTGGGGAATAAGGAATTTTCCCAACGAGCCGTAAGATAAAAAAATTCCTGTCGTCGGAGGGACTCGAACCCACCATCTCCCGCATGGGAATCACGGGGAGACCCGACGAATGACGATTTTCGTCATTTTGAGTGAGTGTATATAGTTTAATTTATATATATATATATATATATATATATATATATATATATATGTGTGTGTATATAAATAAATATATATATATATATATATATATATTGGGGTTTTCAAAATGTCTCACGGATCGGATCAAATCTTACAGAGGATCAGATACGGCCCGCGGGCCGGCTGTTGGTAACATATATTCTAAACTCTACGCCAGACATATTGAAAAGAATATTCAATAGAAATTGTCAAAATGTTAACATTGCTCCACTTCACAGTACACTAGAATAGTTTTAACTAAATCTTTGGTTAATATTCATAATTCAATAATAAAATTACTGGAATTATTAAAAATTAATGAAATTCATAGATACTTCAATAAAGAATTCAAAAGAAGTATTAAAAATAATAAAACATTTTAGAGAAGAGTTTAATGAATTTATAAGAAGCCTGAATGAAAAATTTAATAACTGAATCTGAAATATGCAGGGGTCATGACCGGTCTGTTGTCAGAGTGAACTGAACTTTCCGGGAAAATGGATGAAATTTAATTGCGACTGGTGAGAGGGGGAGGATGGTTGTTTGCCCTAAGGGAGGAGGGGGCAGAAAATTCCAGGAGAGTCGAAGGAATTCCTCAAGGTGTCTCCTCTCCCCCCCTTCTACTTTCGCTATCCTCAGTCTTGTTAGTATAATGGTGTTTATCCGTTCCTCTGGAGTTATTTGAAAGGATTGAGGATTTTCTAACACTTACTTCATTGAAGATGATTATTATTGCGTCGAATGAAATTGGAAACGGGAGACTTATAGCGCACACAATCTAGAATTTTAAGGACCGTACAGTGGTTTGGAGTGGGAAAAACCACAAGATATTACACCTAATTAGTTGTTGAAATCTGCTCTAATATTGTTTTTTTATTTTATGAATAGTTATGACATCACAAAACACCTTTTCGTTGACTGTTTTCTCACCGAGTACACAGTTTTTAGCGAAAAGTAAAACAATATTTTATACCACTTTTTTAATTTCGTGAAAAATTTATATTGCCCAAGAATCACGTCCTGTAATGTGGACGTTCAAGGATTGCATAGGGGGTCCCAGATCGTCCCTAGGCCTACCCAGCCTTTTATTATTTTCATGGGTACCCGCAAACCCATGAAAAAGTAAAATTTAATTCATATCCACTGTTCACATCCCGTAACACCCGATCTCGTCCTTCCGATCTTTATATTCCTTCCCACCGTACTGCATTATTCGAAAAATCATTTATCATCCTCGCTATGGAATTCCTTACCTCTGTTTGTCCGCCATTCTACCAATTTAGAAACCTCTAAATCCCGACTCTTCCACCACCTTCTATCCCTGCAGGTTTTACCCAATCCCTAGTTTATATAGAAGCTATACATTATATATTGGTAGTATTTATAGGTTTATATATTTAATTCTTTATTAGTTTGTAATTTCAAAATTATTCCTATGGGACTTGTGTCCTGGAATAAGAATACGAATTTCCATTTCATTCAAACGGGTGCCTAGTAGTATCTAACCCTCTAGGCCCTCATGGCCTGTTACTCAACTGACTTTTGTATATATATATATATATATATATATATATATATATATATATATATGTGTGTGTGTGTGTGTGTGTGTGTGTTAGCACAGCAACCACAATTTACGGGTATTGCCACGAAACGTGGTTTATAGCACTGGCAAAACAAACGTTTGAACGAGGTACATATGGAGGGGTGGGGCTACAAAATTATTAACATGCCCTTAACGGACGATTGCAACGAAATTCGACTTTTACCGTCTTCATCTAAGGAAAAAATGTGATGTTTATATTTAGCTTTTAAAAGAATTTTCTTTTTGCCAAAATATATTATCAACTTGGTGCATTTAGGTTGTCTGCTATATGTCTCTGAAATAAAAGTCAATTATCCATAGTTTATTTGGTTTAGAAAGAAATGCGGTCGTTTCCGCATTGTTTTACGTAAAAGTACTTGTTTTTATGTTGCTGTCCTATAAATTACATCGCCGAGCACAGCCTAATAAAATAAAATAATAATAAAATTAAGGTGTCAATTAACCATTATTATTTTTAGCGCGGTTCCTCCCTCCCCCATAGGGAGGAACCCCGCTTATAAGGTTGATACAATGAAACAATCCGGAAGTGCCGACAAGAAAATTTCGCGTTTCAGAACCCCTAGAGACCGAAAATAACGGTGGTTCAAATTTGTATGTATATATATATATATATTTGTCTGTTCGCTCTCTAGGTCGAAGACGAATGGTCCAATTTTGATGAAATTTGGTACAAAAATCAGTCGTCCAATATGAAAGGTCAAGTTCGTTAACCAGCAAAATCCGCCCACTGGAAGATGGAGTTTGGGGCGAAATTCGCGCAGAAAAAATCGTAACGCTTACGTTTTTGAGTTCATAAGCTTGTAAGTACTCTTTTTATAGGCTTCTTGGGCTAGGAAAACGAATGAAACCATTTTCAAGGCGATAGCTTTAACCGTTTTCGAGAAAATTGGAAAAATAGTTTTTGAATACCGTTTTTGGTTTGGGTACTTAAAATCATGGGATTAAGTTGAAACATTTTCTGCATGTTCTACATTCATTAAAACTAATATGTTGAAATTTTGGTTACGTTTGGAGTGAAGGAAGGGTTAGAATAAAATATTTTATTAACAGACTTAAAAAGTTTTGGTAACTTTGTATATTTTCCTTAATATCTCGAAAAATGTTGAGAATCTTGGTAAACGAAAGAATACCATTAGAAAGCTTACTAAATGCTCTACAAAAAAGGTTCTGATGAAAGTTTTTATTAGGCGATGTCAATCGGAGAAATAAGTGCTTAAAACATTAAAGTAATTGATTTTGCTTATTCGAACTGTTCTTTTTGTCTGTTTTTATTCTTTGTTATTTTTTAATTGCTTATAGTTGGATAATGTATTTTACAATAAAACAGATTAGGCAAAATAAGAAAAACAATTCATCGTTAGAAATATAGCTTGCCAAGAGAAAAAGATTCGTTGACGTCTTTTGATGATATTGATATTTATTTATTAAGAGATTCGCAACTTTTGGCGACTTGCTCTTTAACATACATCACGATATTACAAACGTCGTTTGAATATTTACGATATTACAGACGTCTTTTGAATATTTTCAATTGCCTTTATGCTGTTGGTTTTTTTATTTTATTTTTTAATTGATTTTATCTGTAGAATTATTACTACAGTAAAAGAACACAGGAATGTGTGAAAATATTTGATATTTTCCAATTCATTGAAACGTATGAAATGAAGTATCGGTAGAAGAGGATTCTAGGGTCTTGCGGACCTGACCCCAGGTATAGCCATAAAACCCTTTGAACAAAGGCCGAGGAAAATATTATCTGTTTCTATTCTATGCTTTTCAAATGAGAATAGGGATATGAACAGGAACCGGGGTCTCCCGTGGTCTAATTGCTAGCGCCTTGGATTCATAAGCGGGAGATGGTGGGTTCGATTCCCAACCTCCGGCAGGAATTTTATCATCCCACGGCTCGCTGGTGAAATTCCTCGCTACACCCTGGAAAACTGGAACCGCGCTAAGATGACGCAGTTCCTGCGAGTCGGACTTTTTGTAGAACGTTTTTGAACAGTTTGTGATAGAAAGTGACCGAAAATTTACAGTTATAAACGGAAATTTTAATAAAGAGGAATACGTCGAGAACAATTAACAGTATTACATTGGTTGTTCAGTAATTTAACTCAGAACTCGAAACTTTTAGAACTATATACATCTCTACCAATTTTGTAAATTATGACTATTTTTACATGAATGAATGTAAATTTATTATTTCATACATACATACATATATATATATATATATATATATATATATATATATATATATACATATATATATATATATAAAAAGAAAATAATAAAACAATTTACTTAGGCTTGGACATTGTCCATCAGCCAGAGTGCATACCTATATACATAAATGTATTTTATGTGTTTTATTAAGAATTTACAATGTTTTTTGTTGTTTTTTTTTAATTTTTAATTACAACGAGAAATGTATCTGTATAATTGTTTCGAGCACATCACCTTAGTTGCGGGTGCCCATAAATAAATGAATAAAAAAAAAAAACAATATATATAACTTAATTACTTAAAATAACAATATACATTTAGAATGTTCTGGACACCTCTAAAGAAGGCTTGATAAAAGAAGAAAAACAAAAATTAAAATAAATAATTAAACATAAAATGAAATAATAATTAATAAATACAGTTATAATGAAATAGACAGAGAGAAAAAATAAATAAAAATAAAATAAACAACTTATGAAATATAAATTAATAATTAAATTGGAGAATTAAAAATTAAATGACTATTTTTACATTGAATACTTGAATAATCTTTACGAGAAGATAAATTATTTTTGTAGGGCATTTAATCAAAATTTGACATCTTTTGAGCCTGGTAGAGCATCAACATATACAAGTACAAATACAAATAAGAAGTACCCGGAATTTTCAAACGTATGGTGTCTGAAAAGTGAGTATTTCTCAGTAAAAAATATTAATTATGTCATAAAGTCGACATCAGAAAAATGTTTCCTGACGATAGATCTAAAATACAGTAAAATTAACTAACGTTATCAAAACTTCGCCCTAAAGACAACGAAGAATCATAAAGATAAACTTTATTTTAATCTTTACTTATGTTTTGTTTGTGTCCTAGCTTCAATTCCAACATTTGAGATTAAAGTTTATTAACCCGTAAGAGAATCATAAGATATCTTTAATAATCTAATTATCATATTTTTATAATATACTTTAATATATAAGTCAAAAATAAAGATAATAGCATGAATGATATAAGAGGGAATTTTAGAGTTTTAGCAAAATAGAAGAATAATCATGATTGCAAATGTTATTAATGTGTATTTAATTTCAGGATAATGAGCGGAAAACGCTGCCTTTCCAAAGGTCTTCTGTAATTTTAATTAAAAACTCAAAATTAT
Source organism: Gonocerus acuteangulatus (assembly GCA_946811695.1). Classification (NCBI taxonomy): domain Eukaryota; kingdom Metazoa; phylum Arthropoda; class Insecta; order Hemiptera; family Coreidae; genus Gonocerus; species Gonocerus acuteangulatus. The sequence goes on along the minus strand of OX328125.1, from coordinate 102,156,376 downwards.
AATTAAAAAGAAGCTATATAGTTGTTCGTATGGTTTTTAGTTCTAGTAAAAGGCCTCAGGGCTGGTATATTCGGTCCAATAACCCTTAGGGTATGTTAAAACCAAATTAATTTCACAACCTAGGAGGAAATATCAGGAAAACGGGAAAATTAATAATTTTAAGGTTTTAAAGAAATAATCTTTTTTCAAATTTTATTTATAAACATACATATTAAACGTGAGAACGAAGTGTTTATGGTTGATGTTTTGATTCTCACGATGAATCATGAATTTTCTTTTGGGGGAAAAAAAGGCCTCACCGATATCATGTTAGAAAAGATTGTTATCCTGCAGATAATCTAGCCCAAAAAATTAAACTTTGCAATACAATTAAAATAATTAGATAAGTGTAAGTATTTTAATAATAATCGCATTGTATGTTTCTATTGGGTGTGTTTGAATGTATTGACAATCGACGTCAGAAAATGCACAGTGAAATTTATTCAGTAACCACACTTACATGCGCTTTTCGATAACATCGGCATCAGGCAAGGTGCAAGGAGATAATACTCCAAGCCACATATGGGTCAGCTACACCCGGGTTGCTGGCAAACTGGTTTTGTTTGTAACAAACGGAAAATAGCTTGAATTCAATTTCATTATTCACCGAGAAGGGATAACGAAAAATAAAATTGTTATGATCTGATACAAAAGCATGCTCATAAACTTGAAAGGAAGGCGACCGTGTGGAACGAATAACGGGCTTAACCCTATAGAGGCGGCAGCAGTCTTATGAGCAAAGGTACCTGGTGACGGGACCCTCCCGATACCTCCCTGTCCCTCCTGACGGCTACTAACTAGCTCCCTTCCATGCCCGCTCAACAATTGTCTTGTTTTTTTTTTTAGATTTGCATTCTCGTATTAGTAATATACTACATATATATTCTTTAATTAGTGCAGAAACCTTTCCACGTAACACCTTTGTACTAATAATAGAAAACTTATATCCCTGGAAACTGCGATGCTTCCTCAGCAAATTACATTGTTTACGCTTCGGAAAAAGCAAGCAGCTCTTCAATATTACCTCCTGGAGCTGAAGAAGGGCCGGGCTGCGATTTATCATCATCCGAGAAGTCTGAAACACGTCTACTAAGAAATCTGACTAATATTCTAAAAGAACTAGAGAAGCCCGCCGTCATTTTTTTTTTAATTTAATTTTCGAGCATCCCAACGACGGCGATTTGCTCTTTTTAAAATACAACAAATATTGATTTATACAATAATACAAACTTATAGAACTAAATACAACAAAAGAAAAGAAGCGACCGTCCTTATACGATATAGAGTGAGGTGGCTTCTACAGAAGCCCACCGTCAGCCAGTCACGACTTTCTGCTGGCTGCTGGAGAAGCCCACCGTCCAGAAAGGGTTAATGGACGTCAATACAGATGGAAAATTACATAAATTACTAAGATGTAGTAAGCCGTCGAGGTGGTACAAATAAAAGAAACGTTGGGTTTTGGAAAATAGAAACAGACACCTTCTCCAGCACTAAATATTTTACGGATGACGGACAACAAATTTGAATTCATAGTGACCAACATAACAGATATGAGGCGTATAGATGCAAAAGCGCTTCTATCTAACTTTTGGCTCATAACGTTTTCACTAACCAACGTTATAATATAGAACAGTATAAGATACTGTATTATACTGTTCTATTTTATAACGCTGGTGATTTTCGATATCAAGTAGGTAGGATTGGTGCAGATTTGAAAAAACAGTATGAGCCATAAATTGGATAGAAACGCTTTTGCATCTATACGCCTCATATATTTGGTTCGAGTACGCCGAAAGGTCCGAAATATAGATTTTTCGATAAATTTGCCTGTTTTTGTAAGACGATATGAAACTGTTCCAGATTACATTTATGGTATCTGTAAACATATTGGAAATTTACTTATAAAAACATTCTCCAAAGCCAAACATAGGGAAGCTAATCCTCGTTGCTACCGACCAAAAAAGTCATTATTAGCCATTGGAAGCGATGGAAAATTAGTCACTTCGGGAAGGCCGTGGAAAGGACGTAAAAAGACCCATTGACAAATACTAGGATTTAAGAGAGCTTCTACGAACTAGCTATTTATGAAATTCTGGTTGCTTGTGATGGTTTGAAAGTTTTCCAAGTATGAAAACCACAGAGTAAGAACTTGCAAGGCTATCACAGGGTAAGAGAGACCCAAAGAAGACTCAGGGATTTTTCAAGTAAATGACTGAGTAAGGCCTTTGACCGTGGGAATGGAAGAAATGGAACAGCTGGATCTGGGGAGACAGGAAAATAAATTTATTATTTGCAACAACAGAGTATAAAGCACAAAATACGAAGTAGGCAAAGAAAATAAATGATAAAACAAATTAAATAAATGCAAGAAAATTATGAAAAAATAAATATACAAAACTTTATTGGGGCTCGTGGAAATTAGCCAAGTATAAAACCTACTCGAGTCTTTTAAAATACGAGGAAAAACTCATTGCATAATATAATACAGGAATAAAGAAATAAAAGTATCAATGCAATTTTATTATTTAACAAAATGCAACGCTATAAACAAAATCAACAAACGGAAATATTAAAAAAAAAAATTCTTTGAATCCTCGAGAGATCTTTCGAACAAAACTTAATTAAAAAAAACGCTAATTCCGCTAGTTCATGATTATTTATTACTTAATAATATAAAAACAACGATAGATAGATACAAAACAGTATTTAAGCATTAAAGTTTTACAGAGAGACCATTTAATGTTCCTAAAATAATAAATTATAAAATATAGTAACTGTAATGTAATTAAGAAAAATCTATCCTTAAATAAAAAGAAAAGAAGAAGAAAAAACAATTATTTCGTTTAGAACCTTCTGCTCAAATTCAGGAACATAATTGAGGAGCTTAGTATCAAAGTTGGACAACTCCACTTTTGCTTTTTTTACAGGAGAGCCAAAAAACCACATCTACTATATTGATGTCAGTATCATGGTGATTTTTTTATATGTTATTCTTATAGGCCTCAGAAACATTATTTCAAAGGCACTACAAAATTATATAAGTATTAAGGCCGTAATTACACTTTAAATAGTGGAGTTGTCCATGTTTGAAACCACGTCATGGAGTTGTCTGTTTTTGAAACCAAAGGGAGCCATTTTAAAATTGAACCTATCCTTTTTTGAAACCAAACAAATATGAATTTGGTATGCTCGAGGGTGTTTAAATATAATGTATTTATGTCTAATGTATTAAATCAAAATTATATAGTTAAAAATTACATGAAAAATGTTATTTAAATACAGTTTGACAAAACTGAAATGAAACTAAATTATCCTTATTTTATTAAGTTTAGACAAAAAGTGGTTCTTAGCTATCCTCTTCGCACAGTTTTACCTATAACTACATGTATTGAAGTGGCTGTGCTATAATTTTCATCGCCGTACTCAGCCATACCTGTGCACAGCTAATAAAATAAAGTTACCAATTAGCGATGCGATTATTTTATGAAAAACGAGTTAACCATTATTATTTTCTGCAGGGAGTTGTTGAAAAGTTTTTAATAGCAAATAACTGAACATTAACGATGAGATCTATTTAATATTTAGTGTGAAACTGTCAATATTTATTTGTTATACGCGAAAATTTAAATAAAGAGGAATATGTCGAGAACAGTTACCAGTACCACATTAGCTGTTAATTTATTCACCTGAGGTCTTGAAAATACATTTGGAAGGATACATAGCTCTACCACTTGAGTAAAGTATGAATATTTTAAATTAAATACTGGCTGTTTTTCACGGTTGTTGTTATATAAAGTCCGTTTATTAATAAAATAATTATTCTATAGAATTGATAGTGGTCTCATTCGACTCGGCACAAAAGAAATTCTTCAAAAATCATACCTAAATCAGAAAGATTCAAGTACCTAGAGGTTTTGTCCCAAAATCCGGCATTCGGAACCACAGTGTGCCGTATAACAGCTAGTTATTAATAAGAATTATCGCCAAATACACTTATTACAAGTAACTATAAACATTCAGCCATGATTGATTTGCAATGCATGTTGGGAGCAGATTGCATGAATGCAAGCTTCTCATTGGCTACTGATGGAGTTGTCATTTTTTGAAACCAAACTACGTTGGAATTGTCCATATTTTGATTCTTAACGGTTGAAATAAACGCTATTTTACCTATTTTCTGTCCGTTTTTAACGAAAAACAGTTGTAAAATCGAATGCAGCATAAAAACCCACTTAAGAATCGCCAAAAATCTCAAAACTGAAAAAAGTGGAGTTGTCCAACTTTGATACTAAGCTCCTCAAATATGCTTTAGGTTCACTTGACAAACCCACGAGAGTATGGAATTTTATTCGCCATGAAGCACATATTTACAGTTGATTATAACAGTAAAACGAATTTGCTAGTAATACAAGAATCTTAAAATTACAACGAATTTTTGGTTGTTAGGAATAGAGCCTGCTGAGCAGTAGTCGAAGAGTGAGTACGTTTTCAGTACATAATTGTATTGACTTATTTAGCCTTCCAAGAATGAGGATTAAGAATTATCCGCTTCTGTGTAGTTGGCTACTGTCAGTTTCCTGTGTTTTGTGATGCCTAATCTATTCCATTTCTTCGAGATGTACGGAACCGCGCTAAGATGACGCAGTTCCTGCGAGTCGGAATTTTTTATCTATTCTCTTGTATTGTGTGTTTCTAATTGAGTATAGTTCAGTGTTTTCAAAGATTTCTGCTTGGCCTTCAATTAATTCTCTCATTTTACAATTAGTGTATCCACCTAGAAACACTTCACAAGCAGAATATTCACATATTTGCAGGAGAAGATAGGAAAGTGCATCAGAGAGATACTGAATTATTATGTCTTGTTCAAGATATAGGTCTAGTTTTAGATATAGCTTTCGTTTTTAATTTTACAACTAATCCAATTGAATCGATCCATGCAAAAAGAGCTTCAGTCAAAAAAAAAAAAAAAAAAAAAAAAAAAAAGTGAGAAAATTAGACTGAAACCCTTTCTGGACGGAATAATAAACTGATGACTTCATTTCTATGGCAACTATGTATTGGATTGAAGCCCTTTTAACATAGAAATGTGAAGTTACCTTTAGATACAAAGAATTCATCACTCATACTAACGAAAATATTATCGGAACTCATATTGGGAAAAAATGGACTGAAGTTCTTTTTGCATGGATGGATTCAATTAGAAGAATTTTCTATTTTTTCAAAAGAAAATACTCTGCTTATCATACTAATAATTATAATTTAAAAAGTAGGATAAATAGACTGTTTTTAGTTTTTGCCTAGGAGTCGAAGGAAGAAAGGATTAGTTGAAGGTTAGAACTAATTACTAACAGGAGGCTGTGAGGATATTGCTCGGTAGTTCATCTCCTTCATCCAGACTACTAACAGTACTACCTTAGTTGCTTGCTTTTCTTAGCAACAGCTGTTTTTTTATTATTTATATGTTTCTCTACAAATTAGGGTAGGTTATCTATTACATTAATTATGGCTAAGTACCAGTACCTAGTTGAATATGACTTCGGTTAGATTTCTAGCTTAATTATCTAGTATTTCGTAGGTTGTTATTTTTGACACCAGCTTAAGCCCCATACTTTCTAATTTTGTATTGCTAGAAGTGGTATTTTTATCTACAACTAAAGGATGCTATTTTATTTACTGCTAGACTTCAATTTTATCTCATACTAGCTGACTATCCGTGCTATTGCGTTAAATACGGTATGATCAAAATTAACGCTACTACATAATTTTGTACAGGTTATTATTGCACGGGCTTTAGAGTTACCAATGTGGAGGTAACCGTGCTTGTTGCCGTTGGGGAGTAAAACACGAAAAAAAAAAATACAACAACCACTTAAAAAGCTAGGTAAACAGAGACAAATACACGATGAGAAGTTTTAAGCACTTATCTCTTCGATTGACATCCCCACCGAACATTACAACAGAATCTTTTTTGTAGAGAATTTTTTGTAGAAGACAAGTTTCAAGTGAACTAATCACTATTTCTGAATACCCAAACAGAAAATTAGTTTGGAAAAGTATTTCCCTCATTTTTCCTCGTAAACGGTTACAGAAATTGATTAAAAAATGGTTTCATTCGTTTTCCTACGTTAAGGAACCTGTATAACGAGTTCCTGCAAGCATATGGACTCGAAAATGTAAGCGATCCGATTTTTTCGCTCAAATTTTGCTCCAAAAACCATGTTCCAGTAAAGGGATTCAGCTGGTTAATGAACTTGACTTTTCAAATGAGAAGAAAGATTTTTGTACTAAATGTCATCGAAATCGGACCATTTCAAAGCCGATGAGGAACTTCTTAATAATTCAAACCCCCCTAAAAGTACTTAAACATTTGAATATCAAAAAACCCTTTCTTAGCGAGTTTTTATATTCTAAACGGATTGTGCGTGAAAAATTTCAAATTTTTGTGTCAAGTGGTTCGCCAGGGCGTAAACTCTATGAGGGACAAAATTACAGTTTATTTCTAGTAATTCAAGGTCTGCCATCATAGATGAAATTAAACTCAATTAAAAATAATACTATGAAATAGATACAGTACGGTAACAGCTGTTCTGTTATCGTCCTAGCAACCTTGGCTTGCCTGCTCTCTAACCAACTAAAACTTTAAAGCCCTCAAAAAATACTTAAAAATTCGAATATCCATGCAAAATTTCAAATTTTTCTGTCGAGTGGTTCGGGCTGGGGGATGATTTTCGGTCAGTGAGTGAGTGGTATTTGACAAATATATAGTAGATCTTTAAAAGCCACAACATATTTTGTTTTGTTTTTTTAAATACCCATACGACGGTGTTTTTAATCCAAAAGATATATCCGAAAATTCTGCTCTAAGTCACTATCCTCGCGGACGAAGTCGCGGGCACAGTTGGTAAATAATAATAATATTCCAAGGTTTCTAAATATCACTAGGGATTTAAATGTTATGGAAAAACCCTAGGATGGCCCAAATTTCTGGGATTTCTTCTTGCAGTATGGACTTTACGTTTTTAAATGATCCTTTTTTTTAATGAGAGATATTCCCCTTCATGGTTAGTAAAGACTTAGCCCCAAGTGTTTTGAGCTGTTTATGAAAGAAGCTCTTCCTGTATTGGAATGCTCAGCTTGAGCCAGCTAAGGCTCTTGCATAAATTGAAGAACGAGCCTTCCTTCTTTCAGCTGCTTGATTGAAGGGGCTCATTCAAAAGCCTACACTTAGCTGATTGAGCGCTCTGTAATTCCCTCCTGCAATTCCTCATCTCCTATTTCAATGGAAAATATACTCAATTAGAAATATTTATTCTTCTTAGGACTTCTTAAATATTCTAAATAGATTACACAAGTCAACAAATTTTAACTTTTTGGAAGTAACACAGAAGTGAATCACCATTTTGCGGGTTTTCAGATACGCTGAATCCGAATCTGACATTATTTTTTCCCCTTCACAAGTTTTTAAAATATAGGGCGTTTAAGTTGATTTGTTTATAATAATGAATGTTAAAATTTGCTCTGTCTACAGAATTTATTGGGCTTTCTGGTTTCTATAATTTTTATAGAAACCAGAACGCTACTCAGTGTTGGGCAAAAATTATTGAATAAATGTATTATTTTATTCATGAATGAAGAATAATTACTTTTATTCGTTATTCTGTGAATGAAGTTTATGTTTTATTCACAAATTATTCGAATGATCAATCAGAATAAACATATTTTAGTGAATAATGGTAGATTTATTATGATATTGGCAGCCGGAAATATGTATGTATATATAAATATATATATATATATATATATATATATATATATATATATATATATATATATTCTTTTTTATCCTAGTAGGCATGGGGTCATTAAAGCAGTCTTCCCTTTTTTTTTTTTTTAATACTACTTTATTTATTGGGCCCGACAGCCCCCTTTATTTATTTCTTCGCATCTCTTCAGGGGCACTTCTTGCAAGGAAGTCCTCTCGTTCCCATGTACTCCCTCCGGAGTCCGGCTTATTACTGTAATAAGTATTATTATTATTTACCAGCTGTGCCCGCGACTTTGTCCCCGTGGATAGTGACTTAGAGTAGAATTTTCGGATATATCTTTTGGCTTATGAACACCGTCGTAAGGGTATTTAAAAAAAAAATCTACTTTACCGTAATGCTTCTCTGTACACGATATTGGACGTGTAGCCATCGGGGATCAAGCATACAGGCTGCTAGGATTGCTAAAACGTTACAGAGCCACTAAGCTGACCCCTTAGGGATTGTTAAACTCAAGAGTGTATAGAGAGTATGACAGACAGCATACATAAAAACAAACAGACAAAAATTCTAAAAACCATGGACAATCACCAGGATATTATACCTGGTGATTGTCCATCCGAGGTAATAATATCCCAAAGCCTTGCACAGCCTCCTCACCCACCAGTATCCCCAGTCAGAACAATTCTTGGTTATGCTCGCAAATATAATGGGTGTTCCCAAATGACATCTTGGAATCATAAAATTTAAATTTTGACGTACATTTATTGTTGACAACGAATTTTAACCTGTACTGGTTAAACTCCTGTTATCTGTAGGCATTCAGCTGGTAATATAATTAAAATATTCCGAGGAATTTATTTGATTTATATTAAGGTTTTACTCATGAACAAATTCTCGAAATTCGTTCGTTTGGTATTTTACGGCAATTCTTTTTGTTTTTTTATGAAAGTTATATTGATCAAGTATTAAAAAGGCGCGTTGGCTCATTGAGCTAAAAAAGAACGAAGTATATTATTGCGATTTCGAAATTTTAAGTAGATATGTTAAGATACTTTCTATGTACTGGCTATCTTCAGCGAGAAGTTCATACATGTTGAATGGGATATTTAAATCATGCGGTCAGTCTAACATAAGATCTATGTCTCACCGCAGCCAACGCGATAATCATGCGGTCAGTCTAACATAAGATCTATGTCTTACCGCAGCCAACGCGATAATCATGAGGTCAGTCTAACATAAGATCTATGTCTTACCGCAGCCAACGCGATAATCATGAGGTCAGTCTAACATAAGATCTATGTCTTACCGCAGCCAACGCGATAATCATGCGGTCAGTCTAACATAAGATCTATGTCTTACCGCAGCCAACGCGATAATCATGAGGTCAGTCTAACATAAGATCTATGTCTTACCGCAGCCAACGCGATAATCATGCGGTCAGTCTAACATAAGATCTATGTCTTACCGCAGCCAACGCGATAATCATGCGGTCAGTCTAACATAAGATCTATGTCTTACCGCAGCCAACGCGATAATCATGCGGTGAGTCTAACATAAGATCTATGTCTCACCGCAGCCAACGCGATAATCATGCGGTCAGTCTAACATAAGATCTATGTCTTACCGCAGCCAACGCGATAATCATGAGGTCAGTCTAACATAAGATCTATGTCTTACCGCAGCCAACGCGATAATCATGAGGTCAGTCTAACATAAGATCTATGTCTTACCGCAGCCAACGCGATAATCATGCGGTCAGTCTAACATAAGATCTATGTCTTACCGCAGCCAACGCGATAATCATGAGGTCAGTCTAACATAAGATCTACGTCTTACCGCAGCCAACGCGATAATCATGCGGTCAGTCTAACATAAGATCTATGTCTTACCGCAGCCAACGCGATAATCATGCGGTCAGTCTAACATAAGATCTATGTCTTACCGCAGCCAACGCGATAATCATGCGGTCAGTCTAACATAAGATCTATGTCTTACCGCAGCCAACGCGATAATAATCTCGAGGAATTTATTAAAATAGATTCCGCAGCGATTAAAAAATTGTTTCTGTCCTACTTATGTTCCATGTGGAAACGTGGCAATTCTACTCTGTACTTTCAATGAAGGAATTATTCCTTTGTCATATCTTCACCCACAGAAATCATGATGAGGACGATGAGTCTTCTGAACAGCAAGAGCCCATGAGATATGGAAAATAGCCTATGAAACACAACGGGTGAACTCAGTAAAATGTTAAGTCAAGTAAAAGTTAGCTATCAAAACATTTCGATGGAAAAATCCATAATTTGTGTTCGATTTTTTTTTAATTTCATGTGGATCTAACATGTTTTGTAACCTTTTTGATAATATTCTTCGTTAATTCTGTATATTTATCTTTAACCTGAAGAAGGCCACCAAAGGGCAAGCTGAAACGTCAAAAATATAAATTTCGTCGAAAGTCTAACTGTTTTTCTTTGCGATATAGGTAGGGTATAGGTATAGTATAGGTATAGGTTCTGATATAGGTAGAGGGGCCCCACCTGTATCAGACCTCTTAAAAAATTTCATTATTTATACAATACTGGAATTTAGATGAATAAATACTGAAATTATAAACATTGATAAAAAATCAAAACAAAAAAAAAAAAAAAATAATCGTGTAATTGAAAGTTATTTCAGTGAATCGTCCTTTCCGAACGGGAACTGGATACTTGAATCAGAGAAGGTTAAATGTAAAAGAGGTAAAGTTAGCGTGAGAGAAACTCTGAGAAAGGCAGGCTGATAGAAATAGGGTGATAATGAGAATGAGGAACGAAGAATGGCGAGTGATTGAGAGAGAGAATGAATGAGAGAAATTCTAGACAGAAGAGAGAGAGTAAGAGAGTGAAAGAGAGATAAACAGAAATGATAGAGGGAGAAAATCGAAAGAGAGGGAGTGAGAGAGAGAGAGAGAGAGAGAGAGAGAGAGAGAGAGAGAGAGCGAGAGAGAGAGAGAGAGAGAGAGAGAGAGAGAGAGAGAGAGAGAGAGAGAGAGAGAGTGAGAAAAGGCCTGGTTCTTCATAGCAGCCTTCGCCCGCAATGGTTATCAGGTAGGTTGCATCAATTTGGGGAGCTTCCACCTCACTCCCTCACTCTCTCACTCATTCACTCACTCACTCACTCACTCACTTCTCACTCTTCACACTCCATGTCCTCATCCTCTCCAATAGCCATCTTCTGCAGGGGTTTCCAAGCTACCCTAACTACCACCGAACCACAGCTACCTCCCTCCACGAACCCATTATTTCCTTTACCACCCCTGCTACCTGAAGAAAAAAACAATTATTAATTCTAATTAGCAGGACTCGATTTTCACATGGTTACAACGCCAATTGTTGTGTATAGATTGTCCTCAATAGAAAGAGGATAAACATTCATTCAGATTTTTTTGCAGGGGAAATTCAGGTAACTTCAGTAAATATGTGTTTTTTAAATTTAAAACTTAAGAAGGACTTAGACGTGTTGGGACATTCAAACGATGCATTATTATAATTCATTACAGTAGAACCTGGATAATTCGAACCCCTAGGGGCCGATAGAAAAGTTCGAATTATCCAAAATTCGAATTACAAAAGTTTTTGAAAACATAGGGGTAAAAAATCGAATTTCATGTTTTCACATTTTTTAATTTAAAAAAATGCATATATTTCATTTAAACAATAACAAACATTTCATAAATTGATGATTACGTACATAAGTAATAAATAATTTATCAAAAAAGTAAAAATAAAATTCTATTTTTTGAAAAAAGTCATTTTCATGGGCAAGATTTTTTTCTTTATTTTTCAGGTAAGTTGGTAAAGTGTTAAGAGGAATTCCAAAGTCCTTGGCAATTTCATATTTTTTGTTTATTCCTTTTTCAGCTTCTTTAATAGCAGCTATTTTTTCCGACCACGTTAAAGTTTTATAACTTCTAGTCTTCATCTTAAATCAACAACTCACTGAACTGCACTGTACACCAGAAATTCAAGGCACACACAATAAAACAGATCTATATAGGCACTGACTGACTGACTTATAACTGAATAAGAAATGAAGATGGGAGCGATGGTGGGAGGGAATTCTAGGATAAAACGACAGGATGGAAGCGCGACCCACCACTTTGCAGAACTCCTAGAGTCCAAGAACTAGATTATGAGACCGCCGTGCTTCTTCTCACGGAACCCCTACATCCGTATCTTAGTATCCGCCTTAACCGATGGGAGAATAACCTTCCCATTGGAGGTAAAGACGCGTAAAAAATTCGAATTATCCAAAATGTTATTCGAATTAACCACGATTTTTTTACATTGTTTATGCCCTAAATTCTAGGGACCGAGAGAAATATTCGAATTAACCACGATTTCGAATTATCGAAGTTCGAATTATCCATGTTCCACTGTATTAATAATTAAAAAATAATTAATAATAAAACTTGGAAAAATTTGCAGGACTTGCTCCACAAAATTGGTTAAAACATTAACCTCTTTAGGTTCAACATGAGGCATCTAAATACAATGAAGTGAAAGTAAAATGAAGAGTAATGAGGAAAAGAATGTTAAAATGAAATGTAAAATCACAATAGACCTTAACACAACTTAATATCCTCGATACAAATCCAAAGCATCGAATGTGAAAAAACCCATTTTTCATTTTCAATTCTTCTGATTATTGTTGGACTGATGTACGTTGTGGCGAACTCTTGAAAATTATAGAAAAATAATCATCAATTAAAGAAAATTTAACTAACGAATGTGCATTAAGTCTAATTAAAATATATCATGAGATAAAATATATCGTCGTTACAAATGCAAAGTATCAAATGTGGAAACCACCATTTTTCAGAGTGGAAAAGCGTTTATTCGTAACTTTTTTTTGGACAGTCAAATATTCGGAAGATTTGACCTTTTGATAGTGGATTACTTTCCCTTTCATAGAGTGATCTAAGATTCAAGAGTTGTCCGTACATAAGTCCAGCAGAAATTAGTAAAGATTGAAAATGAAAGATGCATTTTTTCACATTCGATACTTTGCATTTGTATCGACGATATATAAAGTCATCTATAAGGTATCCAGCCACTTTTCACATTCGATACTTTGCTTTTGTATCGACGATATATAAAGTCATCTATCAGGTACCCAGCCACTTTTCACATTCGATACTTTGCATTTGTATCGACGATGTATAAAGTCATCTATCAGGTACCCAGCCACTTTTCACATTCGATACTTTGCATTTGTATCGACGATATATAAAGTCATCTATAAGGTATCCAGCCACTTTTCACATTCGATACTTTGCTTTTGTATCGACGATATATAAAGTCATCTATCAGGTACCCAGCCACTTTTCACATTCGATACTTTGCATTTGTATCGACGATATATAAAGTCATCTATCAGGTACCCAGCCACTTTTCACATTCGATACTTTGCATTTGTATCGACGATATATAAAGTCATCTATAAGGTACCCAGCCACTTTTCACATTCGATACTTTGCATTTGTATCGACGATATATAAAGTCATCTATCAGGTACCCAGCCACTTTTCACATTCGATACTTTGCATTTGTATCGACGATATATAAAGTCATCTATAAGGTACCCAGCCACTTTTCACATTCGATACTGTGCTTTTGTATCGACGATATATAAAGTCATCTATAAGGTACCCAGCCACTTTTCACATTCGATACTTTGCTTTTGTATCGACGATATATAAAGTCATCTATCAGGTACCCAGCCACTTTTCACATTCGATACTTTGCTTTTGTATCGACGATATAAGGTACCCCTCATATATATTGTATCATTATATACTTCATTCAAAGTACAGTAAAATCTTACTTATCCGTCGCTCTCTGTAATCCGACGGTCTCCGAGAGGAATGAGTGACGGATCTCGGAACTGGCCGTAGCTAGACCGGCTCGAGGGTTTCCAGAAAACCATCCCTTCCTAGCTAGCCAAATCTTTGTTTTGTGGTATTTCATTGAATGGAAGTTAAAGAAGGCATATATGTTTCGTTTTAGAGGCAGGAACTTATGTTTCTACTAAGAATATAAATGTTTCAACAAAGGCGACTGCGGCTGGAACGCCTGATTTTCCATGTAACTAGTTTTTGATATTGTAATAATTAGAGCCCGGAAGTTAGGCATTTATTTTTGGTTAAAATAGGCAGGCAAAAAGGCACTTGAAATACTGAAAATAGGCAGTACTGTAATTAAAAAGGCATTTATTAGGAGTGAAGGCAAAGAGGAATCTTACTCATTATTAATGAAAATATGTATTTTAAATACTCATTCATTTCTTTGTTATCAATTTATCACAGAATTAGTGTACTTACTCTTACTTTCCCTTCTTACAAGAACAACAAGATGCTTTTTCAAAGTATCAACTCTCATAGACCTTCTAAGAAAAAATGTTTTTCATTATGGAAAAAACTTCCTCTGCATTATAATATCATTTCGTAATCCGGAATACCAGGTAATTACCCATTGTAAGACCAAAAGGGGTGTGAGGAAGGTGACGTAGTTCTCTCATCCTCTCTCCTTCCTAGTATTCATTATGCTTGTGCATTCCTTCTACTAAGGAAGGTTCTGTTATTTGCAGAGGTTAAATCTAAGGGTTGGGAAAACAAGCTTTCGAATATATATTTGTGACGGCAATATGTAATCCCCCAAAAAAAACATAAATGTGAAATAGAGGCCAAGTTCCTGCCCCCACAAAGAAACACTCCCTTCCTCAAAAATATCCCCTCCTAAAACCCCCCAAAAACGCCTTACCATTCTACACTCCAAAAAAGTAGTATGAGTTGGTGTATTAATTCAACCAAAAATATTTGCCAATACAAGAGATGATACAAGAAAGAAATGTCCAAGTTCATTACTTGGAAGACCTCATAGTTACTTACTAATAATAGTAAAGACACTTCAACTGACTTTTAAAAACAACAGTAAAAATACTTATATCCAGTTACTAAAATATCACTTTCCTCAACCAGGTATATTCTTAAACTTGGCAATGTTTAGTTTTTCTTTAAAGATAATTTCGGCACAAAAAAAAACATTGCCAAGTTTAAGAATATACCTGGTTGAGGAAAGTGATATTTTAGTAACTGGATATAAGTATTTTTATTGTTGTTTTTAAAGGTCAGTTGAAGTGTCTTTGCTGTTCTTAGTAAGTAACTATGAGGTCTTCCAAGTAATGAACTTGGACATTTCTTTCTTGTATCATCTCTTGTATTGGCAAATATTTTTGGTTGAATTAATACACCAACTCATACTACTTTTTTGGAGTGTAGAATGGTAAGGCGTTTTTGGGGGGTTTTAGGAGGGGATATTTTTGAGGAAGGGAGTGTTTCTTTGTGGGGGCAGGAACTTGGCCTCTATTTCACATTTATGTTTTTTTTTTGGGGATCTCATTACTTTTTTCTAAGTATTAAATAGAATTTAGTTGCCGCAGGCCTACTGGATTTTGTACGTCATATAAAACCAGGGTCTTTGGATTCTGCATAAGGTTCTCCTTACTGCTTGATATTTGATACCAATAATCAACCTACATACATCTAATCACTAGACTAGAAAAGTTAAAAGCTCTTCCAGATGACATTACTCTAGAGGACAAATTGATTGCTCTCTTAACTAAACTATTACACTGTAAAACACAGGAACCTTATCCCGAGGATAAAGATCACAATAGGGAAAGTGTAGAAGGCCTTCAAGAAAAATATAAGAAACAAAGACGATACATTTTGGGTTTGTAATCCTAAACTTTGTAAATTAGATGACTGGACTTTACTACATTTAAGAAAGAAGTCACAACTGTTGTTGTTAAGATGCGTCGAAATGTTTCTTAAAACATCAAATATAGGTTCTCCTTACCAAGACGATTCATTTGATACCACACATGATGGGTTTCAGAAGGAATGATGGCTTTCCGATGGAACAAAAAGTACAAAACGTCATAGGTAATATGACACTCCTGTATCAAGACCTACCTGCGTGCCAAGTTTGGTCAAAATAGGCCAAACGGTGTGAATTTGTATAAGGAACAAACATACAGACAGACAGCTGAAAGACCTTTTTTACCTAGCCTAGTGCATTCCCCGGACCAAGGCCTACCTGTGTGCCAAGTTTGGTCAAAATCGGTCAAATGGTGTGAATTTGTGTAAGGAACAAACATGCAGACAGACATCTGATAGACGATTTTGACTAGCCTATGACACTACCCTGATAAAGACCGACATGTGTGTCAAATTTTGTCAAAATCGGTCAAACGGTGTGTATTTGTATAAGGAACAAACAGACAGACAGACAGCCGATAGACAATTTATCCTAGCCTATGATTCTCCCCGTATCAAGACCCATCTGTGTCCCAAGTTTGGTCAAAATCTGTCAAATGGTACGGATTTGTAAGAGGAACAAACATACAGACAGGCAGCTGGTATAAGATTTTTACCTAGCCTATATGCGTCTAATTGTTTCTTAAAACATCAAATATAGGTTCTTCATACCGAGACAATTCATTTGATACCCCACATCATGGGTTTCGGACGGAATGATGGGTTTCTGAAGGAAGTACATAACTGGCACGCCCCCGCCCCGGAAGCGGAGTCAAACACAACTTTTCGCGATTTTTCGATTTTTTCCTTTAATAACGTCTTCATATCTATCTTCGTGCAAAATTTCAAGTCTCTAGCATCATGGGAAGTGCCTAATAATTTTGATGAGTCAGTGAGTGAGTGAGTGAGTGAGTCCTATAAATCCCGATTTTTGATCGCTTATATCTCAGAAACTATTCGATGTAGAATTATGAAAATTTCCAGTTTTACTCACATCTAGTACTATAATACCTGTGTAAAATTTCATAACTTTATCTTTACCTGGTTGAAAGTTATGAGAGGGTAAAAATCGACTCTAAGACCGCCTGTAATATACACACAGTATGCTTAGGCCGGAACTTGGCCTGGCGAAATACCGTGCGCCTAGATTTAATTTGTGCAACCTTTTTGTCTTCGATGAACGGAAATTCATTGTGCTTTTTAAAATGTTTAAATCGCAAAAAAAAAAAATGCATAACGAGCAAAAATGGCAAAAAAAGGCGTTAAATCCGAAAATAGGCAACGGATGCCAAAATAGGCAAAATAACAATTGTAATAGGCAAAATAATGCTTCCTAAATGCACAAAACATATTTATTTCTATCTGATTATTCAATATATCCATTCAGATAAAAATGGCATTTTGCCTAACTTCCGGGCTCTAGTAATAATATATGTATGAATATGCGATTTAGTTAGTAATTAAATATTTTGTATTTAGTTAACTGTCTGCATATTTTTATTCCTTGAAACTTTTACTTGAATATGCATTTGTAAATACTATACCAACTTTACGAAAACATGCAATATTCAAAATGTTACACACTATTATATCCTCAAATAATAAGGCGTTTCAAATAAATAAGTAGCCCCTCCTAACTGACTCCGACTGAAACCTGATCCCGACGACACAGGATTTGGAAGGGTCTATGGTGTTTGCATTGTTATTAGTAGGGAACGGATGTTCATGTATTTACATATTTTTTTTCTGATTCTTAAATCGTAAGTGTTGTTAAAATTTTGCACGTTTTAAGTGATTTTAAAGCATTTAAACAAGTTTTTATTTTACATATTTTCACATATTTTGTCAAAAATCCATATTTTTACATATTCTGCCATAAATACATATTTTGATATTATTTTTATTTTTTAACGGGAAAATGAAAGGGAAAACCAAGACGCAACCCCGGCGCTGATGGTCTAGGAGCAGGTGCGTTTTAAAAAAATGTAAAACAAATTATTGTTTAACAACTGTATTATTCCTCATGATGATTAGATAGTTAGCCGTCGAGGAGATAAGTAAAGATGGAATGGTTGGGATTCGGCTAAAGAAACCTCAATATGATTGGTAGCCTTCGTCAGCTAAAATGACAAAAAAAGAAATTAATGCAGAAACAAAAAAAAGTTTATAATAGTGATAGGTAACAGAACTATAAATAAAATTAAATTATAAAAGAACATATCGTCTTAAATTCTTAGAATGAGTAGAATGAAAGAGTAAATAGGTACAATAATTGATATTAATAGTAATTAGTAACATTAATTGATTTTACAAAGAAATAAGAAACTACATACCAATGACAAATATAGTAGCTAATAGTAACATTATTTAATTTTACAAAGAAATAAGGTACTGCATACCAATGGAAGACCAAGGTTGACAGTTAAGTAACCATTGTGAAAGTGTCTAAGGAAAAAGGAATCTACTGGGGTATATGCAACTGAAAACAGCAAGTGGTTGGAGAAAGGTCGGTAAGGATCAAAAGGCATGTTTATGACATTTTATGACAGGAAAGGAGAAAAAGGTCTTAATGGAAGGATACCCAAGGTACATAGGAAAAATTTAGGTGGGAGGTCGGGAGAGTTTTTGGAAAATATTAGCGTACATAGGAGAAATGCCTTGTTGGTCAGTTTTGTAGTTTATATTGTTTTTGTTTAAGTTTATGTGTACACATTCCGAGACCTGTAGTCTTTTTTTGTTTCGTTGTGTAGAAAGAATTTTCGTGTCGTCGAAGTTAAAAGTGTGTTTTTGCGTAATGGCGTGTTTAGCAAGTGCAGATTTATCTATTTCTTTATTAGTGATGGTTCGTTTATGTTGTGAGTGAATGTCATTTATGGTTTCTCCTATGTATACACCATTACAGGAAGGGGTTTGGCAAGGGACTTGGTAAACACAACGGGTGGTTTGTTCAAAAGGGATGGGATCTTTGAGTTTGGTATAGAGGGTTTTGAATTTGTTGGTAGTTTTTAAACCAAAATTTACGGAAGGGTAGGATTTTTTTATTGTCTTTGTAAGTTTATCAGTCAGTCCAGGCGTAAATGGTAGAGATCGGAACATTTGGGAACTGGGAGTTAGGGAAGAATTGGGAGAGACAGTGTTGGAAGGTTGGGATTTTTAACAAGAGATTTTATGAGGTATTATTCCTTTAATATACTCTCTAAAACAGATGAAATAATGATTTACTTAATGATTAACATGTCGATTTTTTTTGGCCATTAGCGCCGGGCTATTTACAGGTTGCCACCCTTTTCTAATGCCAACAGCACGTGGTCGGTCACCCATTCAGGTACTGACCACGCCCGACGTTGCTTAATTTCGGTGGTCTACGGGAACCGGTGCACTTAACGTGGCTATGGCCGTTGGCAACATGTCGATATTATTTTAAAAACTTGAGATATAAAATAATAAATTTTCAACCTATTTTATTTTATGTCTTAGTTCCTAAGGCGAATTGGACAAAACGCTCGGACAATAGTTTGATGCAAGTTCACCAGAAAAAAATCGGTCTAATAGGTGACTCCTCCACTGTGTAGCACTCTTATGACATCAGACCGGCGTCATTTCACGTTTGATATTTTAAAAATGTATGTTGTTGCAAACAATTTTCCAAAATAATGTTCATCTGTAGAAATTTTTTAACTTCTTTTTTCCCCTTTTAAAATGTGTTCCAAATTTTTATTTATGTTTTTTCATCAATATGTAATACAGTTTAAGTAATCTTTTTCTCTCTTATTATAATAACCATTTATATTATAGTTCGTACTAATTATTTATGCTTTTCTTTTCAATATTCTATAGAGTTTTAGGTATTTTTTTACTACATATTTTCAATTTGTAATTACTAGAGCCCGGAAGTTAGGCATTTATTTTTGGCTGAAATAGGCAGGCAAAAAGGCACTTGAAATACTGAAAATAGGCAGTACTGTAATTAAAATAGGCATTTATTAGGAGTGAAGGCAAAGAGGAACCTTACTCATTAATGATGAAAACATGTATTTTAAATACTCATTCATTTCTTTATTACGAACTAGCTGTTACCCGGCGTGCCATGCTACACCTACATTCTGCTTCCATAAAATCAAAAATAAATTAGGAACCCCGTTCATTGTTTCGAACCCGTGACCTCCGAACTGTGAGTCATAAAATATTTTAACATAGCCTATGGCTCTATGGGACGATTTTAACATGGCCGACGAGACTTCCCGGATCAAGACCTACCAGTATTCCAAGTTTGGTCAAAATGTGTGGATCTGTATAAGGAACAAACGGACAAACAGTCAGACACGTGACTTTTATGTATATAAATAGGTAAATAGATTTATCACAGAATTACTTCCATAGTTCCAAGCAACAACAAGATGCTTTTTCAAAGTATCAACTGTTATAGACCTTCTCAGAAAAAATCTTTTTCATCATGGTAAAACTTCCTCTGCATTATCTTATAATTTAGAAATCCGGAATACCAGGTAATTAGGCATTGTCACAGCAAAAGAGGTGTGAAGAAGGAGATGTGACTTATTTCTCTCATCCTCTCTGTTTCCTGCTATTCATTATGCTTGTGCATTCCTTCTACTAAGGAAGGTTCTGTTATTTACAGAGGTTAAATCCATGGGTTGGGAAAATAAGCTTTCGAATAGATATTTGTGACGTCAATTTGTAATTTAATTTGTGCAACCTTTTTGGTCTTCGATGAACGGAAATTCAATATGTGTTTTTTGAAATGTTTAAATCGCAGAAAAAAATTGCATAACAAGCAAAAAAGGCAAAAATAGGCAACGGAAGCCAAAATAGGCAAAAAAGGCAAAATAAAAATTGTCGCTACACTTCCTAAATGCACGAAAACATATTTATTTCTATCTAATTCTTCAATATATCCATTCAGATAAAAAAGGCATTTTGCCTAACTTCCGGGCTCTAGTAATTACATATTTCTTTATAAATACTTAAATATATATGTAAATATTTTGAATTTTATTTTACATGAACATCCGTTCCCTAGTTATTAGTAACATAGGAGAAGTTTCCTCCCTATTCTTCAGTTTACTTTTAATTTATTTTATGTAAATGCCTGATGATGAACCTAAACAGGCTTGAAACGTCGCTGATATAACTTAATGTTTTATACCATTATGGGGAGCAACTCCAGCCACTTTCTTCAAGAATATGGTAAAAATGAACGTTCACGCCCTCAAAAGCGATTTCTTTCAAATTTTGTACAATAACGTATTTTGATGCACTAAATACGAATACGTTAAAAAAAAACCTTCGCATTTAACTAGGAATGAAGTTATTAAGCACTAAAGTTCACTGTTATGCGGGTTATGTAAACAACTAAACTAATGTAAACAACTAAATTTGTGACGACTTTAAGGCACACATGCTATGCGTTTCCGCTCGCTACGCTCGCTCAAGAAGATAACAAAACCCCAGTCAATCTAACTCGCTAAAATTAATAGAATTCTAATAGAATAGAATATTAAGCACTAAAGTTCACTGTTAGGAAGGTTATAAAACTAGACGTCAACAGCGTATCTGTAAACACGCGCATGCGCAGATATGTAACATTGGGAAACAGAGAACTCTCATTTGAAATGTTCAGAAACCATTTATTCAAAAATATTGTTAATTTTAAGGGCATCCTCACCCGTCGTCACCTGTCGCTTAAGGGCATACGTGCTATGCGTTTCCGCTCCCTACGCTCGCTCAAGAAGATAACAAAACCCCAGTCAATCAAACTCGCTAAAATTAATGGAATTCTATTAATTATTCTATTGACTTTAGTGCTTAATAACTTCTTTCCTAGTTAAATGCGAAGATTTTTTAACGTATTCGTGTTTAGTGCATCAAAATACGTTATTGTACAAAATTTGAAAGAAATCGGTTTTGGGGGCGTGAAACTTCATTTTTACCAAGAATATATTGATCCTTCCCCGCCCTCAACTTCAACTTACATTTATTAATAATAGCTAAAATTAAATCAATAAGAGGTTTCTTATAGATCTGCATTGCTAATAACATTGTAATAAGAACTACTTACTGTCTATTGCATATTGTTAGAATTCCTGTTGTACCTTGAACAACTACTGGGTTAACATCACAGTACCCCGATTACTAGAAGCCTTCCTAAGCTACATTAGTCTAGTGGTCGATGAGTACATCATCAATCTTACCACGAAGAGAAACTTCTACCGAATACACGATAAGCCCTCATCAGCTGTGTTCACAACTCGGATAATCTCTACAATAACACTAATTACAATACTAACAATTATTTAAGCGAACGTATTATGAAGGGTGTCCCGCATTGAAATGTCATAACTTGAGGGGTTTATTCTACAAGTAATATCTAAATTATTGGCAAAACAGCTGGACTCGACTAACCGACAATTAAAACTACTACTCAGGAGTGGACATCCAGCTACCGAGACGGGTCAATTTCGAAAAAGTCCGTCACGCAGGAGCTGCATAACTAAGCACTTTCCTCAGAATTTGGGTAGTGTAGACTGCTTTCTAGAACAATTTGCTTAAAATATCCTACATAAATAAAATAAAAACATGAATAGTTCTCTTTTAAATTTGTAATGAGTAACTGATCAATTATTAATTTGATTCCAGAGTTATGTTTACACATGGTACCTATTACACTACGTAATAAATACAAAAAACCTCATATTATCGTATTTTGATCTAACGCAGGAACAGGATACAGTCCCTCTAGTGGTAGAAAGCGCTCCTTGCGGCGGCTTTGTGAACCTACGTCTGGCGGGCTTTTCTATTGAAATATATTACAAAGTAAACCCCCGCTTTCCGATTGACCAATTCAGCTCATTTTTACAGCACATCTTTCTCATGAGTTACCCACGACGTATACCGCGTTTCGTTACAATACAGCAGAAATTACGACCGGTATGAGTATATTAGGAATTTGGGTCCGGAGTAAACCCCCCCTTCTAATGAACCGATTAAGTTTATTTTTACAACACATATTTACCTGTAGATTACCACTACGAATACCGAGTTTCGTCGAAATATACCAAAATTCAAGGCTGGTAGTGGCGAATTGGTATTGTGGGTCCGGAGTAAACCCCCCCTCCTAATGAACCGATTTAGTTTTTTTTTACAACACATATTTACCTGTGGATTACCACTACGAATACCGAGTTTCGTCGAAATATCCCAAAAATCACGGCTGGTAGTGGCGAATTGGTATTGTGGGTCCAGAGTAAACCCCCCCCCCCTCTAATGAACCGATTTAGTTCATTTTTATATCTCACTTTTCTCTCTATATCACCACTACGAATACCAAGTTTCGTTGAAATATAACAAATATTACGGCTGACATAGTCAAATTAGTGTTTTGGGTTCGGGGTAAACCCCCCCTTCCGGTGGACTGATTTTGGTGGTTAACGAACTCGTTCAATCGTTTGCTAATTTAATGCTATATACCAAGTTTCGTGACGAAAAAACAAAAACTCTGGCCGCTATCGTGTTAACAGACACACATATATATATATATATATATATATATATATATATATATATATATATATATATATATATATGCATATATATATATATATATATATATATATATATATATATATAACTTAAGTACGGATCGCACTTGTATAAGTTTTTAAAAAGGATAGTAGACAACGAGCAGGTGTGAACAACACAAGAGCTAGACAGTAACTAACTTTATTCCATCCTGCCGGGCGTTGTATATCCGCCCGGCTGTTTGTTTACATTAAGCTGTCCTCTCTTTCCCCTGACAGCCCCCTCCCAGTTTCCGACAATCCCCGGAAACTCACATAAAAATAACAAAGAGGTAATAAAGTAAAAGAAAAAGGTACATATAGGAAATACAATCTTACGATCTATGAACAATAAAATCTAGAATCTAATACAATAGAAAGAATATACTAACATAATAAAACTCAAAAGGAAAAGAAAATGAACTCGTACTGAATAATAAGCTTACTGTACAGCAAATGAAAGTAATACTACAAAAAAAGAAGTACAAAGCCGAAAGAGAAGGAGGAAAAGAAGAGAAAAAAAAAATTAATAAGGATATCTTACATATAAACATTACTACAAAGACACTGTCTCAGTCTCACGAGTCTTGGGTATGGCCAGCTGGTATCTTGAGCTGCTCGAGATGCGCGGTCTTGTATCGCTCCGGTTGATCCTGTGACCTCAACGTCGCGATGTTCCTCTCCCGAAGTGCTACGACCATATACGGTCCTTCATATCTTGTAGGTTGTTTTCCCCGGTTCGTGGAGATTTTGCGGAAGACTACGTCACCGATTTGTAGCGGTCTCCTTGGATCCCTCAGTTGGGTGTTGTGACGTTGGACTCTGTTTTGTTTCTCTCTCCGGATGTTGTCTTGTGCTTTCTTCTGAACCCTCCTCTGGTTTGCTCGCAGGTGTCTTACTGCCGCAACGACTCCGTCACGTCCTGCTGAGTCTCGCACGTCTCTGCTTAATTTGAGGGTGCCAAACAGGACTTCGAAAGGCGTAAACCCTGTGGAGGAGTGAACGGAAGAGTTGTATGCGACTATTGCTATGTCCATTGCTTCTTCTCCCGATACGTTGCGATCTACTTGTAAAATTCGTAAGTGTTCACTGATCGTGCCGTGCAGCCGTTCTATTCCCCCGTGGCTCTGCGGTCTGCCGGGGGTCGTGATATGTAGCTCCGTATTCCATCTTTGTAAGAGTTCCCGCACTGCCTCATTCTTGAATTCTCTCCCACCGTCCGTAACCAGCATGTCTGGTGTTCCATAGACCTGGCTCCAACGTAAGAGACTGCGGACAACTTCTTGAGCTGATTTAGTCAGGACTGGTACAGCCATAGCTACTTTGCTGAAGATATCTACGAACGTCACCCAAAGCTGTGTTTGCCACGTGAAAACGTCTGCTTGTACTACCAGTAACGGACTCTGTGGAGTGAGGGTTTCCTCCTGCTGTGCCTGTGGTGGCCGTCTGTCGTATTTCGTTCGATTACAAATCTCACAAGCCGCGACCACCCGACGCACTGTTTCTGACATCTTCCGCCAATAATAGTGTCTCTTAAGGTTGGCCAGTGTCTCTTTGATTCCTCTATGGTTAGTTTTACCTTGATGTTGGGCTAACGTGAGGTCTTTCTGCAGCTGGGGGTCTATTACAACTTCTCCTAGGCGCGTACAGCGAATGAAGATTCGATCTAGTCCAATTCGCTCCCGAGTCCATAGTCGTGCGATTTTTTCCCAGATGGTTGCATTTCCGACGTACAGGAAGGTCGTTACTCCCGGCACCGAAGCGTCTTCCAGGAGGCGGCAGATGACGTCATCACTCGCTGTTATCGGGGCGCGCACTGTGCAGCGTAAACTGGACTGGGTTTTTCTGCTGTATGTAATTTGGGGGGACCCAGTCGTCGTGGATTTCCATATAATGTGTCTCTTCTTCCCGACGATCACATCATCTGATTCGGCCATGGTTCGTCCTCGTTCATCAGCAGAAACCGTGTCCTCACTAACGACTGTGTCATCCAGTTCGGCGGCTCCTTCAGCAGCACCTGGTTCTTCTTCCGGGTTCCAATCCTGGAAAAATTGTCTGAGGGACTGTCGCTGTTGTTCTTCTGCTGTGGTGAGAGCATTTGTATATTGAAGGCGTGAGAGCCAATCAGCTACCACATTGGTCTTCCCCGGAGTATATTTTACCTTAAAATTGTACTGGAGTAGCCGTTCTTTCCAGTGCTGGATTCTCGCTGACGTCTCCTTCAGTCCTGCGACCCACTGGAGCGGTTTGTGGTCGGTCTTCACGAGAAACGGGCGGCCATATACGTATGGTCGAAAATGATCTATCGCCCATACTATCCCCAGGAGTTCCCGTTCCAGGGCACTATATCTTTCTTCAGTTGGTGTGAGGCGGCGACTCGCGTACGCTACCGGACGCTCTCCTCCAGTCCACTGTTGACTAAGAACCGCTCCTAGAGCATGGTTACTTGCATCGGTGGTTAGCACAACCTGTTTCTTAAAGTCAGGGAAAGCTAGTACCGGTTCGTGTTGTAGCATTTCGATACACTTCATCACGGCTTCGGAAATTTGCGGGGTTACTCGAATTCGCCTCCCCTTTTTCAGGAGATCATTCAGTTCCGCCACTTTCGCTGCCATGTCTGGGATGAACCTCCGATAATAATTCAGCGCTCCTAACAGTCTCCGTACTCCTTTGACGTCTGTTGGGGGTTTCATTGTGGACAGTGACGCAACCTTCCCTGGGTCTCGTCTGACTCCCTCCGCCGATATGACATGTCCTAAGAATGGGACACTTTTAAGACCGATACGAGTCTTTTCCGCCGATAGTTTCAATCCGAACTCACGAAGTCTGGAGAGAACTCTCCGCAGATGTTGTGCATGTTCTTCCGCTGACCTACTGAAGACTAGGAGGTCATCCATGTATCCCTGGCAGAAGGAAGTGCCCAGCCCGGTGAGAAACTCATCCATGAGTCTTTGAAATGTCGCTGGAGCATTCTTAAGGCCGAACGGCATTCTCGTAAACTGATAGTGGCCTCTTTCGAATGAGAACGCCGTTTTCTCCTCATCTCTGGGGTCCATCTTAATCTGGTGGTATCCGGCCTTTAAGTCGAGTGTACTGAAGATTTTAGCACCACTTAATCGGTCGAGTATGTCCTCCAGTCGCGGGAGTGGATACCTTTCGTCCACGGTGGCCTCGTTCAACTTGCGATAGTCCACTACAACTCTGTATTTGCCGGGAGCTCCAGCTTTGGAGACTGCCCATAAAGGACTATTGTACGCTGAGGTACTCGGCACTATAATTCCTTGTCGGAGCAAGTTCTCAATTTCTTCTGCTATCGGCTCTTTAAGTGTTTGGGGGTAGCGTCTCTCCTTCACGTATACTGGGCGTTCGTCTTTCACTCGAATCTGGTGGCGTGTCCTCCCCGTTGCACTGAGCGGCTGTCCTTCCTCATGATAGACATCACGAAAATCCTCGATTACCTCCTTCAAGACGTCCGAGCTCTCTCGCACTGCTCCAGCTATAGCACTCGCTCTCCGCGTTCTCATGCGGCAAGTGTACTCACGGTTTCCCACTCTAATCAGGCAGTTCTTCCCTCGTATGGTCACGTCTCCTCCGAATTTGGCTAATGCGTCACACCCTAATATTCCCTGGTACTCAGAAGGCATACTATCAACAATATGGATAGTTAGTGTTTCTCGTTTGTTCCCCCATAGATCTGCCGGGAGCTGGATCTCGCCCACGACATCGCAATCACCTCCTAACGTCAATAGTCGGCACTGGCAGGCTTTGATATTTTGCGCCTTCCACGCGTGGTCTCCCTTCTGCATTGCTCCCTTACTCAACAGCGTGCACGTGCTACCAGTGTCAACTAGCCACTTCATCCCGGCCTCCTCCACTATCGGCAACCCATTTGTTCTCGTCACACACTCTGGTTTAGGGTCGCCGCTGTGCTGACACTCATCTCATATTTTGTGTTTCGCAACGTGGTTATTACGCAGCACCGCAGCGTAAGAGGCAAGTTGCCTTGGCTGTTTTCCTTCTATCTCTTGGTCCGTGTCACTGCTATCATCCGAGTCCAGAATACTAGGGGTGTCTCTTCGACTCACTCTTCCTCTATTTACTTTGTGGAAATTGACTTCCATAGGTTCTCCTGCGTCTTTCCGGGGCCGCCTTATGTAAGGACAATGCCGTGCTACATGTCCTAACCCTTCGCATTCGAAGCATTTTATATGTGGACATTTCGCCGCTATGTGGCCCGGTCGTCCACACTCGAAACACTTCTTGTCCGTGGGCTGCTCTCTGCGTTTCGGTGCGCCTCTCCGGTTTTCCTCTCTTCTTACCCTTCCACGGTCCATCTTCCGCTCATAATCAGCGCTTCTTCTTGCTCCTTCAGGTTGTGTGACGTAGTTTCTGCGCGGCCGTTCTTTTACTCTGCTCCATGGTATCTCCTCTCGCACAGCGACATGTGAGTCCGCTTCTCTTTCTCCTTCGTCTACTAGGGCGTGAGCTGCGACGAGAAACTCTCCCTCGGGGGCTAATGCCTGTCCTGTTTCTCTGCCTAAGTGAGTTCGCAGTACCCTATTCAATACTAATTTCATTGCCTCGGATCCTGCTGTTTCGGGTAGTTCACTCAGCTTATCTGATATCTTGTTGTACCAAGCTATCATGGTTGTTGCAAAGCTTGCCTTCGATTGGTAAGGTCCCCTCTTTTCCTGCAACATCTTCACGAAATCTTCTTCCGGTGACCATCGCCCGCCTCCGTACGCTTTTTTCAACCTCGCCTTCACCGTGGCCCAGTCTGTCGCTGAGTCACTCTGGATCTGATTGAGGACCTGCCTTTTGGTCCTTCCTATCAGGGCGGCACGAAGTGTGTCGGCGTCGTTAGGATCCAGCCAAGCTGCGGCCTCCTTACTCTTTATAAGGTCCCATATTTTATCACAATCTTTAATAAAATGACCTAGCTCACCTACATCTCCAGAGAATCTCTCGATTTGGCTTATAGCCGTCCGCATATCCTGTGCGCATGTCGCCTTCAGTTTTAGCCATTCAATTGTCGCCACTGGAATGGTGCAGACGTTCACATTCACGTTTTGATCTCCTCCTTCGGCCATTCTCCTCTCGTTAAGGCGATCCGCGAGGGTTTCCTAAACTCTGGTTCGCACCATACACTAACACACACCCGATAACGCGTCCCGGGTTTCGGCACCACTTAAGTACGGATCGCACTTGTATAAGTTTTTAAAAAGGATAGTAGACAACGAGCAGGTGTGAACAACACAAGGGCTAGACAGTAACTAACTTTATTCCATCCTGCCGGGCGTTATATATCCGCCCGGCTGTTTGTTTACATTAAGCTGTCCTCTCTTCCCCCTGACATATATATATATATATATATATATATATATATATATATATATGCATATATATATATATATATATATATATATATATATATATATATATATATATATATAGATATATATAAATTTTAACGGGGGTCATTTTCGGTGTCTACTAGGTAGGATCGATAAAGATTTGAAGAAATTTTTCAAAAATTCCGTCATGAGCCCAACCTCAATAGCTACTTTCCTTCGGAGGAAAGTGCTAAAAGGGATGTCAGTGATTTTATGAGAAACTGTCATTATTTTAACTAAAGAAAATAGGTAAAACTGAAGTTTAGCGTCCTCAAAACCGATTTCTTTAACATCAACGTATTTTAATGCACTAAACACGAATACGTTAAAAAAAAAATCGCTTTCAACTAGGAAAGAAGTTATTAAGCACTAAAGTTCACTCTTAGGAAGGTTATAAAAGTAGGCGTAAACAGCGTATTTGTAAACATGCGCATGCTAGATAGAATTCTATTAATTTTAGCGAGTTGGATTGACTAGGGTTTAGATATCGTCTTGAGCCTGGGGAAACGCATAGCACGTCTGCCCATAAACGACCAGTGACGACAGGTGAGGATGCCCTTAAAATTGACAATATTTTTGAATAAATGGTTTATGAACATTTCAAATGAGAGATCTTTGTTTTCTAATGGTACATATCTACGCATGCGCATGTTTACAAATACGCTGTTTACGCCTACTGTTATAGCCTTCCTAACAGTGAACTAAAAGTCGCCCTGAACATTCTTCTTATCTTCTTAGCTTTCTTCTTCTTCAGACGCGATGTTCGGTCAGGCTAGGATCATTAGAACCTGTAATTGATATTTTCAGCCTTTTCAATTGCAATAAAAAAATATAATTCATGATTCAAATACCATTTGCTCATTCGAATTTGCTCAACACTTATCTCAAATAACTACGTAATTCAAATACTTGATTTAATTGAAATACAGTTAATCCAAATTGAATTATTTTTTCGGTTACTGTAATTGATATTTTCAGCCTTTTCAATTGCAATAAAAAAATATAATTCATGATTCAAATACCATTTGCTCATTCGAATTTGCTCAACACTTATTTCAAATATCTACGTAATTCAAATACTTGATTTAATTGAAATACAGTTAATCCAAAATGAATTATTTTTTCGGTTACTGTAATTGATATTTTCAGCCTTTTCAATTGCAATAAAAAAATATAATTCATGATTCAAATACCATTTGCTCAATCGAATTTGCTCAACACTTATTTCAAATAACTACGTAATTCAAATACTTGATTTAATTGAAATACAGTTAATCCAAATTGAATTATTTTTTCGGTTACTGTAATTGATATTTTCAGCCTTTTCAATTGCAATAAAAAAATATAATTCATGATTCAAATACCATTTGCTCAATCGAATTTGCTCAACACTTATTTCAAATAACTACGTAATTCAAATAATTGATTTAATTGAAATACAGTTAATCCAAGTTGAATTATTTTTTCGGTTACTGTAATTGATATTTTCAGCCTTTTCAATTGCAATAAAAAAATATAATTCATGATTCAAATACCATTTGCTCATTCGAATTTGCTCAACACTTATTTCTAATAACTACGTAATTCAAATACTTGATTTAATTGAAATACAGTTAATCCAAGTTGAATTATTTTTTCGGTTACTGTAATTGATATTTTCAGCCTTTTCAATTGCAATAAAAAAATATAATTCATGATTCAAATACCATTTGCTCAACACTTATCTCAAATAACTACATAATTCAAATACTTGATTTAATTGAAATACAGTTAATCCAAGTTGAATTATTTTTTCGGTTACTGTAATTGATATTTTCAGCCTTTTCAATTGCAATAAAAAAATATAATTCATGATTCAAATACCATTTGCTCATTCGAATTTGCTCAACACTTATTTCAAATAACTACGTAATTCAAATACTTGATTTAATTGAAATACAGTTAATCCAAATTGAATTATTTTTTCGGTTACTGTAATTGATATTTTCAGCCTTTTCAATTGCAATAAAAAAATATAATTCATGATTCAAATACCATTTGCTCATTCGAATTTGCTCAACACTTATTTCAAATAACTACGTAATTCAAATACTTGATTTAATTGAAATACAGTTAATCCAAAATGAATTATTTTTTCGGTTACTGTAATTGATATTTTCAGCCTTTTCAATTGCAATAAAAAAATATAATTCATGATTCAAATACCATTTGCTCAATCGAATTTGCTCAACACTTATTTCAAATAACTACGTAATTCAAATACTTGATTTAATTGAAATACAGTTAATCCAAATTGAATTATTTTTTCGGTTACTGTAATTGATATTTTCAGCCTTTTCAATTGCAATAAAAAAATATAATTCATGATTCAAATACCATTTGCTCAATCGAATTTGCTCAACACTTATTTCAAATAACTACGTAATTCAAATACTTGATTTAATTGAAATACAGTTAATCCAAGTTGAATTATTTTTTCGGTTACTGTAATTGATATTTTCAGCCTTTTCAATTGCAATAAAAAAATATAATTTATGATTCAAATACCATTTGCTCATTCGAATTTGCTCAACACTTATTTCTAATAACTACGTAATTCAAATACTTGATTTAATTGAAATACAGTTAATCCAAGTTGAATTATTTTTTCGGTTACTGTAATTGATATTTTCAGCCTTTTCAATTGCAATAAAAAAATATAATTCATGATTCAAATACCATTTGCTCAATCGAATTTGCTCAACACTTATCTCAAATAACTACATAATTCAAATACTTGATTTAATTGAAATACAGTTAATCCAAGTTGAATTATTTTTTCGGTTACTGTAATTGATATTTTCAGCCTTTTCAATTGCAATAAAAAAATATAATTCATGATTCAAATACCATTTGCTCAATCGAATTTGCTCAACACTTATCTCAAATAACTACGTAATTCAAATACTTGATTTAATTGAAATACAGTTAATCCAAGTTGAATTATTTTTTCGGTTACTGTAATTGATATTATCAGGTTTTTCAATTGCAATAAAAAAATATAATTCATGATTCAAATACCATTTGCTCATTCGAATTTGCTCAACACTTATTTCAAATAACTACGTAATTCAAATACTTGATTTAATTGTAATACAGTTAATCCAAATTGAATTATTTTTTCGGTTACTGTAATTGATATTTTCAGCCTTTTCAATTGCAATAAAAAAATATAATTCATGATTCAAATACCATTTGCTCATTCGAATTTGCTCAACACTTATTTCTAATAACTACGTAATTCAAATACTTGATTTAATTGAAATACAGTTAATCCAAGTTGAATTATTTTTTCGGTTACTGTAATTGATATTTTCAGCCTTTTCAATTGCAATAAAAAAATATAATTCATGATTCAAATACCATTTGCTCAATCGAATTTGCTCAACACTTATCTCAAATAACTACGTAATTCAAATACTTGATTTAATTGAAATACAGTTAATCCAAGTTGAATTATTTTTTCGGTTACTGTAATTGATATTTTCAGCCTTTTAAATTGCAATAAAAAAATATAATTCATGATTCAAATACCATTTGCTCAATCGAATTTGCTCAACACTTATTTCAAATAACTACGTAATTCGAATACTTGATTTAATTGAAATACAGTTAATCCAAGTTGAATTATTTTTTCGGTTACTGTAATTGATATTTTCAGCCTTTTCAATTGCAATAAAAAAATATTCAATTCATGATTCAAATATACTTCGAATTACTTTTTTATTAAAATTTACACTCTGGCAGAGCTGCTCAAACTTTTATCTATTTTCAATATAATGTATCGTAAATAGCGGCTACATTTTTAGAATCTACTTTAAATTTCTAATAATCCGATTATCTGATAACATCCGTTATTGAAACATTTCCATGTAAATTAAGAGCTATATTGAAAGCCATATAAATGATAATGTTTGATAGTAGTGTTTTCTTAAATTAATAACCCTTCTGTAAATCACCTATTTGCAGCCGTAGAGGTCCCCCTCTGCAAAACCTTGCCTTATTTAGTACCTCGTTGTTTTTTAAGAAAATGTATTTGAATTTGAATGTAAGAAGAATTTTGAAAGGATACCGGACCATCTCTTATGAGGCCACAAATATTGTTGCCGGTGTCCCATCTTTGGACCCCGAGATCCGAGGAGTGTCTGTTGTTAGGTGCGAGATCAAAGGTTGGCCCCTGAATGCCAATGCTCGAGACCTACAAGAAAGGCTAGCTATTCCCAGGAGTGCCAATTACTATAAGCTGGTCAAAGAAACGGCAAAAAAGTGGGTATTAGAAGAATGGGAGAAAATATGGCACGGAGCCCAGAAAGGGAGAAAAACCAAGCAGTACTTCCCCACGGTCCAGGACCAAGAATAGACAAAGAGTAGTTACACATCCACTACTGGGTTTGTCAATTTCTGACGGGGCATGGAGACTTTGCGGCCTATTTACACAAGTTTAAAAAGAGAAGTAGCCCGATCTGTAATTGCGGCGCAAAGAAGAGACCGTCGAGCATGTTGTCTTTCGGTGTGAGATATACGCTGCCAGCAGACTGAAATTAATGAGGAAAATATTAGCAGAGCTAGTGGCATCAGAAGCTTTCAGGAATTTTATTGACGAATGGACGAAGGGAAAAGCCAAAAACACTTAAAATAAAATCGGAATAAAATTACCTGCCTACACCTAGTTCCTTTTCCTTTCCACTTTGCTCGCCCTATAAATGACAATAATGCATCTAGCGTTAGGAGCCAATTAAATAAAAAAAAAAATAAAAAAAAATAAAAAAAAAAAAAAATAAAATAAGGGGTCTCCCGTGGTCTAGTGGCTAGCGCGCTAGATTCATAAGCGGGAGATGGTGGGTTCGATCCCCACCGGTGCCAGAAATTTTCTCATCTCAGGGCTCGCTGAGAAAATTCCGGCTACACCCTGGATGTCGGCGCTAATAGCCAAGATTTGTTGATGCGCCGTAAAAAAAAAATAAAAAAAAAAAATAAATAAATAAAAAAATAAAAAATAAAAATAATAATAATAATCTACGGATATTACAGTCGTTCATTTGATCCGGAGGTGCAGACGACGTTGTCGGTAGCATGGTTGACTTCTGGTCGGCTATTTTCGGAAACTGAGGGTTTCGTAATAGCCATCCAGGACCAAGTCATTGCAACAAGGTCCTACCGACGACACGTTTTAAAAGATATTAGTATTTCGGACAAGTGCAGATTATGTAACAAGGCGTATGAGTCGATTCAACAAGTGACGGCAGGCTGCGAAATTCTTGCGGGATCTGATTACCTTCAGAGACACAACAATGTTGCCAAGATATACCATCAAGCAATTGCAGAAAGGTTCGGTATTATGGAAACTACGGTACCGTATTATCGCTACATCCCACAAAGACTTCTAGAAAATGATAGAATTAAAATCTACTGGGACGAAGCTATGATTACGGACCGAACTGTTCGCCATAATAAACCAGATATTCTCATCATCGACAAGCATAATAAGACTCCTGATATAATTGATATCTCAGTGCCGAATGATGAAATATCCGGAAAGCATATGCCGAAAAGCTGCGAAAATATCAAGACTTGGCCAATGAGTTAAAAGATCTCTATAAATTAGATTCCGCTAGAGTTACTGAAGTTATCATTTCGACCAATGGTTTGATACCGAATACTACAGTCAGTGCAACCAAATATCTGAAATTGTTAGAGGAACACCTAATACTATCCCAGCAAGCAGTTCTACTCGACACGGCTAGAATCGCCAGAAAATTTCTTAATGCCCATAATTAAAAAAAAAAATATATTTTTAAAAATAAAAATAATTCTTTGACTGGTTGGAACTATCCCCCAGTAAAAATATTCTCCAGTAATCTGAGAGACCCCACCCCCATATCAAAAAATGTGCTTTAGCGTAAAGGAGCCATTCTGAACACATTCTCTAATATCAAACGATAATGGTGATGTCCCATCCTTCCCGTACCACGTAAACAAAGAACCAAGCTAATATCGATAACCATATATATATATATATAAGCCAGGTGAAAGAAGAATTTATTTTTACCAATGTCTTTACACAGGATTAAGGGCTCATTGGAGTACACCATTTTCTATAATAAATTTATGCTTATCTATCAGAAATATAAAGTATAAAAGGGGTTTTGATGGACCTCAGTTTCTCTGCGAATATCACTAAAGGCATTTCCTTCAAAATTGTCAAATTATTCATGAAATGGCCCCTGTTTATATTAAAGATCATGTTCACAAGTGGACTTTTTATCGAGGCGAATATATATCCTTCTAAATTTGAAAGAAATAATTGTATTTTTTCTCACTCTCAGCTAAATGCGTTAACGTGGTAGTAAAGAAAATAATGGGCCTTCGAGGAGAGATGAGGATGGGTTGGGAGGATAAAATGGTTGGTTGCTCAGAAAAAAACCTGGAGGTATAGTGAGAAGATGGGTGAGTGAGTGAGTGTGAGGGTGGTTGCTCACCAAATTGATGCAGCCTACCTGATAACACTATTGTCGAGGAAGCCTCTTATCAAGAACCAGGTTTTCTCTCTCATTTTTCTCTCTCACTCCCTCTCTATTTCTCACACTCCCTCATTCTCATTATTGTCCTCTTTCCCCTCTTTCTCTCTCATTCAACGTCCACCGATTCATATCTCGCCTTACCGTTTTGAAAGGATACTTCATCCAAATAACTTTCAATTGCGCGACATTTTTATCTTTATTAATGAAATATATATTAAACGGACTATTTTTTTTCATAACAATAACAAGTTTCGGACGGGTTATCTACAGGTCACCACCCAGTGTTAAGTGATCACGTTATTTTTCAAAAAACTTAAAATTTTGACCATACCGTCTTTCTACTTATTAGAAGTGCTGAAATTTGTAAAAAATAATCTGCGCCTGTTTAAGTCGAGGGGGGATATACATTCCTATTCGACAAGGCAGGCTAAGAATTTAGAGACAGAGCAACATGGAACCTGCATTTATTCAAAAGGCTTGTTACATAATGGAGCGATTATTTACGCCCTTCCTAGAAAAATAAAAGGAATAGACGAATACGCTAAATTTGTATGCCAATGTAAATGCATTATATCGGAAATGAATATTTATACGATAAGGGAGTTTTTTGTTCATAATTCAAAAGGCGTCTCAATTTAATACGTAGTCAAAAGAGCTTATTTGTATATAATTTTATTTTAATGTATATAATTTTATTTTAATTTTTTTAATCTACTGGTGTAATATTTTAATTTTTATATTATTTATTACATTAGTGATATATACTTGTTTTTATTTTAAAATAGGGCTATATGCTATGTTATTTATTATAATCTTAAGGAAATAAGTTAGGATATCCAGGCATTACCAAGAAATGTTTTATAAGTTCAAATTGTGTATGAGACTTTAAATATTATATCTGTGAACCTAAGCAACCGGATTTGAAATTGTATTGTTGTTTTGTTTTTGTTTTTTGCTTCTTTGACTTGTCCAATTTCCAAAAAATTTGGATTGCTGGAAATATATCTATCTATCTATCTATCACGCCTTAATATTTATGGCCACCGGGCCTGCTGAGGCATGTCTCAAAACAAAAAATATGTTGGCCGCGACTGTGAAGAACAGATGACCAAAACTCCTAATTGTGCGATTCTCCATATTTTCACCTAACACTTCCCTTATTATTAGTGGCTCACATAAACCGAGTTTATTTGTTGGTTGCTCATTATTATAGTCCGTCGGCCCGTGACATTTTATGCAACGATTTTTAAGATTCTTCATTTTTTCACTATTGATTGTACAAGTCTTAACTAGAACAGTGCCACTTGTCCGCTGGCTAGGTAGCGGTGGGTTTGGCTGCGGGGGCGTTGCAAACTTCGGAAAAATATGAAAATGTGAAACGATTTTAAGATTCATGAAATTTCTTGGAGAGACACCTTATATTATACAATAATCAATGGCACTTGTCAGCTGGCCGGCCAGCGGTGGACTGCTTGTCAGCTGGGGGTCTAAACTTGGCAAAAATACGAAATTCTGAAACGATTTTAAGATTGCTGAAATTTTGGTGGTTACTAGTATTTGTAGTAAGATTAACAAAAAACATTGTCAGCTGCTCATATCTTGGTGGAAAACTTGTCAGCTGGGGGGTATAAGCGCTGAGCACATGGCGCGCGCTCCGCTTTATACCGCCAGCTGACATCTTTTCCACCCACATATAAGCAGCTGACAATTTGTTTCGTCAATCTTATTACGAATACTACCTACTAGCAAAATTTCAGGAATCTTAATATAGTTTTTGACTATTTAATAGCGAAAGTATGCTTATATTGATTACAACTTCTGAATATATTGATTGTAAATGAATATTTTTATTATCAACGTTAAAATATATAATGTATTTGCATTAAGGTAAGATGAAAAAATATATCATTTATTTGTATAAAATACATAGCACATAAAAAATTTTTGCCTGTGAATGCGTGAAAATCAGGCAACGCTTGGCACAGTGTTTCGCCTAGTGTTAAAAATAACTTATTATTATCTAAATAGTTTGGTTTGTTCACGTTTCCATATTCATCCAAATTTTAACATCTAATGGCAAACAATTACCTCCAGTAGTTGAAATGATTGTTCGAGATCAGTAATACACTGAAGATATTAAAATTATTCATTTTCTTTGCTTTATTAATGTTTCATCATTTTTTCAATACCAATAATTAGTATTTTCACATGAGAGACAGCAGGATGACCTCACAAACACTACAAATATCGAAAGTAATGATTCTGAAGGTGAAGAGTCAGACTTTCTTTTTATTAAAAAGTTTTATTAGGTAACTATTATTATTATAAATAAATTATATAATAATTTTTACAGTATTTTATATAAATAAATAATATATTTTTTCATCATACCTTAATACAAATCTATACAAATAATACAATTCTAACGGATCGCTGTCTGTTTCTGGAAGATGTCGAAAAATACTATTGGGGACCTTTATCAATGCAATAGTTCCCAAAACAATGATTTTTAAAATTTTTGCCTGCTTGTCTGTTTATCTGGGCGCGCTAATCTCAGAAACGGCTTATCCGATTTAGTTGCAGTATTCACTAATATATTGTGGTACGTTTCACTTAATATTTAGTGTTTGTTTCATGCGAATCGGTACATAAATAAAAAAGTTATGCCAATGTAAAGAATCACGTCCAACATTTCATGAACTATCGTTAATTCGATACACACCAGAGGATTTTTTTTTAACGAAACTTTGTATATAGTATTCTCTTAGCAAATGATTTAACGAGTTCCTTAACCAGAAAAATTGGTTCATCTGGAGGAGGGGTTTACTCTGGACCCAAAGTCGCTCGGACGAAACTCGATATTCGTTTGTGGAAATATTAATAGAAAAATATGTTGTAAATAAAAAGTAAATCGGTTTATTAGGAGGGGGGTTTATTCTGGACCCGATTTACCAACTTACCACTACTAGCCGTAATCTATCTTCACATATAATAAAATTCTAACGGATCGCTGTTTGTACATGCAAGATATATGAGTAAAAATACTATTGGGGGCCTTTATCAATGCAATTGTACCCAAAACAATGATTTATAGAATTGTTGTCTGTATGTCTGCTGTGTCAGACACTCTATACACACTACAGTTAAACAATCCTTAAGAGGTCTAGAGCTTCTTTTAGCAATCCTAGCAGACTGTATGGTTGATCCCCGATGGCTATACCTCTAATATCGAGTAGGTATAAATCTACTGTAAAGTAGATTGAAAAAAAAAAAAAAATACCTATACGACGATGTTTAAAATCTAAAATAAACAAACAAGAACCTTCAAGTTTAACTCCCCTGGATCACGGATGGGATATTGAAGATAATATATAAACCTGTAAATGGTTTGACGGCGAACAATTCCGTCGAGTAGTTGATATGATTATTCGAGATCAGCAATTCACTGAAGATATTAAAACTATTTATTTTCTATGCATTATTAATGTTTAATCATTTTATCAATAACAATAATTAGTATTTTCAGCTCAAAGACACCAAGAAGAGGATGACCGCACAATTACTGCGGGGGGGGGGGTTGATTATTCTGAAGGTGCAGAGTCAGAATCAGAAAACGATTGACTTTCTTTTTATTATTATATTATTAAGTGTCTTTAGTATACTATTATTATTATTATTATGATTAATTGTATAATACTTTTTTATTGCCAATACAGTATTTTATACAAATAATTGACATATTTTTTCATCTTACCTTAATGCAAATACATAATATATTTTAACGTTGATAATAAAAATATTCATTTACAATCAATATATTCAGAGGTTGTAATCAATATAAGCATACTTTCGCTATTAAATAGTCAAAAACTATATTAAGATTCCTGAAATTTTGCTAGTAGGTAGTATTCGTAATAAGATTGACGAAACAAATTGTCAGCTGCTTATATGTGGGTGGAAAAGATGTCAGCTGGCGGTATAAAGCGGAGCGCGCGCCATGTGCTCAGCGCTTATACCCCCCAGCTGACAAGTTTTCCACCAAGATATGAGCAGCTGACAATGTTTTTTGTTAATCTTACTACAAATACTAGTAACCACCAAAATTTCAGCAATCTTAAAATCGTTTCAGAATTTCGTATTTTTGCCAAGTTTAGACCCCCAGCTGACAAGCAGTCCACCGCTGGCCGGCCAGCTGACAAGTGCCAATGATTATTGTATAATATAAGGTGTCTCTCCAAGAAATTTCATGAATCTTAAAATCGTTTCACATTTTCATATTTTTCCGAAGTTTGCAACGCCCCCGCAGCCAAACCCACCGCTACCTAGCCAGCTGACAAGTGGCACTGTTCTAGTTAAGACTTGTACAATCAATAGTGAAAAAATGAAGAATCTTAAAAATCGTTGCATAAAATGTACACGGGCCGACGGACTATTAAGTTCGCCCGGGATGGAGGAGGGGGAGGGGAGTTCAGCAACACACCACGCCAAATAAGTTTGCTCATTAGAGAACGAGTCCTTTCTTTTCTATTGGTAATGCAGTACGCCGAGTTTTGTTGTGAACGAAAAAATATTGGGAGTCCTATTTTATTAACACACACATACGCACAAGTATATTTATTTCTGCGTGTGTGTATATATATATATATATATATATATATATATGTATATATCCTAGTAGAATTAATAGACTCAGGTAAAGCTTATGTCCCATATTGTGCTTATACTTATACCCTGCACCCGTGGGAAAAAACCCGCGACGACTTAGCGTTCGACGGATCGGTATATGTCGACCCGAAAATCATGAGTGACAACACAGGATCTTCTTAACCAGACAAGGATTACGAAGATGACGGTGGCCACTATCGATTTTATCACGGTTAAAGCTGTCAGAGACTTGTACGGCTATCAGGCCGTTGGAGAGGTTTTCTGAGAACGCGAGCAAACTCGAACCAATAAGGAAGCCGTGGGGTGGCTTGACCCCAGTGATTTGTCGACTCTAAGGGCAACACTAAAACTATTGATCTTAATCATATACATTGCGATTCCGGGACGAAGTTGGGGACTGTTAACGAAATATTGGAGACTTTCTTTGTTTGAAGGTGCTGGGCTACAGAGTGCTGCAAGAAAAACGCAGGAGTTATCAGTCCAAAAAAATCTTCGCGGACAAGCTCTGCAAAATTGCTGAGGACGCAGACCCGGCTGCAATGTCTGAGGTCCTATAAACACTTCTAAAGATGCACCCAGGACGTGAAACAGGGCTGATATTAGTGGCGGATTTGAAAGTCTTGGTTGTCCCAAGAGCATTGTTGGAAGAAGGAAAGGCAGACGGAGTCACGGGGAAAATAAATAGAAGGAACACCTGGACCCAGTAGCAAGTGGAAGCTAGAACAGAAAAGTGACCCAGCGTAGATTTCCTAATAGCATTGAGCATGAATTTGACAGTATTTTAGTTTTACACAGCTTGGTGATTCAAAATTTTCCATGTTGTTGTTTCTCATTATTAGACTAGTTGTCATTAAATAATGTAATGTAGTCATGTGTTCTTTCATATAGTTGTTTGTGAATTTTGTTCTTTGTTTTGTCTAAGGTCAATGATGCCGAATCAATATCACAAAGTGGCTTTGATTATCTTTTCCTTTCTTAAAATATTATTGTATAAATGTGTATTTCATAAGTTTTTTTTTTTTTTTTTTTTTTTTTTTTTTAATAATACGTTCATTTAACATCTGTACATTTTTAAGTACATTGGTTAAGTTTGCTCACAAATGTGATTAATAATATATACAATAATTGATTAATACAACTTGCAACAAAGTAAAAAAATAAAAATAAAATAAAATAAAAAAAAATAAAAAAAAAAAAATATCAAAATAATTTAAATATAAATAAATGAATAAATGTTAATCATAATACAATAAATGAAAATAACTAAATAATAAATAAGTAAAGGCAAAGAAAAAAAAAATAATAATGATAATAACACATATGGAAGGAGCCAATCAATATTGGCACTTCCTAATTTGAAATATATTTTTTCTCCACTAGTCAGTTGGCTGGTCACGAGGCCAATGTCTCTTGAGCCTTCTAGGCGGGTTTTGTGGGTGGGTTTGGGAGGAAAGTGTTTGTGCTCTGGTATTGGGATGGAAGGACAATTTGGAATGAAAGGTTAGGAAGCGGGATTTTGCCAGTTCTTGGACGAAAGGGATGTTTAGGTCATTATGAAGAGTTTTATTGGAAACGTAAAAAGGAGCATTGACTATTTTGCTAAGGACTTTGGATTGGAATGCCTGTATTCTCTGTATATTTGAAGTTTTGGTTGTTCCCCAAAGTTCAAGTCCGTAAGTCCAAATAGGTCGGATTATGGTTTTGTATACAATGAGTTTGTTGTGTATTGTCAGTTTAGATGAAGGTCCCAGTAGTCGTCGTAAGAGTCCGTATCTCCTGCTCAGTTCCTGTCTTTTCAGTCGGGTGTGAGGGTTCCAAGTGAGTCTACTGTCCAGTAAAAATCCCAGGTAGCGCACCTCGTTGGATATGGGGAGTTCGTGGCTAAATATGACGACTGGTGGGCACCCTCTCTTATTGAGGGTGAATGTAATGTGGCAGCATTTTTGAGGATTCACCTTAATTTTCCACTTGTTGCACCAGTGCTCGATAGACTCCAGATGATCTTGTAGATGACAGGAAGCAGTTACGGGATCAAGAGAAGAAGAAAAAATGGCCGTATCATCAGCATATGTGGTTAAGTGGGTGCTGGGGTGGGTGGGGATGTCTGCGGTGTACAAAAGGTAAAGGAGGGGACCAAGAATACTTCCCTGTGGTACTCCAGAGGAAATGGGATGGGAACTGGACAGTGAGGAACCATATTTCATAAGTACTACAATAAGAAAGTAATACTATCAGATCGTACAGTAACTTGATTTGTCCTGAGTGTAGAGTTCGTAGAATATGTTTCATTGATAATACTGTATTGCAGTAGGTACAATTCGGTTTTTCCTTTCTTGACATAATGTACGAGTGAGTCAAACGAGCGTGGCCAATCCTGAGACGGCATAATATAACTTCATCCCGTCTATTTGGTCTGTTACTGGATGACCATTCGTGTATAGTGTGCTTGATTTCACGAAGCTTGTTGTCAGTCGTGTTCTACCAGGATTCATGCAAATTCTTAGACACAGCCTGAAGA
This sequence comes from Gonocerus acuteangulatus, assembly GCA_946811695.1. Taxonomy (NCBI): domain Eukaryota; kingdom Metazoa; phylum Arthropoda; class Insecta; order Hemiptera; family Coreidae; genus Gonocerus; species Gonocerus acuteangulatus. The sequence goes on along the minus strand of OX328125.1, from coordinate 102,114,003 downwards.
TTATGGTATGTCATGTAGTGTACGTCTGGTACCTGTCGTCAAGTTGCTAATTTAGCTTTTTCGTCTACTACAATACTTTGTCTTACATCTTCGTGATCGGGCAACCATTACATTGAAAATGTTTATTCGTTTGATGTATTTTTTTGAAAATTTCTTTTCCAGAAATTTTATGGAACTAAGTGAGTCAGTGCATACTATAATGTTATTTTGTTCTGTGTCTGGTATGTTGTTTAGTCCGAATATTATGACTTCCAGTTCAGCTGAGTATGTGATTGTCTCATCTGGATATTTCCTGCATTTTCAATAGCAGCTACGCCTTTCCCATGTGGAGTTTTTGACGCGTCACTAAATACGAGAACAGAATTTCTATTTTCTGAGCAAAAAGATTGAAAATATAAAGTATAAAAATATCTAGAAGTTGGATCATTATTTTTTGAAGCCAAGGTCCATAGGCACGTAGAATACACCGGTTCCCGTATATCACCGAACGTCGGGCGTGGCCAGTACCTGAATGGGTGTCCGATCACGTGCTGTTGGCATTATAAAAGGGTGGCAACCTGTAGATAGCCCGGTGCTAATGACCATGTTGTAGATACGCCGTAATATATATATATATATATATATATATATATATATATATATATATATTAATTTCGATAAGCGGAAGATGACGGGTTCGATTCCTACCGACGGCAAGAAATTTTCTCTATTTCTTCTATTACTTTGAACTTCTTACTGATTATTAATCCTTGCAACTTCTTCTTCTAATTATTCATTCCTTATTTCATTCATTTTTTTGTTGTTGTTGTTCAAGGCCTATGGCTTGGAGCAAAAGGGACGATTCCCAAACAGACGCAAGACTTCCTGCAAGATCTAGGCGTGGACCCAAAGGATACTCCACAATCATATAAACGGGAGCTAGTCAGCTGCTTAGCAATCTTTAGAAAATTATTTCACCAAATTTGGCCCAAATTATCATTATAATTCTTTGCATTTACAATATTATCAAAATTCGTTTAATATTAAAATTATTTAAAACAGATCTTCAAAATTTATTTTTCCAAATTAATACAATAACCTTTTTTTTAACCAACTGAAATGAATTTTCAAAAGATTGATAAGTACGCTGTGTTTATAGCATCCCAAAACATTTGGGCAGCAAACTTTATATATTTTTTTTTTTATTTTTTATGAATAATGAATTACTCTTCTCGGAGTAACAACAATTTGGCTATTAAAGCCGGGTTATCCACAGGTTGCCCCCCCCCCCCTTTATCAAGCCCACAGCATGTGGTCGATCACCCATTCACTTACTGACCACGCCCGACATTGCTTAACTTCGGTGATCTACGGGAACCGGTGTATTCAACGTGGCTATGGCCGTTGGCTCTATGGCCTTTTATTCCTATTATTTTTCAACTAATTATTATCACTAGGGAACAGATGTTCATGTATTTACATATTTTTTTCTGATTCTCAAATCGAAATTATTGATGGAATTCTGCACGTTTTAAGTGATTTTAAACCATTTAAACAGGTTTTTATTTTAATTATTTTTACGTACATTGTCAAAAATCCATATTTTTACGTATTTTTGCCACATATTTTGATATTCTTTTTATTTTTTAATTGAAAAAATAAAGGGGAAACCGAGAAAGAATGCTTTACCCATTGAATCTATATCACTGTGTCTTTTCTAATTGCAAGAAGCAAAGGTGGCAGGCAGTCATGCTTCCTCGGCACTAATGGTTTAGGAGCAGATGCGTTTTCAAAAAATATATAACAAATTATTATTTAATAATTGTACTATTCCTTTAATAGACTCTCTAAAACAAGTGAATAAGCGAAAGAATCATGCCAATATCATTTTCCAAACTCAAGATATAAAATAATCAATTTTCAACCTATTATATTTTATTTCTTAGCTCCTAAGACGCATAGGAAAAGTGTCGACTATTTTTCGATGTAAAAAAAATCGCCAGACAAAAATGGGCCTGATCGGTGACCCCACCATTGGCACCACTTATGAGATCAGACCGGCATCATTTCACGTTAGACAATTTAAAAATGCATTTTGTTCCATACAATTTTCCAAAATAATGTTCATCTTTAAAAATGTTCAACTTCCTTTTTCCCCGTTCTAAAATGAACTCTTAATTTTTAATTATGCTTTTTTTCAATATGTTATAGAGTTTTAGTCATTTTGTTTTATATATTTTCAACTTTTGTTCTTTGCATTTATAATAACAGAGTTTGTACTAGTTATCTATGCTTTTCTTTTCAATATTTTATAGTATTTTTAGTGTTTTTTACTATATATTTTGAATTTTATTTTACAGGAACATCCGTTCCCTAATTATCACAAATTATAACTTCTATATTACTAAAACACTCTGGTATATGAACCGAAGTATTGCTCATAATATATGAAGGACGTGACGTAAGCCCCTTAGAAGAACATGTGGATACTTGACGAACTAGAAGTTGCTAAACAAGCAGAACTAGAGAAGTTCTTCCGATAGTTCTCGATCCAATGCTGTTGTCCGCACTTGAGAACTCCCTCCAAGAGACATGTTCCAAAGCTCCAAGCCATCTCCGAAGCCTTTCCTCCAAGATCAATATTTGCAACATGAAAGTTTATGCATTCCCGTCGAATATTGCTCGGTAAACGGCCGAAACTGTGGTTGGCGATATTTGCAAATTGGTTCTTAATTTTATGGGATTGAATCTAAAAATATCTCCAGGCACAGAGGGTCATTAAACCATTAGGTGGGAGCGTCCTATTTATAGGACAGCCACTGTTCATGACCTGACAGGATTAGGAGGTGCAGGGAAATTTTCCTCTACCCTCAAATGACATCAGGACATGTCAGTGTAAGAGTTCCAAGTGTTTAGACCCTCACTCTTTCAGTATCCTCCAAGCTGTGGGGTAATAAAGTAGTGTTTTACAACTGCTGCCGAACTCCTTATTTTCTTTGTCTCTTATTCCTACTAATAAAAAAATGGTAAGTAACTTTTTCTTTAATTTTCTGAATTAGGACTGATGAAACTATTATTCTAAGTAATAGTTTATTGAACATTTATTTTCATCTAATTTTTACATGCAATTAAATCGACTGTCCTATAAATAGGACGCTGCTACTATGAGTATATTTTTCCTTTGTTTAGAATACGTCTATTCCTTCAGTTTTCAATACAATTGAGGATACTGTAGCCTTTTTATTCTCGGAAAAAATAGAAGATGATATATTAGCATTACCACCAGATGTCCTAGAAGCCACGGACCAAGAAGAAATAAACGATAAAGAACTGGGACCATCATTTGTCCATGACATTCCTGGCAATATTGAACTAAATCTCCCGGATGACCAACCGTAACAAGATAACACAGATGATGTTAGTCTCAGCTCATCAAGCTCCGAAGAAAAGAAACCGATAAATAACTTACCACTAAAAAAAACAAAAAAACAATTAAATATTCAATAAAAAAATAAAAATTCTCCCCAAAACAAAACTTTGGAAGGAAAATTATCTTGGGAGAAATATGATGTTATCTATATAATTTTAGTGAAATAGGATACAAGGCCAAAAGAAAAGAAAAGCCTAAATGACATTCGCAGGATGATTGCGTTGGCATATTAGAAGCTAGGAGCAAATGGACGATAAAGTGTTGGAAGACCACTAGCTTCAAGAAGTTCCAGCTCCAAAGTGTTGAAGAGTGGGAGGCTAGACGGAAGGGCCGTCTCATTGGAATGACAGAAAAGCAACAGAGGTGTCATTTTGCTGACTGTAAAGGAAAACCTTTGACATTTTGCACAAAATGTTGTATAACACAAATTGTTTTCCAAAATTTCGTTCATAACAAATTCTTTATAACCCTAGAATATATGTATTTTATTTGTATATATGCATTATTATGTTCAGGCATTCTCTTTTATGTAAAAATATGTTAAAATAAACAACATGTTTGTTGTGTATTATATTTCAGTTATATCACCGTAAGTTATACCAAATGGAGCAGCGTCCTATGTATAGGACAGCTAATATTTCAGAAAGTAATTGTTGGAACTGCTTTAAATTTTGTGTAGATGCTATTCTAAAGTATATAAATACCCCGTTAAAATTTTATTAAAAAATTCCAAAAAATAAAAATTGGTTACTTAATGGGTTAATATCCAATAAAATGTGTGGACTTGTACAATTTATGATTTTTTTATGTCATTTATTATCATCCACAATGACTACTTTAGCATGATTAATTTTCTTTATTTCTAGACTTGTTTTATTCTTTCTGAATGATTTTCTGTCATCAGACCAAACTGCAACTCCTCCTATTTTTTTAATCCTACCGACCGCCTTTCTTATGTAAAACTTCTGTTGTGAATGTTGTTATCTGAACTGCCTGTTGGCGTGATACCTACTGCTTTTAAATCTTTCGTTGTTTTTTTTACTGCTGCTATCAGTTTAACCTATATATATATATATATATATATATATATATATATATATATATATATATATATATATGTGTGTTAAACTGATAGCAGCAGTAACAAAAAAAATCACATGTCTGTCTGTTTGTTCCTTATACAAATCTACATCGTAGACCTTGATACAGGAAATCTCCTAGGCTAAGGTCGAAATAGTCAAATTTTAAAATTTGGTCAGAAGGTCAAAAGTTTTGTTCAAGAAAAATTGGCTACACTGAACCATTCAGATTCTGACGGCCATTTTCAATCGACAGCCATTTTGAAATGTCTCAAATTTATTTGTTGATGTTCTTGATAATTAGAATAACTCCAACTCATTGATGACTTTACATCATTATATAATCATGTAATGCAGTTTACTTCAATTTTATATCAACAGTCACTGTCAAACTGAGGAGCGCTGGCCTTTCTTTGATAAGAGCTATACGCAGGCTGTGTGGCCTCTGACGGCGGTTTTATGAATTGCTGTGGTCCTGGCCTCTGTTGGCTGTTTCAAGAATTACTAGACAGATATAAACAAATTCACACCGTTTGACCGATTTTGACGTAACTGGGTATACAGGTAGTTCTTGTTACGCGGAGAGTCAAAGGCAGAAAATAGGCGTAGCTTGGCACACTGGGTAACAGCTAGATATTTCTATTTTATCCAAGCTTTGATTTCACAAAACTCCTCTATTGGGACAATCCATATGAAATGGTCCAAAAAAAGAAGTTGGTTGCTAGAACATTTTTGCATTTGTTTATTTTTTTTATTATGTTTTTAGTACACTAACAGGAAGTTCATAACATTTTTTTTTTTTTTTTTAATCCTACACCGTTTAAGTGTGGTTGCTATTTTTGTTTTGAAGATTGATTATCTCTGGACTGTTTCATGCTACAAGATTGGAACTGACATCATTTGTTTCAGTACTTTCTCCCGTACAATATTGTTTCATAGCAATAATTCTTTGTGTTAATCTTGTCATTCTATATGGTCTCAAAAGTTTGGGATCGAAAATCGAGGATTTCCGCTTTTTAGAAATTTAAAAAAAAAAAATATGAAGGATAAATGCATCAGAGTTAATGTTTTATTTGTAGTAAGATATCATTGGGTATTCGCATGTTATAGAGTATCAACAGTTATACCTCAATCCTTAGTTTTTTTTGAAGTTATAAAATTCCAAATTTTTTAATTTTTGTAAATTTTGAGGTTGTATATCTCAGATGGGACTGGATAATAATCCATGATTTTTTCACTTCATGAAATCATTTATGATAGGAAAGTAGAGTAAAAATTTCAACATTGATATTTGAGCATTGAATTTTTGAAAAATTCGCAAGAAATGTGATCACTTCATATGGATTGACCCTTTTTAGCGCGGTTCCTCCCTCCCCCATAGGGAGGAACCCCGCTTATAAGGTTGATACAATGAAACAATCCGGAAGTGCCGACTAGAAAATTTTGCGTTTCAGAACCCCTAGAAACCGAAAATAACGGTGGTTCAAATTTGTATATATATATATATATATATATATATATGTATATATTTATATATATATATATATATATATATATATATATATATATATATATATATTTGTCTGTTCGCTCTCTAAATAGAAGACGAATGGTCCGATTTTGATGAAATGTGGTACAAAAATCTGTCGTCCAATTTGATAGGTCAAGTTCGTTAACCAGCAAAATCCGCCCACTGGAAGATGGCGTTTGGGGCGAAATTCGCGCAGAAAAAATCGTAACGCTTACATTTTTGAGTTCATAAGCTTGTAAGTACTCGTTTTATAGGCTTCTTGGGCTAGAAAAACGAATGAAACCATTTTCAAGGCGATAGCTTTAACCGTTGTCGAGAAAATTGGAAAAATAGTTTTTGAATACCGTTTTTGGTTTGGGTACTTAGAATAACGGGATTCAGTTGAAACATTATCTGCATGTTCTACTTTCATTAAAACTAATATGTTGAAAGTTATGTTACGTTTGGAGTTAAGGAAGGGTTAGAATAAAATATTTTATGAACAGATATGAAAAGTTTTGGAAACTTAGTATACTTTCATTAATATCTCGAACACGGTTGGGAAATCGTGGTAAGTGGATTGAAACTATTTGAAAGCTTACTAAATTCTGTACAAAAATGATTCTAAAACTATTTTGATTAGGTTATGTCAATCGGAGAAATAAATGCTTAAAACTTCAAATACGTCTGTTTTGTTCTTATGAACGGGTTTTTGTCGTTCTTTTTGTAATTTTTGTCTCTTTCCCTTGGTTTTTATTGCTTTTTATTTTTTTAATTTCTGATGTTGTATTTGTAAGGAAAATGTATGTGTGTGTAAAACAGGATAGGTAAAATGAGACCAATTTTCTGATGTCAGAAATAATGAAAAGTTTTGGTAACTTTGTATACTTTCCTTAATATCTCGAAAAAGGTCGAGAATTTGGGAAACGGAAGAATACCATTAAAAAGCTTACTAAATGCTCTACAAAAAAGGTTCTAATGAAAGTTTTGATTAGGCGATGTCAATCGGAGAAATAAGTGCTTAAAACTTTAAAGTAATTGATTTCGCTTATTCGAACTGTTCTTTTTGTCTTTGATTTTGATACTTAAAATTATGGGATTCAGTTGAAACATTTTCTGCATGTTTGAATTTCATCAACACTAATATGTTAAAATTTTGGTTGCGTTTGGGAACTTCGAATACATTCCCTAATATCTCGAAGACGGTTAGGAATATTGGTAAACGGAGGGTTACCATGCGAAAGCTTACTAAATGTTCTACAAAAAAGATTCTGAAACAATTTTTGATTAGGCTATGTCAATCGGAGAAATAAGTGCTTAAACTTTGAAGTAATTGATTTCGTTAATTCGAACGGTTCTTTTTGTTTGTTTTTATTCCTTGTTACTTTTTAATTGCTTAAAGGTGGATAATGTATTTGACAATAAAACAGATTAATTAAAATAAGAAAAACAATTCATTGTTAAAAATATATCAGGCTGTACCGTATGAAATGTCAGTTTTGGATTTGTCGATTTCCTTCAAATGTCTTGAAACTGTCGAGGCTCCTACTCCGAGTTCTTTGGCATATTCCCTAGTGTTTTTAATTGCTTATAGTAGTCTAATGTATTTGTCAATAAAACAGGATACGTATAATTAGAATCAATATTTTGTTTGTTAGAATTCGAAGATGCCGTATGAATATCTAGATTACAGTACTGGTGTTGATTTCATTCTTTAGAATTATTCTTGGTATTCCCTATTTTCATCTGTTACCCATAGTTTTTTATTGTTAGTAGGTTTTTCTTATTGATTATAGAATATTAATCTATTTGGCTATAAAACAGGATAGGTAAAATGAGTCCAATTTTCTGTTGTCAGAAATAATGAAAAGTTTTGGGAACTTTGTATAATTTCTTAATATCTCGAAAACGGTTGAAAATCTTGGGAAGCGAAAGGTTACCATTCGAAAGCTTACTAAATGGTCTACAAGAAAGGTTCTAAAGAAAGTTTTGAATAAGCGAAGTAATGTCAGCTTTGGATTTGTCGATTTCCTTCAAATGTCTTGAAACTGTCGAGGCTCCTACTCTGAGTTCTTTGGCATATTCCCTAGTGTTTTTAATTGCTTATAGTAGTCAAATGTATTTGTCAATAAAACAGGATACGTATAATTAGAATCAATATTTTGTTTGTTAGAATTCGAAGATGCCGTATGAATATCTAGATTACAGTACTGGTGTTGATTTCGTTCTTTAGAATTATTCTTGGTATTCCCTATTTTCATCTGTTACCCATAGTTTTTTACGATACGTAGGATACGTAAAATTAGTGACCATATTTCGGAGAATTCTGAGCGAAATACTTTTAAGATTTTCTACCACCACGAACGGCTTTTTTCCTCTATTTTTATCCACTAGATAGGCTTTATTTTGCATATTATTCTATATAAGTTTTATTCAGCAGGGGCTTCTGATGAAATGTTGTGTTTTTGCTGTGGATTTTAAATACGATGTATCTAAGATTGGATAACATTAGCGAGTCTACATAGTTAAGAACCGACGACGGAGGATTACTTCTTGCTATGATTTAGTCTACATATGTATATTAAGTCCTAAATCCAAAAAAATAAACTTCACAACGGTCAGATACTATGAGCGAATATGGCAGTTCAATGCCCGTACAAGGGGGCCGCAGGAAATTTACCTGCTAAGAGTTAATCCTCAAGAGCTGTAAATATACCCCAGGTATCTGCCGAGACAAATACAAATCCTAGGCGGAGAGCACCCCAAAAACTCAGATCCAAACATAAGGTTATATACTAAATATTCATAAAGACTACTTAGTTGTAAACCGATTCATCAATTAGCAATCAATAGTTTTCAACAAAGGTTATATACTAAATATTGATAAAAAGTATTTAATTAGAAAAAACAAAACAATATTCCACAAGACTTGTTTTTGGTCCATTTGTGTCTACTCCATAGACTTAATTAGGTATATTATTCGATTGTAGTTGGGCAACTAAACTTTGTTTTATTTTGTTAAATAAAGTTTTTTTTTCTTGACTTGTTATTCGTCAAGACTTTTATTTATCCTTGTGTATTTACTAGATAGGTTTTATTCGGCATATTATTCTATATAGGCTATATTAGGCAGGGTATTCTACTCAATCTTGTGTACTTCTTCTTGATCCTTCTGTACATGGGCGTATATAAAAACAATTTCGGGGGGGGGGGGGCTGAGACCATTTCCAGGGTATGGAATACTAAATATTTAGAGCTTGGAATAGTTTTAGGCAACTAAAACGCTATTACACGTAAAATAAAATATGTTTTATGAACTAAATGATCATATTTAATTTATTTTTAAGGGTTTTACGAGAAGTTTTTATCATCAATTCAAAATTTCGCGAGGGGCTGCAGCCCCCTCAGCCCCCCCCTCATATACGCCCATGCTTCTGTATCCTCTAGAAAGGCTTTATTAGGCATATTTTGTATTGATTTATAGAGCTTTGCTTTAGAATGAGAGCCAGATTCTGTAATTTCCGCTTCTGTGTATAAGTTAGCTACTGTCGGTGTCCCTGACGGCTTAATATCACTTTTATTCGAGATGTTCGAGAGGATTTTGACAATTTTCACGAGGTATATAAAAAAAAAAAAGTTTATTTATTTTCTAAGCTTATCAAATGGCACTAGGGACATGAACGGAACCGCGCTAAGATGCTGCAGTTCCTGCGAGTCGGACTTTTGCTTTCTTATTCTCGAAGATTTAACTTTTTTGTGTGCCCGAATAATTTTAATCATTTTTTAGCGAGGTTCTTCCAGCCATCCAGAGGGAGGGAAGTACTTTGTAATAAACTAGTAAAAGACTTGTGGAGGTTTTGACTTAAAATTCTTGAAAATTTCAAATTGCATATATAGAGATTCAACGTTATGATATCTGTTATCATAAAAAGAAACATTTCTTTATTTTCATATATATGCAATTTATTTATTAATTTAATGAAATTACATTCTGTAAAATAATAATACATTTTGTAATGTGCTCACATAAACATAAGAAAAAAAAAAAAAAAAATCACCAGCGTCCACACCAGCTGCCCCCGTGTCTCCTCGGGTAAGCGAGATGACTGGGGACAGCCGTACTCCACTCCTCAACCAGCAGCGGTTCGAGTACTGGAGCTGGAAAAGGGACGAGAGAACTGCAGACACTCTAGGGTCATATATATGAACAGTAACTTTATGTACCTAATAAAAATATAAATGTTTTAGTAAAACAATGTTCATAGACAACGCTACAATATGTTATGATATTCTTCTTCGGAAGAATACTATCGGACATGTTATTTACTTATAAATTTAATTACGTGTAAATACATTTAAAAATATGTGTAATATGAAAAGTGATATATATATATATTTAATATGTCATAAATATTAATTTTCTAGATAAAATAAATGCTAATGAAAAAACAAAATAAAATCTAGGTAGTTGGTAACAGCTTATTAAGTCTTCAATAGTTTTGTATTTTAATTACATATTTGTCGTGGTAACGTTTCGGCTATAAGCCATTTTCTATCCAATTTGTCTGTATGATTTTGCATTATTTTGTCATATATACATTATATCTTCAGTTAATGTGCTTGTAAATTTTATATTATTTAATTTGAGGAGGAAATTTCATTTTTTATATATAAAATTGTATGGTTCATGTCTCTATTATTTCATGAATGATATGAATTCATTACTATTATTTCATGACATGAACCATACAATTTTATATATAAAAAATGAAATTTCCTCCTCAAATTAAATAATATAAAATTTACAAGCACATAACCTGAAGATATAATGTATATATGACTAAATAATGCAAAATCATACAGACAAATTGGATTGATAATGGCTTATAGCCGAAACGTTACCACGACAAATATGTAATTAAAATACAAAAGTAGGTAAAAATGCAGTTTCACGCCCTCCAAACCGATTTCTTTCAAATTTTGCACAATAACGTATTTTGATGCACTAAACACGAATACGATAAAAAAAAAAACGTCGGATTTAACAAGGAAAGAAGTTATTAAGCACTTAAGTTCACTGTTATGCAGGTTATGAGAGCTAATGTGAACAACTAAATTTGTGACGACTTTAAGGCATAAATGACGACTTTAAGGCATACATGCTATGCGTTTCCGCTCGCTACGCTCGCTCAAGAAGATAACAAAACCCCAGTCAATCCAACTCGCTAAAATTAATAGAATATATCATTAAGCACTAAAGTTAGGAAGTTTATAAAACTAGGCGTCATCAGCGTATTTGTAAACACGCGCATGCGCAGATATGTAACATTGGAAAACAGAGAACTCTCATTTGAAATGTTTAGAAACCATTTATTCGAAAATATTGTTAATTTTAAGGACATCCTCACCTGTCGCTTAAGGGCATACGTGCTATGCGTTTCCGCTCACTACGCTCAAGAAGATAACAAAACCCCAGTCAATCCAACTCCCTATAATTAATAGCTCTCATAACCTGCATAACAGTGAACTTTAGTGCTTAATAACTTCTTTCCTAGTTAAATCCGACGGTTTTTTTTATCGTATTCGTGTTTAGTGCATCAAAATACGTTGTTGTACAAAATTTGAAAGAAATCGGTTTGGAGGGCGTGAAACTGCATTTTTACCATAAGCTGTTACCAACTACCTACAACATCTTAGTAGGATCTACAACACATAAAATAAAATGCCTACTATAGCTGTTCACTAAAATGCCCAAGCGTTTAAAAATTGTGCAGTTGCTATTATTATTTGCTACACTAGACTAGGCTAGTCTATATTTCGAGCAGATCATTCTGAGAGTACAAACTTTTGTTATGTTAAGCCTGCTTGGAGATTTCGCGTCATTGAGAAACATACGGTCTTGTGGGTTGTCGACTTTTCGATGCGATGTCTCTCAAATCTTCCTTCTTCTCCTTCTCTGCAATCCGCAAGAAAAAATTGCTTAGAAATATATGCCAGGTTAAGCAAGCAAAATGACTAGGTTAATCAGGAAAAAGTGTTTGTGAAATATAATATCATTTAATTTTGCAATAACAATATATCCGTAAGAGCATTTATCATTTAAGTGTAACATTTTTTAAGCATATGGTTCTTGTATACTTGGTTGTGTACAATATATAATATAGTAAAATACAGAAGCTAAACACTATTCTACAAAATCTACTTCCTTTTTTTTTACGAAACTAAAAATAATATATTCTAAGAGTATTTTTCATGTTTAATATTAAATCAAGTTTTCCCCATCGGGCATAATTTATGTGTAATATTCGGTAAATATTTATTTTTTTATTTTAATTTCGAATAACTAAGAAGTGATAATGAGATGGAGATAGTTAGCCGTTGCGGTGATACGAAGTCAAGGGATGGTTGGGACTCGGCTAGGAGAAAACGTCAGATCTTCAGGCAGAAATCTATATTGGACGTTTCGGATGCACTTTGGCAGCCTTCTTCAGCAATAAAAAATTCCTAGGGGAGAGACCAGGAAGACATTTAGGTGACCACGGTTAAATGTTGGAGAGAAATATGAATTTTTTAATCGTCCAATACAGATTTGTGCATGAAGACTTTTTTTCTCCTAGCCGAGTCCCAACCATCCCTTGACTTGCAAGGGGGGTATACAGCGATGAGGTCACCGATCTGGACCAATTTTTTTCTGGCAATTCTACATCAAAAAATAGTCGACCGTGTCCAAGCGTTCCGTCCAATGCGCTTTAGGAGCCGAGAAAAAAAATAAAATAAGTTGAAAGTGCTTTATTTTTTATATCGAGTTTAGAAAATGATATCGACATGATTCTTTCACCAATTCATTTGTTTTTTAAAGTAGATTAAAAGAAAAATATAATCGTTAAACAATAATTTATATTTCGTCAAATATATTCAAAAATATGCTTACGTTTTCAAGTAAACTAGTATTATACATTTTTTTACTCCAAAAATAATAGCAGATTTAAAATCAGCACCCGAAGAAACCCTAATGTGATGAATACCATTGAAAACAAAAATAATGATTTTTCCCAGTCTGGAAGAGGCTAAAAATTTGTAAGCGAAAAAGTAATTTGACTTTTTGAAATTCAATATCTCCCCTTGAGATAATCCAATTTTTACGTCATTGAAATCTTTCAAAAGAAGAAAGACTCCTTTTTCTAACCATATAAATGACTATTGTATTATCTCAAAAGGTACTTGAAAAAAATGTTTCTCAAAATAAAAATAAAATGTAAACTTTTTTGCATATAATGTCAATTCGGACGCGAACGCTCGAAAACTATTTTTCGATGTAGAGTCACCAGAAAAAAATTGGTCCAGATCGGTGACCCCATCGCTGTATACTCGCCCCTTGTTAGTAAGAATGTGATAAATAGTGATTTTTGATATTGAGTGTTACTACAAGAGAGTGCTTACAAATAACTATTGAGTTGGTGCAAAAATAATGCAAGTTTCAAATAATAATTTTTTTTTAGGCAAGTGTTTGCCAAGTAAACAGAGATAATCTAAAGCATATGTGGGCCGTGAAACATTTTGGAATACCCAATTAAAAAAAAAATAATATTATACTACTTAATCACATTCACTCCAAATGTGGAAGATGGCGTGTGATGGGGTTTGTCGCTTGATCCTGCGGAATAAAAGTCCGTCACGCAGAAGCTGCATAACTAAGCACTTTCCTCAGAATTTGGGTAGTGTAGACTGCTTTCCAGAACAATTTGCTTAAAATATCCAAAATAAATAAAATAAAAACATGAATAGTTCTCGTTTAATTTTGTAGTGAGTAACTGTTCAATTATTAATTTTGTAATTAATTTGCTTCCAGAGTTATGTTTACATATGGTAACTACTACACTACTTAATAAATACAAAAAACTTCATATTTTCGTCTTTTGATCTGACGCAGGAACAGGATACAGTCCCTCTAGTTGAAGAGAGCGCTCCTTGCGGTGGCCTTGCGGACCTAATTCTATTGAAATATATTACAAAGTAAACCCCTCTTTCCAATTTCCGATTTAGCTCATTTTTACAACACTTCTATCCCATGAGTTACCCACGACGTATACCGCGTTTCGTTACAATACAGCAGAAATTACGACCGGTATGAGTATATCAGTAATTTGGGTCCGTAGTAAACCCCCCCCCCCTCCTAATGAACCAATTTAGTTTATTTTTACAGCACATTTTTACCTGCAGATTACCACTACGAATACCGAGTTTCGTCGAAATATAACAAAAATCGCAGCTGGTAGTGCCTCTGGCCGCTATCGTGTTAACAGACACATATATACATATATGTATATTTAAATTTTAACGGGGGTCATTTTCGGCTCTCTACTAGGTAGGATCGATAAAGATTTGGAGAAATTTGTCAAAAATTCCGTCATGAGTGCAACCTCAATACCTACTTTCCTTCGGAGGAAAGTGCTAAAATGAGCGAGCAGGCCGAGTGTCGGCGATCTTCAAAGAGTGAGGCGGCAAAGATCAAATTATATTAGATGCAAAAGTTAGTAATTGTTTTCCCTCGATGATTAGTTTATTTTACATCCTCTATGAGTAATATAACTATATAATATATATATTATGTAAGAAAGAAATTATTTTTGATTACACATATGAAAACATATTGAAAAAAAAGTTATAGCCCATTCAATTATTGTTTAACATATTGGAAGTCATTTAATATCGTATTTGTTTTTAATACACTAATAAGCGTATTTCTATTCAAGTGTTAGAATTGATTTGATGTATTCTTAGGCTGCTGTAAACTTTTGAAATATTCTCTTTCAGAGAGAATGTAATAATGATTTTCTCTCTGAGAAAAGGAGAGCGGAATAATTTGTATCTTTTTGAGGCCTTTGATAAATCCTCCAGAAATACATTATTGAGTTTGGTTGTGCATAAAGAGATTTAAACCGCTGGAGAAAATTAAGGTATTTAGGTCTGTGTGACAGGTCGAAGCCTCAGGAAGGTATAAAAGGTTGCCGGGGGAAAAAATATTGTGACGGTGTCTCTACAAATAGAAGCCAGCTAATCTGAGGCTGGTTTTACTGCGCCTTCCGATCTGATGGAATACTAAACCAGCCAGACAGGGATTGACTCATTTCTCTACTGGCTTTTTCAAAAACAAAAATGATTTAAGTCTATTTTTTGCTGATTTCTTAGTCAAAACCGAAACATTTGCTGTAGCCTGAAGAAGCCATCTGAACACATTATTTAATTTCTCGCGAATATGGTGATGTCCCATCCTTCCAACATTACGTATACACACTTTTTGCTCTCATTAAGGATTACGGGACACCTTGGAAAGAGTGAAATATGATAGAAGAACATTTTGGATATAATCACAATTATTGTTAACATAATAAAGACATTTTTTATATTTCTATGCTTTCAGAGTCTTGTTTTATGAAATTTATATTTTTAAAAGTAGTGTGATAGTATTTTTTTCATTTAAATCTATTTTTTTTTCGCTTTATATTTGCAGGAGAGAGTTTTTTCAATACAATTCATAATGAATAACCCAGTTACTTATAAGCAATAACGTATAAGCAGAAATTTCTGCATATAAGTTATTGCTAGTTTTGAAAATAGACAAAAGTTTGAATAGCTCTGCTACATGTTGAGATAGGACGCTCATTTCTGCGTCCCTGAACCACAAATGAGGCGTAGAATAAAGCCTTAAAATTATGACATCTCAATGTGGGACACCCTGTTTACACATATCACATATAATCATACCCATGTATGTGTATATATATATATATATATATATATATATATATATATATTTAATATCGTATTTATCTTTTCTTTAATACACTAATAAACGTATTTATATTCAACTGTTAGAATTGATTTGATGTATTCTTAGGCTGCTATAGATTTTTTAAATATTCTCTTTCAAAGAGAATGTAATAATGATTTTCTCTCTGAGGAAAGAAGAGCGGAATAATTTGTATCTTTTTGAGGCCTTTGATAAATCCTCCAGAAATACATTATTGAGTTTGGTTGTGCAAAAGAGATTTAAACCGCTGGAGAAAATTAAGGTATTTAGGTCTGTGTGACAGGCCGAAGCCTCAGGAAGGTATAAAAGGTCGCCGGGGGAAAAAATATTGTGAGGGTGTCTCTACAAATAGAAGCCAGCTAATCTGGGGCTGGTTTTACTGCGCCTTCCGATCTGATGGAATACTAAACCAGCCAGACAGGGATTGACTCATTTCTCTACTGGCTTTTATATTTCAACAATATTTACGGATCATCTGGCAAGTTCACTGATTAATCCTATAATCCAGGAGAGATTAACCATTTACTGTATATTCTTACTAAAACTAAGAGAAAATGTTGATAAATTATTTCACCAAAATTTTAGCAGGATTTTCGTACAATATTCATCGATTCTACTCATTACCGATGGATAAAGCTTAATTGTTTTCAAATCTTCATATATCAGTCACTTAATATGAGCACCGGTATGTATTTATTTAATCACTGGTCTGCAACTTAGGCAATTAGCAGATACGACAGTGCTGTGATCCATTGTAGACCATTGAAGTAGGTTATAATAAATTTTTCGAAACAATATTCAGAGTTTTAACAATAAAGTTTGAGATATAAACAGTATGATATATACAAGATAAAAATATTTGTTATATTTATATAAGCCGTAATGCATAATATGCATATATAAATGCATAATATACATTCTCCATTAATATTCAAAGATATATTAATAATAGATATAAATGTTTTCTTCTAAGGAGTAATATTTTAATTGTTTTTCAGTTTAGGTAATGGGTATTATTGTAATAATTATAGGAGAACTTTAGCCAATAATAATTTGTTTTTTAAATTTTAAAAATCAAAAATAATTTATATCTAAAGAAATTTATGATAACATTTTTAAAGTTAAAGTACTTTTTTAAGAATGTGTATGGTCTATTTTATAAATTGCAACTGCATGTGTATAATATCACTCAGATAAATATAATAGTAATCGCCTTGGTTGAAAATTCTCTTCAAAAAATAACATATGGCATTTTTTTGTTTTATTTTGTATAATCATTATTTACAACCCTTTCTCATTGGGCTTTCTGAGAAATTCGCTCTGTCCACGCGCTGATTTGGGACGATCGTTTATTTTAAAATTCCCTATGTGTATATAAATTGTGTTATTCCGACTAGAATATAGTAGCGTAGTGAACTACTAACGAAGTAGATTGGCCCTTTGTGACTACTTGAAGGGTTATTGGTCTCTTGTCCTTTGTGGGAGGTCTGGACTATTGTTCTGAGGGCAAACAGACCTCAAGGCAAACACTACATCTTACACATCAAGACACAAGCACTCAGAAGCACAGAGAAGTATTATGAACCACTAAATGAATGTTTATACACTTTATATATATATATATATATATATATATATATATATATATATATATATATATATATATATAATTATTCTTCAACTGACCCTTTTTTTAGCACTTTCCTCCGAAGGAAAGTAGCTATTGAGGTTGCACTCATGACGGAATTTTTGAAAAATTTCTTCAAATCTTTATCGATCCTACCTAGTAAACACCGAAAAAGACCCCCGTTAAAATTTATCTCTCTCTCTCTCTCTCTCTCTCTCTCTCTCTCTATATATATATATATATATATATATATATGTGTGTGTGTGTGTGTCTGTATTTCAACGAAACTTGGTATTCGTAGTGGTAATCTAAAGAAAAATGTGAGATGTAAAAATAAACTAAATCGGTTCATTAGAAGGGGGGGTTTACTTCGGACCCACAATACCAATTCGCCATTACCAGCAGTGATTTTTGTTATATTTCGACGAAACTCGGTATTTGTAGTGGTAATCTGCAGGTACAAATGTGTTGTAAAAATAAACTAAATCGGTTAATTAGGAGGGGGGGGGGTTTACTCAGGACCCAAATTACTAACATACTCATACCGGTCGTAAGTTCTGCTGTATTGTAACGAAACGCGGTATACGTCTTGAGTAACTCATGGGAAAAAAGTATTGTAAAAATGAGCTAAATCGGTCAATCGGAAAGGGGGGTTTACTTTGTAATATATTTCAATAGAATTAGCTTGCCAGACGTAGGTTCGCAAGGCCGCCGCAAGGAGCGCTATCTCCCACTAGAGGGACTGTATCCTGTTCCTGCGTCAGATCGAAAGACGAAAATATGAAGTTTTTAGTATTTATTAAGTAGGGTAGTAAACATAACTCTGGAAGCAAATTAATAATTGAACAGTTACTCATTACAAAATTAAAAGAGAACTATTCATGTTTTTATTTTATTTATCTAGGATATTTTAAGCAAATCGTTCTGGAAACCAGTCTACACAACCCAAATTATAAGGAAATTGCTTAGTTATGCAGCTCCTGCGTGACGGGCTATTAATTTTCGTATTTTGTTTTGTGCTAGGCGGAAGGTCAAATAATAAAAACTTCATCACACAGTTTCACCAACTTTATTACGTCCCTAGATGTTTCACACCCTCTTGGTGCCTCCTCAGGGGAAAAAGCCACGAATATTAAACTCACAGGCCCAACCTGAGGAGGATAACCTTCCAGCAGTACGGCCACGTCTAGACTGATCATGGTCTGAAAGAATACAACATGGCGAAATATAATCAGCTGATCGATAATCGATATGTCATACGTTTAAAATTAATTTCCAGAAAAAATATATTTTTATAAATTAAAACCATCTTCCCACCCTAGCTTAGTTAATTTTGTAGATATTATATTTAGTTTCCCGTAATTTTAATATTTCTTTAATAATAATAATAATAATAATATTCATTTGTAATTGAACATTGTCCTTACAAATATGATCGGGGTAAATATATACAATTCATGAAAATTAAATTAGAGTAGACTCTTATAGAACAAGATAATAAAATATGCTTTTATAATACAGAATAATTAAGAACTGATATTTCGGTTCGTTTACTTCACTCTGCGGTTGCCTCTTTTCTTCATTACATCCTCCAAGTAAATGCAAAAGGCGTTTATATCGGTGATGTTAGAGGTGGTCAGGAAATAATAAGTTACGGAGTTGTTGGTGTGTTCATCAATAATAGGTTTCAGAGTATTTCTGAGATTGGAGTATTCAGGATCTCAGCATCGCCACAGCAGATGCTCCAAGTCTTCTTGTTACAATTCACAGTTGGTACATATTTTGTTCGTTTCTATTTTGTACCTTTGACGGTGGATGCTGAGTTAAAGTGTCTTCTTGTTCGCTAATCTTAGTTGACTTAATTTTTCTTTAATATGAGTAAATATTTTTTTTATATTCTGTTGTTATCTTCACATACGTGTCCAACATTACATATATATATATATATATATATATATATATATATATATATATATATATATTTATATATACTCTTCGGACTAAAAGGTTATATAACATTTGCAACGGGGGGATTTAGACTAATTAGTCTCTAATGCTAAATGTAGGGGAAGAAAAATGTATTTAAATGTTTCATTATGGCCAAAAGTTGGCAGTGAAGACGCCACACATATTGCTGAGGGTGAAGATATTGTTCGTGGTGTTGGAAAGTGTAGCAGCACTAACTCCATCGCTGTCCTTAGATCCGTCAGTGAAGACGCCACACATATTGCTGAGGGTGAGGATATTGTTCGTGGTGTTGGAAAGTGTAGCAGCACTAACTCCATCGCTGTCCTTAGATCCGTCAGTGAAGACGCCACACATATTGCTGAGGGTGAACATATTGTTCGTGGTGTTGGAAAGTGTAGCAGCACTAACTCCATCGCTGTCCTTAGATCCGTCAGTAAAAATCTTCTTGTATTCAATTTTTTCATTTTATAAACTTCATGCTGATATATCTATTGGTTAGTGTCACTTTCAATGAATTCTATTAATGCAAAGTTGATATTGGGAAAAGTTAGAGACGATGGTTCTGTGAATAATAGTTCTGATATCCGGAGATAGAAAGCCTTTCTTGGTGCTGTTCTTCATGGGTTGTTGACTAGCTCCTGGATGTATTCGTTAACACTCCGCGCCATTGAAACTGCCATTGGTGGTCGCCTTGTATCTGAGAGATACGCCTGAGTTTCAGTCTTATTTACAGTAAATAACTTTATCTATTGTATTAAGAATGAACAAAAACTCTTAACAGGAGATTAATATATAAAAAAAATAGTAAATTTACCACGAAAAAGTTATTTATTTAAATATGTTGATGAAAAGGGGAAGGGTATTAATTAATGATACAATCCAAGATGAGGAATAACCCTTCAAAGTTCAACATACACTTTTATTATATAATAAATGTATATGTTGAACTTTGAAGGGTTATTCCTCACCTTGCATTGTATAATATGTTATTTATTTATTATATGCAAACTCATATAGTTGAAATATACAAATAACAAGTAGGTAGGAAATATTAGGGCAAATATTAATAACATTTTGTAGTAATATATGACTTCAAAAAACGTCTTCTGTATCATTATCCACTTTATGTCCCTCTGGACAATATAATGTGCAATGGTAGAGACATATATATTGGCCGCACCCCTTGAATTTATACTGGGTGAGCCTTGTAGTCTTGTTTGCCCAAAACATTTGTGCATCGCTTTCTAATTTTGGTGCTCTCGGCAACCGTGCTATTTTTTTTACCCCTGTTTCTTCATCAATCGATGCATCCATATTCATAAGTACGTTTATAGTGGAGATGGAGATAGTTAGCCGTTGCAGAGATATGCAGACAAGGTATAGTTGGGATTCGGCTAGGAGAAAAAAACGTCAGACTTTCCACTTTGAAACGTCCAAATACAGATTTCTTCCTGAAAGTCTGACGTTGTTTTCTCCTAGCTGAATCCCAACCCTATTCCTTTATTTTGTTGTTGTTTTTATTTTGTGGTATTTATGACACCAATGTGCTCTATTTTCTAAAAGTCAGAATATGGTCGCGTGGAGTGTTAAGAAGGCGATTTTTGTAGAATTGCATAGTGTTGTAGAAGTGCATTAATTTTTTTTTCTTACGGCGCATCTACATCTTGGCCATTAGCGCCGGAAGTGCGTTAATAATTCTCCACGAAAATCTAAAGGCAATTCTCCTGCAGCGACGCATTGGCTGTGTGCAGGACTGGATCGCAATGCTCTGGTTGCTAGTCTGATGTCTGCATGGTGTGGGGTTGAAAGGAGAATATATAGTTATTTCATGTATTACGCTATTTTCATGCTCTAATAAACTCAAGAAATATTGCTATCACAGTTCAAGACATACATATTTTTATTTTATTAATGCTTTTCAGGGATAACCTTTATAGCATGAGAACGGACTTATATAAATAACTTATATAAGTACTTCATCATGCTATTATTATTAACCTTTGACTAACACAATTATTGTGTTACGCGCGGTGCACACTGGCGAAAACTTTTTCATGAAAATGGTTTCGTCAAATATGAAACTGAAGTTGCTTGCAACAGATTGATAGATAACCATAGGTTGGTGCACACCAGAGATGGGCATAATTTTATTTATACATAAGAATACGAATTTATTCGTACTTCATATATTTGTGAATACGAATATAAATAAATTCGTACTTCATATATTTGTGAATACGATTATAAATAAATTCGTATTCATAAGTGTGAATACGAATTTATTTTTATTCACATATAATAAATATAAAAATACAAATAAAATTTTATTCGCACATTTTTCTGCGAATACAAATAAATTTACAGAAAAAATTGTAAATAATCACAAAAAATGTGAATATTTACAAAAAATCAAGTGATTACAAAAAAAATCACATTAAAATATACGAAAATTTATTCACATCATAATTTGTGAATACAAAATTATTCACAATAAAATTTGCATATAAATTATGAATTTATTAAGATGATATTACGTAAGATATTGAGGTAAATTTTTTTTTTTTTTTATTTTTTTTTTTAAGGGGTTTTACGTGTAGGTTATTAGCGCCTAGATTTGTTGTTTACCCCGAGTCCGCCGCGGGACCACCAGCCATGCTGCAGGAACAATGTTTGTCACCTGTACCTCCATCAAAAAAAAAAAAAAAAAAAAAAGAAAAGAAATAAGTACACCATTAATTTTCGTAATATCATCTTAATACGAATAAATTCATAATTTATTTGTGAATTTTGTTATGAATAAATTTTTATTCACAAATTATAATGTGAATAAATTTGTATTCGTATATTTTAATGTGATTTTTTTTGTAATCACTTAATTTTTTGTAAATATTCACATTTTTTTGTGATTATTTACAATTTTTTCTGTGGATTTATTTACATTCGCAGAAAAAATTGCGAATACAATTTTATTTGTATTTTTATATTTAATATATGTGAATAGAAATAAATTCGTATTCACACTTATGAATACGAATTTAACGAAAATTGGTTTCAATAAATTTGTTAAATCGGTTCCCTATTGGTTCAGTTTCACATTTCAGCAGCCCATGTGAACGTACCTGTGTGTAATTGTTGAGTTTTCCTCAGGACACAGAGCTAACCTGAAATTGGTGTCGTTATTTGTTATTAATGGAAATACTAGTTCTAATAAGTGATTAAAACCTGGCTTTCTACATTGGACATCCTAAAAAAATCATTAAATTCATCAGGATCTCTGTTTTAGATCGCGAGCTATAACAGAACAGCCGTGTTACCGATCCCTAACCTTGTATTTAACGGGTAAACCTTGTATTTTCAATTCTTTTTTTCTTATTTCTTAGCCACCACCAGAACAAAAACGCATTGTCGTCACAATCCAGCACAAAACTATAGGAAAAAATATAAAAAAAAAAAAACGTTGCTCTGTGTGCAAGTATCAATGAAACGGTTTAGTTGAAACCCATTTAAATGAAATCAGATTTATGAAACATGTTTCTCCTGTGTGCACCGCGCCTTACTCTAATATTAATTGAGAATAACGATTTTCGAGGCATGCTCTATATAATACAAGATTTAAGGAATATAATAACAAATATTAATAATAAGAAACAATTATGAATGGAAAATTGTTGTCTATTTATTCAAAAATGTATCTCTGATTTTTACCGCTCCTGACAAAAAATTATAGATGATAATATATGTGGAGTTGAAAAGTTGAAAGAAAGCTAGCTCACTATAATTTGGCCTAATTCATAAACCTTACATTGCAGAAAAATATGAAGGATAAAACAGTGTGCACTTTGAATTTGGTTTGATAATATAATACTGTTTTGTTTTTTTAATGTGAGGCGAATATAGTATTTTGCAAGAAGTTCTAATTTGACCTGTAATTTTTATTATTGAGAATGGAAAATTTATACTCAGGTAATTTTGTGGAGACTCTGTTAATACTTTAGTATATATATATATATATATATATATATATATATATATATATATATAATAATAATAATAATATTTATTTGTAATTGAACATTGTTCTTACAAATATGATCGGGGTAAATATATACAATTCGTGAAAATTAAATTAGAATAGACTCTTATAGAACAAGAAAATAAAATAAGCTTTTATAATACAGAATAATTAAGAACTGATATTTCGGTTCGTTTACTACACGCTGCGGTTGCCTCTTTTCTTCATTACATCCTCCAAGTAAATGCAAAAGGCGTTTATATCGGTGATGTTAGAGGTGGTCAGGAAATAATAAGTTACGGAGTTGTTGGTGTGTTCATCAATAATGGGTTTCAGAGTATTTCTTTTTTTTTTTTGTTATTATTATTATTATTATTACAACAATATGAGTTAACATATTTCTAGTAATACTGCTGGTTCTGTTATAATGACATTGTGAGGCTTGATGTGGGAATATGAACAATTACAAAACCCACAATAGTAATGCATTAAAGAAAAAATAAATAAATAAAAAGATAATATAAAATAATAATGAAACAACTGTAAACAATTTTAAATGAAAATATAACACACTTTTTGCACTGCAGATGTTAAAGCAAATTGTCTCTAGGCCACCTCCGCTTCAGCCTTCTATGGGGATTTTGTGGACTTTGGAACGAGGATAGAGAATTTATCACAGGATTTGGATGGCCTGGGAGATTGGAATGGAACTTCTGATAGACTGATTTGGCAAGGGATTGGATAAAGGGGATATTGAAGTCATTATGGAGGGTTAGGTTCGAGACATAGTAAGGAGCATTGGATATTTTTCGAAGGATTTTGGATTGTATTGTTTGTATTCTGTAGGAATTGGAAGGTATTTCTGAGTATTTCTGAGATTGTTGTATTCAGGACATCGCCACAGCAGATGCTCCAAGTCTTCTTCCTCCAATTCACAGTTAGTGCATATTTTGTTCGTTTCTATTTTGTATCTTTGACGGTTGATACTGAGGTAAAGTGTCTTCTTGTTCGCTAATCTTAGTTGACTTATGATTCTTCATAAGTATAAATATATATATATATATATATATATATATATATATAGGACTCAGAAGGGCCACAATGGACTAAAAGGTGCAATATATTATCTTAAACAATACATTGTTCAGACAGTAAGCGTGACTGAAAGAGCTGTGTCTTTGTTCGCTTTTGTAGGTCGGGACACACCTTCTGAGAGGGAAGAATAGGAGGTGCTTTTCATGAGAGGATCTACCGGGACAACAAAGGATGAAGGAATAACCAGGGCAGGTACATTTATTACTAACAGCTGGTGGTGAACATAAACATACAATATCATGGTATAAGGGTCAAATCACTTCAAGTCGCCCAATTTTAATATTTGACCTTTCCGGCCCATATCTGATATTTTTTATTTTGTTTTATTAATAGGCAAACATCAAATAATGTTAAATATTAATTGTTGTAGATTTTTGTTTATGACTTATTAAAGTTTTTATGGATGTTGTTGGTATCAAATTACTTATTTATTTTATTTTATTTGATTCTTGAGTTTCGCGACGTTGGCGACAAAAAATGTTACGTCAAAAAATCAACAAAAAAATCAAACAAATGGTAAATAAATATTTATTTATTAATGTTTACGCAATTTTGGCAAAAAAAAACATTAATGGTAAATAAATAAATTAGGAACTTAAAGCTTAACAAAAACGTGAAATAGAAGAAAGTAAGAAAAAAAAATAATAATAAACTAAAGTAGGTAATAATTAGATTAAAAGATGAAATTTCGAAATATTCGTTGTGAAAGTCCAATGTATTATTTACAGGTATCAAATTAAAGTTAAAGCTTTTAGTGCGGCTCCTCCCTCTTTCCATAGGGAGGAAAACCCGGTTATGAGGTTGACCTCATGACGCAATCCGGAAGTGCCGACTAGAAAATTTCATGTTTCAGAGCCCAAAGGTTAATAACATAAAGGTGGTTCTAATTTGTATATATATATATATATATATATATATATATATATATATATATTAATTCTGGTGAATGATGACCCGATATACACTTTTTCTTGTTTCTTTTTCTGGCAGGGGGTCGATAAAGTAGTACACACTTTTTTCACTTTAACTACTTTATTTTGTATGTTTCGCCCGACATGTTTCGTGCCTTTTCGCACCTCTTCAGGGGCTTTCCTTATCAGGAAGTCCTCTCGTCGTGTTGTCTACGCCTGACTCCAGCTAGACAACACGACGAGAGGACTTCCTGATAAGGAAAGCCCCTGAATAGGTGCGAAAAGGCACGAAACATGTCGGGCGAAACATACAAAATAAAGTAGTTAAAGTGAAAAAAGTGTGTACTACTTTATCGACCCCCTGCCAGAAAAATAAACAAAAAAAAATATATATATATATATATATATATATATATATATATATATATATATATATATATATTTGCCTGTTCGCTCTCTAGGTGGCTCAAAAATAGTCCGTTTTTGATGAAATTTGATACAAAAATCTTTTGACAAATTTGAAAGGTCAAGTTCTTTAACTAGCAGAATTCGTCCACTTTAAGATGCTTTTTAACCATTATTAAAGCGATATCTGTAACAGTTTTCGGGAAACATTAAAACACCTACATTACCGAACTACTAACTAATTGAAAATTAGCATTGGCATTTGTTTTGATATTTTGAAAATTTTAACTGGTTATCGCTTATTTCAATTGCATTTAACAGTAAAACAAACTTATCATCTTAGTATTTATTTGACTAAAACAGGGTAAGAAAATATGCAACATTGTTATCGTGTTTCCAAGAGCGAACGTTGAGAAGGTGGGGGAAGTCGCCATGATGACCCAGTGTGCCATGCTACACCTACTTTCTGCCTATGACTCTCCCCGTATCAAGATCTACCTGTATACCCAGTTAAGTCAAAATCGATCAAACGGTGTGAGTTTGTTTACATCTGTCTATATCTATTCGTGAACAGCCAACAGAGGCCAACACCACAGCAATTCATAAAACAGGCTACAGAGGCCAGCGCCACAGCCTGCCAGTAGATAGCTCTTAACAAAGAAAGGCCAGCGCTCCGTAGTTAGACAGTGACTGTTGATATAAAATTGAAATAAACTGCATTACATGATTATATAATGAGTTCATCAATGAGCTGGAGTTATTCTAATTATCAATAACATCAACAAATAAATTTGAGACATTATTCAAAACGGCCGTCAGAAACTGAATGGTTCAGTGTAGCCATTTTTTCTTGAACCAAACTTTTGACCTTTTGACCAAATTTTTAAATTTGACTATTTTGACCTAGCCTACAAGATTTCCCGTATCTGTGTGCCAAGTTCGGTCAAAATCGGTCAAACGGTGTAGATTTGTATAAGGAACAAAAAGACAAACAGACAACGGACAAACAGACAGACACGTGATTTTTATATATATACATTTTCACGAAAGATCAAACCACAACAATATTTGCTCCTATTCGTTTACTAATGGCTCTAGAGATATGAACAGAACCACGCTAAGATGACGCAGTTCCTGCGAGTCGGGCTTTTTTTTTTATTAAAATGGGCTATAAACTGGCTATAAATACGGGCAATAGACTGATACCACTCATCAAGCCAATTTATTTTTGATACGATTTTCAATAAATAGGGCTTGTAAGTCAAACATCCCAAATTAAAATTACCACATGTAAAATAACATTATTTTAGTATGAGCAAATCGTGTACTTGTTATGTTTAAAAAAAATAAAAGTGTACTTTTTGTATTAAAGCATTAGGGATTAATAATTTGTATTAATGTAGAAGCTCTGAATGGAATTGGTATAAGTGAGCTTTTTGACTCGAAGGGATTAAAGCATTAGGGATTAATAATTTGTATTAATGTAGAAGCTCTGAATGGAATTGGTATAAGTGAGCTTTTTGACTTGAAGGGATTAAAGCATTGGGGATTAATAATTTGTATTAATGTAGAAGCTCTGAATGGAATTGGTATAAGTGAGCTTTTTGACTCGAAGGGATTAAAGCATTAGGGATTAATAATTTGTATTAATGTAGAAGCTCTGAATGGAATTGGTATAAGTGAGCTTTTTGACTCGAAGGGATTAAAGCATTAGGGATTAATAATTTGTATTAATGTAGAAGCTCTGAATGGAATTGGTATAAGTGAGCTTTTTGACTCGAAGGGATTAAAGCATTGGGGATTAATAATTTGTATTAATGTAGAAGCTCTGAATGGAATTGGTATAAGTGAGCTTTTTGACTCGAAGGGATTAAAGCATTAGGGATTAATAATTTGTATTAATGTAGAAGCTCTGAATGGAATTGGTATAAGTGAGCTTTTTGACTCGAAGGGATTAAAGCATTAGGGATTAATAATTTGTATTAATGTAGAAGCTCTGAATGGAATTGGTATAAGTGAGCTTTTTTTTAAAAAAAAATTTCAGAGAAGATAATTTAATTAATTAATTTGTTGTTTTTTTATTCTTTGTTTTTTTTAATGTTATATGACTGTTCTAAAGGTTTTATTACTTGATAAACTTGTCTCCTTGTTTAAAAATATTATATATTATGTGTATTTTTTCGATGCTGTAGAAGCACTGATGATGGAGCTGTAGTCTCTGAAAGCATGCTTTGACAATAAAATAAATCATTTGTGGTGGAGACCTGAAGTTGTTGGTGTTTCTATTTGATATATATATATATATATATATATATATATATATATATATATATATATATATATATATATTTAAAAAATTTAACGACAGAAGAAGAAGATCGTTCGGCTAGAAATAAATTAACTTATAGCAATGAAATTCACAAGTGTAATAAAAATATTAATGGCCTGAAATATATCTATATTGCCTTTTCAAGCTGTAATTAGATTTGCTCGTTAGCGGACTTCAGGGGAATGAAATACCTCAGAGACTATTTCCAGAGGTATTCTATTGTGCAAAGGTAAAATATCTCGTAAAAAGGGGAAACTGACGAAGTTTTAACGGCATCGGCCGAACTTTTATCTTGTAATTTTCTCGCTTCTGATGCAACGGCCGCCGGTTTATTGCTCGTAACCTGGGAGCATTAACTACTCTAGTGGATCACGCGATCCTGCTTTAAGCGAGAAATGCATTATCTTAATTAAAGTTCGCTCGAGAGATGCTTTAGTATCGGGGTCGGTGGAAGTAGTCTCTCACGGCAAGAACATTATATTTAGGGCTCTCATGGAATGGTCGTCGCATGCAAGCTTTAATAGTAACCTTTTGTTTTTAGCAAGAAACAGGAAATTGTGGTTCGCATTTATTTTTAAAATTTTCATTTGTGTCATTTTTCACTAAATGGAAAATATTTACATATCTTATCATTGCCTTTTTGTCATTTTCTCAATAAAACATCTTGCCTTAGTAATTGAACCTATTCAAGATAGCCTGCAAACCGTGTGTGCAATAACAGTAATATGCTATTATCAGTTACTAGCTAACGACCTGTGCTTCGTCACGGCAGATAAGTAGTTATTTTATTGCGTTAAATAATGTATCATCAAAATTAACGCTACTACATAATTTTGTGCAGTTTATTGTAACACAGTTCCCGTCATACTATAAGCTATTCATCAATTGACAAGTAATCAAGAAATAATGGGCGCCCCGGAACATACAGATAACCCGTTATCTATAGGTTACCTGCAACCAGTACAGGTTAAAATTTGTTGTCAATAATAAATAGACGTTAAAATTTGTGTTTCCAAGATTTCATTTAGAAACACCCATTATATTTGCGAGCATGACCAAGAGGTGTTCTGACTGGGGATGCTGATGGGTGAGGAGGCTGTGCAAGGGTTCGGGATATTATTACCTCGGATGGACCATCACCAGGCATAGCGTAAACTCTATGAGGGGCAAAATCACAGTTTATTTCTAGTAATTAATGGTCTGATTTTTTGATAGCTTTCGTTTCAACTTCGATCTTCTTTTTTGTTCCTATACTCTTTTTAATTTGGCGCCTTCCATAAATATCCATCATCTTTGAGAATATAAATTATTCATGTTTTTATTATTATTATTTACATACAGCATAGAGAGAATATTTTATTTACAATATTGACAATGAAAAGGCGATTGAGTTCTATTTCTAGAATTTCAAGTACTTGAGGAGGAAATTGGAGAGACGAACCCTAGACCTTCAAGTGCCTCGGTCGAGAAGCACTATTTGAGAGTTCAAGGAAGAGCTATGGGAACTTTAAGGAAACTGAGGTATGTTTAATTAACAAATAAACAAGAGGAAAATCTATGACCAGAGGGACAGAGTTCCAAAATCTGGTATCCAGTCGGAAAACCTTGAGATTCTCTGTTTACAAAAATATAAATTATACAATTAAAATTAAAAAGGGGAGAGTAGGGTAAGGAACAAATTTGTGCATTTATGAGTACTTCTGTGGGTGTATGTTTATGTAAGTATACTATGCTAATATAGTAGTAGGCCAATCAGACTGGTAGCTGACCACATTAGGCGACATTGTTCTCATAAAAACAATAATATGCTATCTTCTAAATAATTATATGATTACTTTTTTGTTGGAATCATTGGTGGGCTTGCCCCACCATGTACCATGGGGGGGGGGGGTGTTTGTGAGATGTTCCGGATACGAAAGGCGAACTGAACATCCGGTCAAATTTTTTTTTTCATATCATCTTTATTTATCAACCAATATTGATGACATTTTTTATTACAACACTTCGATAGATAAAAAAAAGTCAGAAAAAATATAATATACTAGCTGTTACCTGGCGTGCCATGCTACACCTACTTTCTACATATAGAAAAGCCTAAATAAATCAGAAACCAAATAAGTATTATTAAAATCTAATAACACGAATCTGTAACGGTTTCGAAACTGTGACCTCCCAACTCTGAGTCCTAGACGACTTTGACATAACCTATAACACCCCCCGTATCAAGACATACATTTATGCCAAGTTTGGTAAAAATCGGTCTAACGGTGTGGATTTTTATAAAAAAAACAACAACATACAGACAGCAGCTGGTAGACGTTTTTGACTTAACCTACGAGACTCCCAAGATTAAGATCTACATGTGTACCGAGTTTAGTCAAAATCGGACGAACGGTGTGGATTTGTATAAGGGACAAACATACAGACAGACAGCTATAAGACGTTTTTGACTTAGCCTACGACACTCCCCAGATTAAGATCTACATGTGTACCGAGTTTAGTCAAAATCGGACGAACGGTATGGATTTGTATAAGGGACAAACATACAGACAGACAGCTGGTAGATTTTTTTGACCTAGCCTAGGAGATTTCTCCATTATTCCAAGTTTGATCAAAAACGGTCAAACGGTGTGGATTTGTATAAGGAACAAACAAACAGAAAAACAGACAGACACGTGATTTTTATATATATAGATGCGTAAAAAAAATACAAATGATCTGAAAAAAATCCTAAATTGTTACAATAAATTACCTATTATTCAAAGAAATATGCCGTTTCGCACAAAGTGGAATATTATGAAAAGGAAAAAGATATTCACAAATATAATTTTTTATTATTATTATAGAGGTTATACATTATCCCATTAAAAAGGAGAATTAATGTTTTTTTTTTTTTTTTTACTCTTTCGTCATTTATTCGTCACTGACAAAAAATTGTTCAATAAACATTTTAGCTGACAATACATCATTTTTTTAAATACATAAATAACCACTGTTACCCAAAACAACAAACGTAAAACTGGATTTCGAAGAAAATGAATAAAATGAACAATTTAATAACTAAGTGCATGTTTATAATACGTGTTGCAATAGAATATGTTACAAAACTCACCATCGAGAATATTTCAAGGTCTACGATATTCAACATAAATTTTGTCTATATTTTTTAACAATTGTTTAAACATATCACGCGTTCTTAAGAGAATAGATAAGTTCGAATAGATAATATATAGAGAATAGATAACGCCTTAGATTCATATGCAGTAGATGGGTTCGATTCCCATTGGCGGCAGGAATTTCCTAATCTCACGTTGGGAAAATTCCTCGCTACACCCTGGATTTCGGCGCCAATAGCCTAGATGTCGATGCACCGTTAAAAAAAAAAAAAAAAAAAAAAAAAGAAAAAAAAAAAGAGGTAATTTCTTGCAGTCACAGTTTTGGGAGATTCAGTGTTTGATCGGTAGGATGGATGAAGAAAAGATGAAGTTGAAAAAAATTCAATAATAATTTACCATAAACTTTCAAAATATTTATGTCTCTTTCCTATATATTTCGCGCCCTTTTCGTCCCTTAATGTATTATATACTTCTTCGAGAGTCTCTACATGGCCCTGCTGTTCCACTATATAGAAAAATAGCACGCAAAACATATAGAGAAGAGGAATAAATATTTTAAAGTGTACAGTGAAGTATTATCGACATTCAGCTTATTTCTAGAATTTCCTAAATTTGACTAATACATTTATCTAGTTATTCAGGTAGAATTGATGAAAATCGTGAAATTGTAGAAGAACAATTTACTAAATTTTCCTCTTATATTTAGTAAGAATATACAGTAAATGGTTAATCTCTCCTGGATTATAGGATTAATCAGTGAACTTGCCAGATGATCCGTAAATATTGTTGAAATATAAAAGCCAGTAGAGAAATGAGTCAATCCCTGTCTGGCTGGTTTAGTATTCCATCAGATCGGAAGGCGCAGTAAAACCAGCCCCAGAGTAGCTGTCTTCTATTTGTAGAGACACCCTCACAATATTTTTCCCCCGGCAACCTTTTATACCTTCCTGAGGCTTCGGCCTGTCACACATACCTAAATACCTTAATTTTCTCCAGCGGTTTAAATCTCTTTATGCACAAGCAAACTCAATAATGTATTTCTGGAGTATTTATCAAAGGCCTCAAAAAGATACAAATTATTCCGCTCTTCTTTCCTCAGAGAGAAAATCATTATTACATTCTCTTTGAAAGAGAATATTTAAAAAATCTATAGCAGCCTAAGAATACATCAAATCAATTCTAACAGTTGAATATAAATACGTTTATTAGTGTATTAAAGAAAAGATAAATACGATATTAAATATATATATATATATATATATATATATATATATATATACACACATACATGGGTATGATTACATGTGATATGTGTAAACAGGGTGTCCCACATTGAGATGTCATAATTTTAAGGCTTTATTCTACACCTCATTTGTGGTTCAGGGACGCAGAAATGAGCGTCCTATCTGAACATGTAGCAGAGCTATTCAAACTGTTGTCTATTTTCAAAACTAGCAATAACTTATATGCAGAAATTTCTGCTTATACGTTATTGCTTATAAGTAACTGGGTTATTCATTATAAATTGTATTGAAAAAACTCTCTCCTGCAAATATTTAGCGAAAAAAAATAGATTTAAATGAAAAAAATACTATTACACTACTTTTAAAAATATAAATTTCATAAAACAAGACTCTGAAAGCATAGAAATATAACAAATGTATTTATTATGTTAACAATAATTGTGATTATTTCCAAAATGTTCTTCTGTCATATTTCACTCTTTCCAAGATGTCCCGTAATCCTTAATGAGAGCAAAAAGTGTGTATACGTAATGTTGGAAGGATGGGACATCACCATATTCGCGAGAAATTAAATAATGTGTTGAGATGGCTTCTTCAGGCTACAGCAAATGTATCGGTTTTGACTAAGAAATCAGCAAAAAATAGACTTAAATCATTTTTGTTTTTGAAACAATAGGATACCATTTTAAAGCTTATAATAAAATAAGGCAACTTTTGAGGCGGAGGCAAACCTCTAAGCCTACAAATAGCTGAGTAAGAAAATATTGAATGAGTTAAGAAAACCCTAATAACAATAGTTCACAACTCTATGGCTCTTAGTGTAGCTCCTAATTTACATGACAACATTTCAATAACTGGTGTTTCTTATTGGAAATTTAATGTAGATTCTAAAAATTTGGTCGTCATTTACGATACATAGACTAGAAATCCGGAAAACATAGTTTTTCATAAGAAAACCCAATAGTTTTGTAAATAGACAAAAGTTTGAATAGCTCTGCTACATGTTGAGATAGGACGCTCGTTTCTGCGTCCCTGAACTACAAATGAGGTGCAAAATAAACCCTTAAAATTATGACATCTCAATGTGGGACACCCTGTATATACATACGCACGATGATCATTTTAAGGGCGAATCCTCAAGGACTCATCCTTCCTAAGTTATAAAGCATTTAGACCATTATATTTTCTAAGTTCTATACTCTCTGCCTTAAGCACTTTAAGATAGACGCTAGACTCTAAAGAGAGAAGTTTTATATTCTCTCAACATTAGGCAAACTGAATATGTTAAGGAGTTATTTCAGGATTTAGGGGAACTTTCAATCTACTTGCGGATTAGGCAATTTCATAAACATTAACTCCTGACGGACCTATAGAAGCAAAAAGTATGAATTAATTTTATAACTTTATAATTATATAACTTCCATTAAAAATGTTGTACTTCTATTTTTCTTTTTGATTGGTATTTCCAAAAAAGTGCATGTTTTGAAGTTGCTGTTCTATAAATTTCGCCACGATAATCGGCCGTACAGCCTAATAAAATGAAGGTTTTATATAGCAATGCCGTTATTTTTCGGAAAACTAATTCACCATTATTATTTTCTGCAATGAGTTGTTTATCATTATGTTCTAGCAAGAAACTGAATATTAATAGTGGGACGCATCTACTATCTCGTATGAAAGTGTTAAATTTATTCATTATACGTACAAATTTTATTAATGAGGAACAGGAGGAATAACAGTTAACAGTATTACATTGGTTGTTAATTTATTCGGCTCAGCACACAAAAATACATTTCGAATTACACATCTCTCCATCGATTGAAGAAAATATGACTTTTTTAAATTGAATACTTGCTGTTTTCCAGGTTTTCTTAACATAAAACCCCTTTATCTTTTAAAATAATTATTCTATCGAATTGGTAGTGGTTTTATTCGACCCAGCACAAAAACATACTTCCAAAATGATACCAAAATCAGAAATTTTGAAGTACCTAGAGGTTTTTTTAGCCAAAATCGTGTGCCATCACTATGCGACGCGCCTGAAGATGCTACTAACACACGTTCTGATCAACTGATGCCCTCATAATTTATGTGCGTCAGAGCCTACATCTAGCGGACTCTAATAGAATCTCAGTTATAGTGGCAGATACTATAGAGGTATCTGATTCATGACTATACGGCACACTAGGGAGATAATGTTGGCCTAGGGACGGCCAGGGAGTCCAAATTCAATCCATGAAAGAAGACACTAGAATATAAAAATCTTTAGCTTGCTCGGGATTTGAACTCAGGTCTTCCAGCATATGGGTCCAGAGCTCTACCACTGAGCTAACCTTGTTCCCAGAATCTCAGTGATGCCAGTAGATATTATAGGCACATCCTTTTCAAACAATGCCAACTGTATGACCGTTAGACTTCAGACCATTTTTTGTTATTTTACAAAAATAACTCACGACTGTGTGATTATTTAGGCACCAGCCATTTAGCACCCAATCAAAGTCAATCCTTGTAATGCTCAGCAGCAAATAGGCTAACAAGGAAATTTCCTGAAGAGGTTCAAAGTAAAAACATAAAACATTTCGGAAGAGGTGCGACGCGAAGGCACGAATCATGTCATGCATACCATATAAAGTAGTTGAAAACGAACCGCTTACTGCCTTATAGGACCCTGCTTATAGGCCCCTACTTATAGACCCCTGCTTATAGGCCCCTGCTTATAGGCCCCTGCTAATAGGCCCCTGCTTATAGGCCCCTACTTATAGACCCCTGCTTATAGGCCCCTGCTTGTAGGCCCCTACTTATAGACCCCTTCTTATAGGCCCCTGCTTATAGGCCCCTGCTTATAGGCCCCTGCTTATAGGCCCCTGCTTATAGGCCCCTACTTATAGACCCCTGCTTATAGGCCCCTGCTTTGAAGAAACCAAGAAGGAAGTGAAGTATATATTGTTTAATATTTTAGAATAACTAAAAGTTTATATATTCTGTTTCAGAGAAGTAGAAAGGGGTTCTTTGAAGCTAATAGGTAAAAGGAATAATCTTATAACGAAAAATATGATTTCTTCTCAATAAATTACTAATTTTTTTTAATCAACCTCAGAATCTGAGATCCACAATTTTCTATTTTTTCACTAAATATCTAAACACACAATAAACCATATCCTCTCTCCAAATTATGGAACAACAATATACAGTATATATTACAAAAGTGCTTACAAAAACTGAACGACAGGCATATTACACGTAAAAAACGGTCTACTGTACAATGGTTAAGGGAACGCAGTACTGAAGTTGACATGAAAATGACAAAGGGAGAGATGATGAAAAAAGTTTGAGACGATCCCAAAGAGAAATGGTATTTAATGGAAGGCCCATTTTCACATACCTTTACCTCTGCCTTGTTATCACCCGGCAGATATTATACCGGAAAGAGGTGGAGATTTATTAAAATTTTAAATATATGAGCTTTATGCAAAAAATTCCTACTTTTTGCTTTAAACGAAACTGTTTCAACTTGGCGAATTTCCATTTAAAGGTTATTCGAAGTCTATTTTGGTGAGTTTAGGATATAAACACACTTGTCTCTAATTTCTTGCTATTTTTGCAAGAGCTACAATTTATAATGTTATTTTAGGCTTAAAAATACTACGTAGGCATAAGGCAGAGAAAGCGTACATATTTCAATCCCTTTGTTTCCCAAGTTTTAGGCTGCTTTAAAGGAGTGGAATAATACGAGCTAAAAAGTACAATCATAAAAAAAAGTCCAACTTTCAGGAACTGCGTCATTTCAGTGCGGTTCTGATCTTATATCCATAGATTGAGCTGAGTTTTATACTAAACGCCTCGCACATACGATTTGTTTATATTTTGTAGTAGTGCCACTGAGGTCCAAAAAAAAAGTGGTTTTCAAGTAACCTCCCATCCTCTCCAAATGGACAGATTTTCGCAACGAATCTCTCTTATTCTTGTTGGAATTTCTGAATAGTAGAAAAAATATGTTCAGAGTTACCTTATTTCCCTTTGCGTTTCGTTCTCGGTAGGTGACTGATTATTGGGTTCATTATGATTTGAGAGGTAATTACTGTTTTCATGAATAGGTAGTTTAATCTCTTCCTATATGCCGCCATGTAGGAGGAGGTGAAGTAACCCACCGAGGTAGTTTAAAAGAGAGGCATTTTAATAAATATATAGACGTATCCTTTTTTAATAAAGTACATATTGTTCAGTCATATTTTTAATGTGTAATGTTAGCTTAAACGTTCGGGGTTTAAGAGGTTTTTGTGTTACATGACATAAAGAATAAAACTAAGCCCCTATATATATACACACACACACACACATATATATATATACATATATATATATACATATATATATATATATATATATATATATATATATATATATATATATATATATATATATATATATATATATAAAGATTAATAAATGATAAAATATTCTTCGTAAAAAAATTATTATATACATACACATATAAACATAAACCATCCTATCTTTCTCCTTTTAATGTTAGTTATATCGTCCCTGCCATGTCAAACTATCGAATACGCAAAGTCTCGTTTTCAGATTCGAGACTTTATTAGCGCGGTTCCTCCCTCCCCCATAGGGAGGAACCCCGCTTATAGGGTTGATACAATGAAACAATCCGGAAGTTCCGACTAGAAAATTTCGCGTTTCAGAACCCCTAGAGACCGAAATAACGGTGGTTCATATTTGTATATATATATATATATATATATATATATATATATATATATGTATATATTTATATATATATATATATATATATATATATATATATATATATATATAAATATATATATTTGTCTGTTCGCTCTCTAGATAGAAGACGAATGGTCCGATTTTGATGAAATTTGGTACAAAAATCCTTCGTCCAATTTGAAAGGTCAAGTTCGTTAACCAGCAAAATCCGCCTACTGGAAGATGGCGTTTGGGGCGAAATTCGCGCAAAAAAAATCGTAACGCTTACGTTTTTGAGTTCATAAGCTTCTAAGTACTCGTTTTATATGATTCCTAGGCTAGGAAAACGAATGAAACCATTTTCAAGGCGATAGCTTTAACCGTTTTCGAGAAAATTAGAAAAATATTTTTTGAATACCGTTTTTGGTTTGGGTACTTAGAAT
Organism: Gonocerus acuteangulatus; assembly: GCA_946811695.1. Classification (NCBI taxonomy): domain Eukaryota; kingdom Metazoa; phylum Arthropoda; class Insecta; order Hemiptera; family Coreidae; genus Gonocerus; species Gonocerus acuteangulatus. Next base: position 102,076,325 of record OX328125.1, on the reverse strand, counting down.
TATGGGATTCAGTTGAAACATTTTCTGCATGTTCTACTTTCATCAAAACTAATATGTTGAAATTTTGGTTACGTTTGGAGTTAAGGAAGGGTTAGAATAAAATATTTTATTAACAGACATAAAAAGTTTTAGTAACTTTGTTTACTTTCCTTAATATCTCGAAAAAGGTTGAGAATCTTGGTAAACGGAAGAATACCATTAGAAAGCTTATTAAATGTTCTAAAAAAAGGTTCTAATGAAAGTTTTGATTAGGCGATGTCAATCGGAGAAATAAGAGCTTAAAACTTTAAAGTAATTGATTTCGCTTATTCAAACTGTTCTTTTTGTCTGTTTTTTATTCCTTGTTATTTTTTAATTGCTTATTGTTGGATAATGTATTTGAAAATAAAACAGGTTAAGAAAAATAAGAAAAACAATTTAATGTTAGAGATATGGATTTCCAAGATATATAGCTTTTCAACTGCCTAGCGTCCTTCCTAGGGAGGGTTCTTTGTCTTTGATTTTGGTACTTAGAATTATGGGATACAGTTGAAACATTTTCTGCATGTTGGAGTTTCATCAACACTAATATGTTGAAATTTTTGTTACGTTTAGAGTAAAGGAAGGGTTAGAATAAAATATTTTATTAACAGAAATAAAAAGTTTTGGTAACTTTGTATACTTTCCTTAATATCTCGAAAAAGGTTGAGTATCTTGGGAAACGGAAGAATACAATTAAAAAGCTTACTAAATTCTCTACAAAAAAGGTTCTGCTGAAAGTTTTGATTAGACGATGTCAATCAGAGAAATAAGTGCTTAAAACTTTAAAGTAATTGATTTCCCTTATTCGAACTGTTCTTTTTGTCTGTTTTTATTCCTTGTTATTTTTTAACTGCTTATAGTTGGATAATGTATTTGAAAACAAATCAGGTTAAGAAAACTAAGAAAAACAATTTAATCTTAGAGATATGGATTTCCAAGATAATATAGCTTTTCAAATGCCTAGCGGGGTCCTTCCTAGGGCGGGGACCCACCCAGGTAAGATTGTAAATAACACCTTTCTTGAGAGTAAAGATGGAACTGTCAACTTTGGTCCTCCTCTACCTCCCGGCACTTTCATTGCTGACGAAGGCTACCACTGACTAGCCAAAACGTCCTAAATATAGATTTTTTAACAAAAATCTTATTGAGGTTTATTTAGCCGAATCCCAACCATTCCATCTTTACTTATCACCTCGACGGCTAACTATCTAATCTTCATGCTTTCTAGAAATGTGGACCCAAAATAATAACATCTTCTATTTTAATCATTTTAAATGAGTCTAGAGATAAGAACGGAACCGCGCTAAGATGATGCAGTTCCTGCGAGTCGGACTTTTTTTGGATTGTGGATGATACGGCTTGTCGCAAATTGTCACAACTCTAACCCCTTTAGAATAGCCTTTAATGCCTTAAATAAAGTATCGAATAAGACCATTTTTCAATATATTACTTCATCAATGGATAGAATATATTTGTTCTCTATTTTGCTCGGATTTGCATATTCGATAGTTTGACATGGTAGGGACAATATTATTTATATATTTTTTTTTATCAGATTGTTGTGAAATCTCAGTGTCTTCTGACACGATTTACGATTATACCAATGAGAGGACCATGAATGGTTTCGAAGGTCCTCGAAGGCTCGCATTCCGTAAATATGTGTTTTGTGGTAAGATTTTCACTATATATCATATACTGTGCATTCATGGCTTACATCTCGTTAGAATATGTAAAAAGCGTGAGATTTGTATATCCAATCCTAATTATTGGCAGAACCACCTCATCTCGCCTATAAAAGCCATTCTGGACTTTTATTCATCGCTATGTCAACCGTATTACTTTTAGATGATATATAACGAACTACGCTTACATTATGTTGTCCTGTAATACCAACTGACTATAATGATTTAAAATAAAAAATAAAAATAAAAAAGAGAAGACAAATGGGCTCTTTTCATGATAAGTGCAAATTAAATTCATCAATGTGGAAGTCTAAAAGAGCGATAATGGAAGGAGGGGAATGTTATCAATGATAAGAGATTGAAAAGCAATCATGCTATCAGGGAACTCAGCTGTACTTTATCAATGGGCTCGTGTTTCTCTGGGATCGTATTGACCTCCGATTCTCTGATAATATGGCCGACGGAATCATCATTTTAGAACCCTCTTTTATTCATTATCCCTATGGTTTACTATCAGAGGAAACGACCATATATAAAGCAGAACTGTATGGAACACACTAACAAAAATTCAACGCAAAGTAAATGATTCAAATTTACTTTTTGTAATGACTAGATAATTTATTCGCTTTCTATTCGAAATACGCACCTTTATCAACAAAACATTCTAACTAATGTACATATTACAGGCCTCAGTACAGCCGTACACTTTAAGGGAATCTTGCAACGAAAAGACGCTTGACTTGAATACTCTGACTTCATATGATTCATAAAAAAATTACAAACTCACATACTGCACAAATAGAAAACTGTGGCTGAAAGTTGAAAACTAGATCAGGACAAAAGTCTATTTAAATAGAAAACTGTGGCTGAAAGTTGAAAACTAGATAAGGACAAAAGCCTATTTAAATAGAAAACTGTGGCTGAAAGTTGAAAACTAGATAAGGACAAAAGCCTATTTAAATAGAAAACTGTGGCTGAAAGTTGAAAACTAGATAAGGACAAAAGCCTATTTAAATAGAAAACTGTGGCTGAAAGTTGAAAACTAGATAAGGACAAAAGCCTATTTAAATAGAAAACTGTGGCTGAAAGTTGAAAACTAGATAAGGACAAAAGCCTATTTAAATAGAAAACTGTGGCTGAAAGTTGAAAACTAGATAAGGACAAAAGCCTATTTAAATAGAAAACTGTGGCTGAAAGTTGAAAACTAGATAAGGACAAAAGCCTATTTAAATAGAAAACTGTGGCTGAAAGTTGAAAACTAGATAAGGACAAAAGCCTATTTAAATAGAAAACTGTGGCTGAAAGTTGAAAACTAGATAAGGACAAAAGCCTATTTAAATAGAAAACTGTGGCTGAAAGTTGAAAACTAGATAAGGACAAAAGCCTATTTAAATAGAAAACTGTGGCTGAAAGTTGAAAACTAGATAAGGACAAAAGCCTATTTAAA